>PVJI01000203.1:0-329731 GCA_004026765.1 Micronycteris hirsuta
ATTTAATATACATAATGAAGGAATATCAAACAGATCACACTCTGTCTCCATTAACAAGTCATTAGTGTCTGGATTTCTAGATTAGTAGCCAAACAGTAGCCCCTCTTCTGAGTCTCTCCAGACTTGTCAGCAGGGCTGGGAGTCTGCAGTGCCCCATTCTGGGGTCAGCTCACAGGGATGCGTCCCTCACTGGGGCCAGTGGCTCCTGGTCACTTCCCTCTGGTGTCTCAGTGAAGGATGTGCAGCTTTGGTTCTCACAGCGAGGTCCGGAGGTCTGTGGAGATTGGTTTTTCCTGTTGGCCTCTTGCTCTGTTTCCTTCTCCATCCCCTCCAACGACTTTTCCTTTATCCTCTGCCTTTGATAATAAAATAACACAAATCTCAAGCGCACGTGGACATGGTTCTCGGTAAATTGATGGGCTCACGACAGGCCACCTTGGTGTTCCCAGAGCTAATGGGTGTGCACCCAGATCACACGTGGGGCCTGGAGCGGCGGGACCTCCTCCCGGTACAGATGCCTTTGCCCGCTGGTGAGCCCCACACAGACCGGCTGGGTGTCTGTGGGCCTGGGACCTCCGCACGGTCAGAAATGAGAGTCTCCCTCCTCCACCTGCAGGTGCAAACAGCTAGTGTGCAAGGGTGTGGCAGGTGTTCACAATCAACAGACTTAGCGGGCTGCTGTTGAACTCACTTGTATCTCAAATTGTGTCAATAGAATTAAAGTTCGTGAGAAGTATTCTCTTCACTCGGCGAGGGTTGGAATCGATTGGGCCCCACCGTTGGCCACGTTCACAGCTGCGGTCGAGCTCCGTCGTGGCCACTGCTTTCCTCGTTGTCTGAGCTGCGGTCCCGCAGCCTGGGGGCTGCAAGCGGCTTAGAAACGTGGTCTGGCAGGCCCGGGGGTGTTTGAAGGGCTTTTGTTTCTGTTTTTGTTTTTGTTTTTTGAGGACTTTAGCAGTCTTATTGTTGTCCGTGAGGTTCCCCTTGTATGTTCATTTTAACATATGTCGTAACTCCTTGCATGTGTAATTCCCCTTGAATGTTTATTTTAAGTGGTTCAGGTAGCCATAAACATCTTGATATTTTGAACCAGATAATCCACATGTTGCAAATTTCTTTAAAATATTCTCTAGAAAATGAAGTGATTTTTTCCAGTGAGAATGATGCGGTGTGCATTTTAAATAATTTACAGAAGAAATAATTTTTTAAAACTTGGCTGTGAGAATCGTATGTCATATTACATAGTTATGTGTTTTTGCTATATAGCTAGAAATGTATATAACGTATTATATGTTTTGACTAAATCACTAGAAATATATATGTAACATACTTGTATGCTTTTAGTAAATAACTAGGAAGTCCCCATTGTTAAAAACTTGTTTATGTGATTCATTTTCAGCCTGTGTCTTAGTGGAACTGGAAGTTCTGTTTTGTTTTTTTTTTTTCATTTTTGTTTTAGTAGGATCATATATTCGAGCATTAAAATAACTTTAACTTCAATGATTCTTTTCACTATTAGGGAGTTTTGCATTTCAACTAAGAGTCATTTTCAGAATAGTTTGAATTTATATTTTAATGTTTGCAGTTAAATGAAGCCACAGAATATACATCTTTATTTCATCTACTTAAATGTTGTTTCACAGAAGACTTGGCTCCGTGTTGACAAAAAATATTTCTCTGTGGGTTGAAGAAACCCATTTCTTATGACCGAACAGATTTTTATTAGATTCCTGAAAGAGTTAAGTTCACAATGTCTTATGTCTAATCTTGGCCCCCTAAAGGCTATAAACACCCTAGAGAATTCCATTATTTCACAAAAGGATATATTCTGGAAGTGTTTCCCTGGGCTTGTAATATTAGAGAGTTACATCGTAAAAAATTTGAGTACGTGTAAGTTCTTCGTAACAAAACCATCAAGGTTAAAATATATGTGCCGTTCTCACAGGGCTGTTGCATATGCTTCTAGCTCCTTCCTCCTGCTGATAGGCTTCCCTCTCCAGCAATGCTAATTTTACCATATCATGAACATGGTTTATGCACGAGAAGTATGTTCATTATCTACGGGAATGTATCACTTTGGAATTTTGATCTAAAATTTCTTTTGAAACTCTTTCCTTGGTTCTGATTCAGTATATTTAGTTTTTAACTTGACTAAAGGCAGTGAGCTTCTCACACCTCCTCCCCTCATTCCACTTGTCAGATGAAATCATCATGCGTCGGTTTCAGGAACTTTCTTTTCCACCACACTTGACTGTACAAAAGAAAACTGCATCCCGATTGAAGGAGTGTAGCCTCAGCTGGTTCGTTTCCGTTGTTCAGTGATGCCCTGTGCCCTGCGTGGTGACCGCGTGTGCTTTCCAAGAAGACAGTTTCCAGCAGTTGTGGAAAATGCTGAGTCTGCACGATGCTTTTATGCAATGTGGAATAAGCTTCATGACAACATAAATATTCATACTAGTTTATAAACTTTGGATATGCTCCATCTTTGAGCATAAGGACTCTAATTTTCTGAAAAGGTTCCAAGTCAATTTTCTACTTCCACTTTCTTTGTCTTGGTCTCCAAATGGCTGTTTTGAGAAACATTTATTTCAGTCTCTTTCTACCTACTGAATTAGTGCTCCACATCCAAAGAAATTGATCATATAAACATATTACATTTTACTTTGATTATAGCATGTGCTTTTGCATAAAGTTATAACTTTTAATAAGGTATTTGAGCTAAACATAAATTTAATTGAAATAAAAAAAAATCAGTGTCCTGAGTCATAGGGGTCATTGTTTGCTATCAATGAGCTGCAGGACAGCCTGAATAAACTGCAATACTGAGGAGCTGTAGTTTCTCAGAATCCTGATGTTCTCTTCACTTACTATTGTATTAATTCTCTAGTTAACTGCACATAAATCAGTTTGAGCCATTACGTAACATCTAATGTGACCCTTTTTTGCAGTGATGTTGGACATTTATGGTATAATAAGTATTTTAAAAATTTCTAAATTAACTGAATCAAAATAATATTTGAGAACAATTCAGCAGGCACTGCTTGGAAGTAATTAATGAAATGGATGTCTTAATTTTTTGAGATTGTAAAATCTTTACTCACCATTTGTAATTTTGAAAGTTATGTTCCTTATGTCTCTGAGGAGCAGAGTCAAGCCTCAAAGAATGCCTTCCAATGTGGCCTTGGGTTAGCAAAGTGGTTACCTAGCGACTGAGCTGATAGTAGAAATGTCTGTTTTCATAAACCTAATAATTATATAAGCATCTTATAAATTATATAAAATTACATGTTTATGAAATTTATTCTATACATATTTAATTTTAAGGTAAAGTTTGCATGTATATATTAAAATATTGAAAGATCAATATTTTTTTAAAGATTATTTATTTATTTATTTTTAGAGAGAGAGGGAGGGAGAAAGAGAGGGAAACATCCATGTGTGGTTGTCTCTTTAGTGCCCCCTACTGGGGACCTGGCTTGCAACCCAGGCATGTGCCCTGACTGGGAATCAAACTGGCAACCCTTTAGTTCGCAGGTTGGTGCTCAGTCTACTGAGCCACACCAGCCCGGGCTGAAAGATGAACATTTTGATTAAAAACAGGACATTTTAATAATCCAATGTTCTATTGTATAGAAATAAATTTTCTATGAAATAAGGACATTTAATATACATGAGAAATATCATAAAACATGAAAAAATAGTGTTAAAAATGTTGAAAACACTGTGCCATAGAATTCAGCCATCTTACATCTTATGTAGCCAGATGATTTCGCTTGCTCAAATCTGTTTACTTAGCACTTTCTCTGCACAGCAAAGGCTCAGGGGTCTTGCTTGTCCTCATGGGGCTCTCAGGAGGAGGGTTCTGGCTTCTATCCAGTCTCCTGCTTTCATGGTGGATAGAGAACTGGGTTTCTTGTCTTCACTGTCTTTAATTCCTTTCCATTCTAAGTCACGAAAACTCCAGTTGGATCCAGCAGTGTATGATGCCTGTCTCGGAACTAGAATCGAATGATTCTTACTGCAGTTTTCCTAAATGGGTATCTTCCCCTTTGATTTACTGTCTTCTGAAGAGGAGAGAGAGAAAGCCACGTTGAGCAGTGTAAGTGCATGTTCCTGTATTTTGAGGCTGCCGCACAGCACAGAGCGCTGGGATTTTGTTTTTTAATGAAGCCTGGAGCTAGCACACCTGGTTTCAAATCCCAGCTCTGCTGTTCACTCACTGCGTGGCCTGAGACAAGCCCTTTTCTGAGCCTTCGTTTCCTCATCTGTCGAGGGGATGTGGGAACAGTACTTGCCTCAGAGATCTCTTGTGAAGATTGAGTGAGCCGAGGTGCATGGCAGCCCCGGGAAGCTATCTGGCCGTGTTGAGCACTCTGCCACTGTAGCTATTTTTGCCAACGCAGTATGGCACACAGTAGTGCCAACCGTCAGAGCCACGGTGAGGAATTAAGAGGTGAGTGTGTTAGAAGCTCTTAGAATTATGCTTGACACACAATAATTCTGATCTGACTGTTCAGTGTTACTAATATTTCCTAGTTAATGGTATTCATATTCTTTTTTTTCCCCTCATGGGAAAGAAATGACATTGATTGGAAAGAGTTTATTGCAGGTGCTCTTTGGAGGACAGGCTCCGTGGTCGGGGAAGGTGCTGATTGAGAGGTTCTCGACCCTGACAGCATCGTGGAGGCCCCTGGGGTACCTGGAGAAGTCCTGACGCTAAAACCCACCTCTGACCCAGAAGATCAGAATCTCTCCCAGGGGAGGCCTTTAGCCTGGTCACGTATGAAGCCTCCCATGTCAGTGATTCTAATAGGGCTCTAGGGCTTAGACCACTGTGTACATCCTTGTCTTAATTTTCTGTTTGCAGACATCCAATTCACTTTCAACCTTTTCTAATAAATTACCTTTTGTTTTATTTTCCTTTTGGGCAAAGCATAGTAATCAACACTTTGGCATTTCTTTGTACATCTGATTCCAAAGAGCTAGTCACTGGATTGAAGTGAATATAAGGCCCTTGCTCACAACCACGGGCTGTTTTCTCATGGCCTGGTTTTCATTTTTGGATAGTACTCCTTTCTATTTAAGAAAATTTCAAAATGGATTTTAAAACATTCTTAGGAAAAATAAATTGTATATTTGTGCAAAGCTTAAGGTTTTATAGCTGTTTTTATGTTACATTGGGGTAATATATAGTAATAGAGTTCTTAAAGTGCAGGCGTACCTGGTTTTATTGTTCTGCACTTTATTGTGCTTCACTGATGTGTGTGTGTGTGTGTGTTTCCAAATCGAAAGCAAGACCCTCCACCAGCAAAAAGATTACAACTCTCCTAATTGTGATACTCTATTTATTGTGGTGACCGAAACCGCAGTATCTCCATGATATGCCTGTATAGGTGGAGTTCATTGACTGATTGCTTCAACATTACCTTATCAAATTGGAACTCAAAAGGAAAAAAATGAGTGATTTGTTTGGTGATTGCAGAAACTCTAACTTATTTAAGAGCTGGGTAATTGATTTCAACCAGTCATTGTCAACAAGTCTTTTCATGCCCGCCACTCTAGCCAACTGCTATAATCGTGGAAAGTACAGGGTACACAGGAGTGGAAGGGAAGAAGTCCTTGAGAAGAACAGGCAAGTGCAATGCTTTCTGCAAACTAGAAGTAATGCATAGGGACATTGCCAGGTGAGTGGGACACATGGGAAGACAAAGATGGGAGAACAGCATGGTAGCAAATTGTGTGTTTGGTTCAAGTGTATCTGGAGGCAGGAGAAATGAGGCTCAAAAGCTGCTGGTGAAATTTGATTATGAAAGGCCTTGTATATCATCTGCAGAGGTTTAGAGTGTACCTTGTATACCTTGTAGATCAGTGATTCTTAGAATTCCTAGCGATGATGTAGTTGGCTTATAATGGGACCAATGAATAGTATGTTAAACATGTCTCTGGGAGATTCTAACGAATAGTGAAAAAGCAGTTTCATAGATAATGGAGAGCTTTGAAGCACTCATCACAGGTGAGCACCGTGGTCAGATTACTGCGTGGTGTCTGTGGCAGGTAACCATGGGTTGAGGGCTCTCCTGCCTGGGGATAGGACGCAACACAGTTAGGGGGCCATTGCCCCAGGCCAAGTGAGAGATCATCCTGCAAGTCAAAGTAGAAGGAAGGAGGTGAAATCGAGAGCTATCAAGACAAGAGAATTGACAGAGGTAGGTGATTCAGGAGCTCCAGGGGTGGAATGGGGAAAGATTGAGTGTGACTCCTAGGTTTCAGCCTCAGATGGTAGTGAAATGTCTAGGGACAGGGGATAAAGGGAGAAGGCTGGGTTTGGGGGAGTTGGTGTGTTTGAGGCTTGGGCAGAGGAGAAAGGAGTTCTACTTTGGTTACATTGAGTTTCATTCATTATTCATTTATTCAACAAATATTTATGGAGCATCAGGGCAAAAGTTCCTGCTTTGTTTTCAAGAGGGCAGGCGATTTTCTGTTGTCTTATTTAAAGATGAAAGAGAAGCCGGGGAGAAGCTAAGGAGTGTGGGACAGTGTGCAGTTTGAAATGGGGTGTTTTGGTGGGCCTTTCTTAGAAGATGGCTCTCAGTCACGTAGATACCTGAGGAGGAAGCTTTGTGGCCTAAAAACAGGAGGTGGACAAGTCCCCAGAGAAATGCCCTTGGCAAGTCAAGAGCTCACCAAAAAGCAAGAGAAACGAGGGTTGAATAAGGGGCCAGGAGTGCAGTAAAATGAGAGCTCACAGAGGAAAATGGGTGAGATGATGGAGGCAGGTACCCTGGACAGCTTTGCAGCCCTTTAACACTAAATACTAAGTTTTAGTAGGAATGTGAGGCCCCCACAGCTTGAACAGCTTTTCCCCAAGGAGGCAGGCGGGGGCATCACTTCATGGTGAGTATCATCAGGCGACGTAAATGCATTTTAATAAAAGCATTTTGAAGCAGTGATTGTTTAAAATTAAAAAGGAGAAGTCATAGCGCAGTCATAGAGTGAAAAAGTATAGTTTGTTTAACATTTAATTTAAGCTTAATAATTTATTTAAAATTATTTAAAATTTAAATTGTAGTTTGTGACTTCAACCAGTAACATTTATATAATGGTTCAAATCCTAAAAGCATAAAAACACATATGGTGAGAAATTTCCCAAATTCTGTCCTCCCTCCGCCGGAGTGGTCCTCGCCCTACCAACTCTGAGTCCTCTTTCCAGTGTCTCTGCTTGTCAGATGACTAGGTACGCGGTGTAGTCCCCCACCCCAAATTTGTTTGCCACGAGAAGTAGCAAACTATATACGTTGTCCTGAATGTGGGCGTTTTCAATAAAGACTCTTTCTTGGAGTTATTCTCATATCAGTACCTCACTCTCATGACATCTCATGTGCAAAAAACAAACTCGTCATCCTTTTCTCCTTTCATGCTGCCCGTTGCAGGACAGAGGAGCCGTGACTGTGAGAAGTCGCACGAGAGCAGAAGGAAAACAGGCTGCACAGCAGCCGCACATCAGTATGCAAATTCTCACCCTTTATAGCCTGCTAACAGTTTTTCAAAACAGTAACAGATTCCCCAAATAATTAGCTTTAAAAATATGTCTTATTCATGTATTCTACAAACATTTATCGAGTACTTCTTGGGTTTTAGATATTTGATGGGGCTGGGACAGGTGATTTCTCTGTCCTTGTGGAATTTAGTCTCATAGAAGGAGACAGATGATAAACAAGTAAACCAATAGATGATCATAAGTTCTGATATTAAGTGAACAGGAAGTTGTTGGAAAGAGACACCGAGGAGTTAATTGTAGATAGATTTACCAGGTAAGGCTTCGGAAAGAGGTGAAAGTAGAGCCCAGAGGCAAAGCATTAGAATGAGCTTGGGAAGAGTTGACTATCTAGGCTAAGGAAACAGCTAGTGCAAAGGCCCTGAGGTGTGCATGGAACCAGCTGGAGGCCAGTGTGGTTGAAGTAAGAAAATCCAGGGAGGAAGTGGTGTGAGAATGAGGAACAGGTGAGAGCCAGAGGGTAAGAGGACGAGGAGGCTTGAAAAATTTTAAAGAGCTGAATGTTGTGACTGGCTTCTCGCTTCATGTTCCTTTTTTTCCTAAAAAATAATTTGTATTTATGTGAACATGTAAAATTATGATCTAATTTTTTTAGGTACATATACTGTGATCTGAAAGGTATCTTGATGCAAATTATAATATTAAAAGCACATTTTTGAATATTATGTTAAATATCTATACATTTAGTATTTTATATAATTATTATAAATAGTGTATATTAATTGTGTATATTATATTTTATATGTGTGTATACATAACACATTAATAATATATGAGCATGTGAGAACAGATAATAGGGAGTCGTAAAAGTACTTTGTTACCACATGGACAGTAAGTAGATAATGGACATGAAGCATTATAAATATCATTATAAATTTGGGCTTTCATTTATTATATGTGATTTACCAGAACTTGTATGCAATATATTATGTCATTGTATAATTTTCTGCAAGAGGATCACAAAACAAATTTTAGGTCATTAAAGCATATAGCATGGAACTTCGTCACACAGTATTACTTGGCAATAGACCAAAGTTCTTTTGATTTCCCTTGACATTTTTGTTGATAATTTTAGATAAGCAATGTATTGCATATTTGCATGACATTATTTGTTACACCTGGAAGTCATTCTTATAATGTAGAAACATTTTATAAAGTTTCTATCTGAAAAGGCTTTAGTTTAGTGTTCCAAATCTCTGAAGGCACATAAACTGTGTGAAACTGGAGTTTTTGAGTTATGAACATATAATTCTGTTTTGTGTCTTAATTAATTGAATTGTAAATGCTTTAGCTACAAATAGATTTAGAGCAGGATAATCTTAATTACACTGCATGTAAATCCATCACCCTTGATTTCCTATCTATATAATTGCTTACATAAAGATTCATGTCTTTCCCCTATATGTTTAAAAATCTGCATGTCTCATATTTAACCTTTATCTTGCCTCATTTCCCTTTTTTATTAAATAACCATTAAAAATTATGAAATTGTGGCCATTAAATTACAGCAAGAATATCTTCTGACTTTGAAATGTCTATGGAAGGACTCACTAAAATCAAATAATCTTCATTAATCAGTATTTGCTCTTCTGACAATATATTTTATAATAGTGTTTGTAAGTATTTATTTTCACATAGCTGATGATTTCTCTTATTATATATATTTGTTATCATAATATTTATACATTCTATCCAGTAAATTCTGCCTAGAGATTGCCTAACACTTAATCGATTCAAAAAATAATTTCAAATCATTAAAATTGATTTGTTTTTCCATTTGATTATACATAACAGTATACCATAAAGTAGCTTTTGAAAGCTAAGCAATATAATGAATTGTAGCATATTAATTGGAATACATAATTATGGTTATAATATAGTTATGACATTTTTAGAATAAAGCAAAAACTTGAAGCAGACCCTGTAAGTATAGGCCTTTTTATGAGGCCTTACAAGGCCCTAATTTAAATAAATTTTAATTTTCTGTCCTTTATTCTCCTATTTTTTTGGTTTGTTTTCTAATGCTGATAAATGTTCAAGTGCTGTTATCAGTTTTCATTCTGTCTCAGTCCTTTTCAAAAATGATTCAGCCATATTGGCCTAACATTCTGGACAGGCTGTGAATTTTGATCACACTTTTCTTATAAAACTAAATTTTCAGATTAATAGAGAAAATGTATTTTAATTTTGACACTTTTTAAACTTTCTTAGTTACAGTACTATTTTGTGTCAGGAGTACAGCATGGTGGCCGGACAGTCACACACTTGACAAAGTGTTTTCCCGGATATTTCCAGCGCCCCCTGGCACCACACGTAGTTACTACAATCATACCGACTATGTTCCCTAGGCTGCACCTTACATCCCCAAGACTGTTCCATAACTGACCATTTGTACCTCTTTATCCCTGCTCCTTTTTCCACCCAGCCCTCAACCCTCCTCCCCTCTGGCAACTATGAGTTTGTTCTCTGTATCTATGAGTCTGTTTCGACTTTGTTTGTTCATTTATTCTGTTCTTTTTTTAAACAAAGGGTCGTGTGAAGTAGGTTTTGTATTCAGAGATGCAAAGACTGTCCTAGCCAATGCCTTCAAGCTGTCCAAGGCTTGTAGAACATACATTGCATTTGAATTAGACCAAAGTTCTATGTTATCAAATGTATTATTTGAAGAATTGCTGAAATAGTTGTTAATGAGTGAGACTGGTTTGCCAAATTTGTCAGGTAGTTGTAAAATGTGTCTGGAGATAATGAGAGAAAGGTCTGTTCTGTTGCTTTTCAGGTGTTATTATATAGTTATTATCATTTTTGTATATAAATGTATAGGTAATGATACTGACAATTCCTGATTATGTAAAATGTGCTTTTATTTTTTCTTTTCTTTTTTAATATATTTTATTGATTATGCTATTACAGTTGTCCCATATCCCCCCCTTTCTTCCCCTCCAGCCCTTACCCCCCTTTCCCCACCCTTTAGTTTTGTCCATAGGTCATACACATAAGTTCTTTTGCTTCTGCATTTCCTATACTATTCTTAACTTCCTCCTGTCTGTTTTCTAGCTCCCATTTATGCTACTTAGTCTCTGCCCCTTTCCCCCTTTCTCCCCCTACCACTCCCCTGTTGATATTCCTCCATACCTTATATAAATCCCTTTAACATTTCATACAATAAAGGCTGGGTGATGATGAACTTCTTGAACTTGACCTTATCTGAGAAGCACTGTATCTGCCCTTCCATTCTAAATGCTAGCTTTGCTGGATAGAGTATTCTTGGATATAGGTCCTTGCCTTTCATGACTTGGTATACTTCTCTCCAGCTCCTTCTTGCCTGCAAGGTCTCTTTTGAGAAATCAGCTGACAGTCTTATGGGCATTCCTTTGTAGGTAACTGTCTCCTTTTCTCTTGCTGCTTCTAGGATTCTCTCCTTATATTTAGTCTTGGGTAATGTAATTATGATGTGTCTTGGTGTGTTCCTCTTTGGGTCCAACTTCTTTGGGACTCTCTGAGCTTCCTGGACTTCCCGAAAGTCTATTTCCTTCACCAGCTTGGGGAAGTTCTCCATGTTCGAATAGGTTTTCAATCTCTTGGTCTTCCTCTTCTCCTTCTGGCAGCCCTATGATCCGTATGTTGGGCCATTTACAGATGTCCTGGAGGTTTCTGAGCCCCTCCTCCGTTTTTTGAATTCTTGTTTCTTCATTCTTTTCTGGTTGGATGTTTTTTTCTTTCTGCTGGTCCACTCCATTGATTTGAATCCCAGTTTCCTTCTTATCCCTATTGGTTCCCTGCAGATCTCTCCTCATTTGTTCAAGTAATTGCCTCATTTGTTCAAGTAATTGTGATAATTTTTCGTTGAATTCTGTGGCCAACCTGATTACCAGTGTTTTAAACTGTGCATCTGATAGGTTGGCTATCTTTTGGTCAGTTAGTTCTGGAGCTTTGATCTGTTCTTTCATTTGGGCCATTTTTTCCTCCTCGGTGCGCCTGTTACTTTAAGGAGTGGAGCCTTAGGTGTTCACCAGGGCGGGTCAACTCAAGTTGCTATTTTGTGATGCTGTCTGTGGGGGCAGGACCTGTGAGAACAATGGCGCTTGCTCCACTCTCCGCACCCACACCGCTTCCCACAAGCAAGTTGAGCCCCTCTGCGCTGGCTCCGGGGTCGCTCCGGGGTCGGTGGACAGGCCTGCACAGTTCCAAGCCCTCGTGGGTCTCCCCAACGAACTCTCCTGTGAGGCCGAGAGTTCCTCCCGCCGTCTCACCTCCCACAGGTGTTTTCAATCGGTGGTTTGAGGCCTTATTTCCCCGCTTTGATGGGTTGCGCCCTGCTTTTTCTCCCAGTTTGTCTGCACGCGAATTAGGACCTGCCCGGTCCACCAGTCTCGACCCCACTGGGTCCGGGTGGGCTGGGCGCTGGCCACGTTTTGGTCAGGCTCACCCATCTCGATGTGCTGCAGCGTTGCCAGTCCCACTCCACAAACCGAGGTCTTGCCGTGTGCTCACCACCCGGCTCGCTGCGGAGTGGCCGCGTGCTCTCTCTCCGCCCAGCTCCAACCCGCTTACCAGACTGATTGTAAGTGTCTTCTTTAACTCCTTGGTTGTCAGACTTTCTCTCAGTTCGATTTTCTGTCAGATCTGGCTGTTTTTGTTTAATTAAATTGCTGTTTTTTCCTTGTTTGGTTGTGTGGAGGCACAGTGTGTATACCTATGCCGCCATCTTGCCGGAAGTCCTAAAATGTGCTTTTATTTTTAAAACAATCCCTGCTTTATTTTATTCTTTGTCCAAGGGAAGATTTGTGGTTGAAAACATTATGTGAAAACAATACTTTCAGAAATTTCAGTGGCAAATATTTTTTTGGTTTTCCATTTCTCCATGAGATTGTTAAATTCCAGTTTATATGCATGAGTTTATGGGACCTCACATTTTCCCACCAGCCTGCATGATCCCCAGGTGAATTGAATCAAAAATGATGTTAATGGCATATGCTTCTTACAGCCAATTTATGTATATTTATCAGTCACAGATTTTGGAATATTTGAAAATGGTGAAAATACTTTTTTATTATATATCTACCATTTATTTTCCTGTAGTGTAGAATTAATGCAGCTTGGCCAAACTCATCTAGGTCTGGGTCTAACAGAGTTTCTTTAATTTTTTTTTCAATTAAGAGAGGAAGAGAAACATCAGTGTGTGGTTGCCACTTGAGTACCCCCTACTGGAGACCTGGCCCGCAACCGAGGCATGTGCCCTGACTGGGAATTGAGCCGGCGACCCTTTGGTTCGTAGTCCAGCACTCAATCCACTGAGCCACACCAGCCAGGGCGAGTTTCTTTTATTTTAAAAGTTGGCAGATAATGCTGCCATCATTTGGTATCAAATGATCAGATTCATTTCTTTGGAATGCTATACTACTGTTGATGTAAACTTAGATGAGTCTCTGCATGTTTGAACAGTTAAGGTACATAGCCCATGAAGGTTCTGGAAGCCAGAACAAGGACTTCCTGCTGTATCAAAAGTGATGCAGACAACCTGACCAAATGCTGATCTGTAGCTTGGTGTGGTTCTATTATTTTATACTCTAGCTTGTTCAGAAAAAATACTATGCTAGGACCTATCTGAAATGTCTAGTATTTCATAATGCTAAGATGAATAATAATCTAAGCTTCTACCCTTCTTTCTGAGTATATAATATAATAATAGTAACCACCATATTGATTTATAGTTATATATAGCTGTAAACATAAAGTTGATTATTTGTTATGTACCAAGTATTGAACGAGGCTGTAAGGGGGAGTTAAGTGAGAAATTTCCTTTTCTTGTGCTGCACATGGGCACCAGGCTCAGAGGAGTCAGTTACTTGCTCAAGGTCACACAGCTAGAAAGCTGTTAACATCTTGCTTTGAAATCTGGTTTATTTGATTCCAGAGACCATATTCTTCTCAAAATGTACATTGACATTCAGCCTAAGGATTCAAAGTATGACATTTCATTTTTATTTAAAAACCACAATGTCAGGTTGGAATAGAAAAAGTCATGTATATTTATGAGGAAATTGGAAAGAGAAGAGCTGGGTGACAAAGAGCAGACAGTAAAGACCCCAGACAGAGAGCCGCTGCCGTCCATGGTAGTACTGTTTTCACTGGATGTGATTTTACCTGTGAGAGCCTCTTCATCTTTCTGGAAGAGGTTTGTGAGGAGGCAATGAAAGGGACCAAAATTATTACCGTTCTTCCAGTCTGTAGCCTATAGGTTTATAGGAAAAAATATGTAACAATATAGTTTTCATTTTCGATAGAAACAGAAAATTGTTTATTTTACTTTACCTCAGGGCAAGAATAAAAATGTAGGCTGTCAGTTTTACCTGAATTATTTTTCTTTCAGTTGTACTATTTAGGAACAAAGTTCGTATAGGCATATGTATCACACTAGAATTTCACTTATTGGGATATACCCTGAGAACTCATGATGATAGAATGAAGATTTTTCATTTACTGCTCGGTAATAACATACACTTAAAGATTTTATGGGAATAGTTAAATGTATATACACATATACATATATATTATGTATATATTTAAAAGAGCCAAAACTTTGTAGAAACTCTTATTGTTTCAGAGAGTTTTAATATGAGTGTTCTTTTTTTAATTTTTTTTTAAAAGAGAGGGAGAGAAATATCAACATGTGGTTGCCTCTCACGTGGCCCCC
The DNA here is from genome assembly GCA_004026765.1 of Micronycteris hirsuta. NCBI lineage: Eukaryota > Metazoa > Chordata > Mammalia > Chiroptera > Phyllostomidae > Micronycteris > Micronycteris hirsuta. The sequence continues at coordinate 14,250 of PVJI01000203.1, forward strand.
ATTGGGAACCTGGCCTGCAATCCAGGCCTGTGCCCTGACCGGGAATTGAACCGGCAACCCCTTGATTCGCAGCCTGTGCTCAGTCCACTGAGCTACACCAGCCAAGGTTAATATGAGTGTTTTATAATCATTTGTTTCTAGGAGCAACTTTTACATGGACTTACACTGTTAATAAATTCTTGTGAAAATTCCTGAGGATAAATGGGCTTATTACCATCTTTGTTAGAGTTATTGTAGTAATGTGGTTCAGGTTGAGTGGCGGCCATAAGCTTTGCTGTAGATAGAATATGAGGATAAAGATGCTGTCTTGATAACAGGTTTAGAAAGGCACAGAGATTTCTGAAATCAAATGTAAAGTCATATAGTAGAAATAACAGAACATTACACCATGTCTTCCCGAGTGTATGTAAAGCTCGTATCAAGCATAAGATTCCGTGCATTGTTCTGAGCACAGCCTCCTCCCTTGAATTGTTTGGAGTGGAGCTGGGAGAGTGGCTACATGAGCAGCTTAATAACATGGAAGTGAGCTGGCATTGATGGACGGTACATAGACGAGCACTGCAGATGTTTAAAAGGAGCCATCCCTGGGGGAGCTGTGAAGTTTGGGCAGGAAGGCTCCGTGGAGACGCTGATCTCAACTTTGAAGAGTGGGTAGGTCAGGTCTCCAAGCATGGGCTGTGGGTGGTGCCCCGAGGGCCTCGTGGTCAGGCTGCCTTCCCTCAGGCCAGAGCCGCAGAAGAGGGCGTCACAGCATCAAAAGAGGGAGCTAGAGATTCTACCCTCACAGGGCTGACTTGTGTTGGTGACTACAGCAGAGCCAAAGTGTTGGCAAAACCGATGAAAAGACTACCGATGAGGGATGACAGATGAGCCCTAAAAAGCATGAATGGGAATCCTCTTTGACCTCGGGACTGAGGATGTCCTCTAGCCTTCTGGTTAAAGTAAGTTCTTGGAATTCAGGAACCCTCCAGCCACTTAATCTCTTTGCAAAAAGCTTTATTCAAATTTTCGTCAAGGTGTCACAATCTTTCCAATCCAGTTCATTTTTTTTTTTAGTTCGTCAAGACAGGTGGCTTTTTTCCTTTTTTTTTCTTTTCCTCTTTTTTTATTGTATTTTTTCCATTACCATTATTCCCCCTATACCCTCTTCCACCTCCAACCCCCCGACCCCCCACCATCACCACACTGGTTTGATGCCCGTGTCTGGGTCCCTGAGTTATTTTTCTTTTTTGCTCTATCAGCCCACCCCTCAGCCCCCGTCCCACCAAAGCTGTCAGCCTGCTCTCTCTCTATGAGTCTGTGTATATTTTGCTTGTTAGTTTAGTTTGTTCACTGGATTCCATAAATGAGTGAAATCATATGGTATTTGTCTTTCTCTGCCTGGCTTGTTTCACTTAGCATAATGCTGTCCAGGTCCATCCATGCTGTCTCAAAGGGTCAAACTTTCTTCTTTTTTACATCTAAGTAGTATTCCATTGTGTAAATGTACCATAGCTGTTTTATCCACTCATCTACTAATGGACACTTGAGCTGTTTCCAAAGTTCGGCTATTATAAATAATGCTGCAATGAACATAGGACTGCATATATTCTTTTGAATTAGTGTTTTGGCTTTCTTTGGATAAATTCCCAGAAGTGGAATCACTAGGCCTGCATTCCCACCAACAATGCAGAAGGGTTCCCCTTTTCTCCACATCCTCACCAGCACTTGTTATTGTTGATTTATTGATGACAGTCATCTGACAGGTGTGAGATGATATCTCATTGTGGTTTTAATTTGTATCTCTCTGGTGATACTGAGCATCTTTTCATATGTCTATTGGCCATCAGCATGTCCTGTTTGGAGAAGTGCGTATTTGGGTCCTTTGCCCATTTTTTAATTGGATTGTTTGTTTTTTGATATAGAGTTTTATAAGTTCTTTGTAACTTTTGGACAGTAACCCCTCATCAGATGTATCGATGAATATGCTTTCCCATTCCATTATGTTGATGGTTCCTTTGCTGTCCGACCAGTCCAGTTCACTTTGCACTGCCTTTGTGTCAGCCGCCATGATCTTTTTCCAACCCACCTATAACAACCTTTGTGGGCTCATTATCATGCTCACTAAAAAAAGGTGTTTCTTCATTTTGAATAATCCACTGAAAACAGTTTCTGTTTAGTGAAGCTTTGTAAGTAATTTAAAATATATATATTTGCAAAAAATATACCTAGCTTAAACGTGGGGCAATATTCTTATTTATTAATGCTGTTTTACCACCGCTTGCACCTCAGAGAACCTGGCTCTGCTTGGCAGGTCTCCACGGATAGGCGGGACTTATTTCTTCCAGCATCGCAGTAAATGTAGGCCTTTGAAAAGAAGACACTCATGTTTTGCTGTATCAAATTTTAATTAAGAAAATTATTCAGTGCTTCATAAGTTATACCTGGGCTTCTAATATTTTTATTTTTTTAAATTTTTTATTTTACCAACCTTCTATAAGGAAACCAATATGTACCAGCTTAAGGCCATAGATATTGGGGTAGATGTGTATAAAGACATTTTACAAGTTACTGTGTCAGATAAGAATGCATTTGACTAAAGAAAACAGAAAACTTGGCCACCGTGGGTTTTGTCTGTCAGTCTTCCAGACGCGTGGGTGAGAAGGCCAGGACTACGGGGATGCGGAATGACATCATCCTGGTCCCAGGCTTTCACTGTTCTCCTGCCCTGCCTTTGCTGAGTGATGGCTTCTGGGCTCATGCTCTAGACTTTAGGGCACTTTTACATCTCTAATCCTGGATCCAGGTTGGGAGGAGAGAGACTTTCTGCTGGCATTAGATTAATCCTACTTTCAAGATGCTGGTTCTCCCCATGGGCTTCTGCCCACATCTCCCTGGTTGGAATTGTGTCATCTGGCCATCTGTGGCTGCAGGAGAGGGTGTACATTGAGCTCTTCTAGCATTCATAGCAGAAGAAAGCAAAGGAGCAGGAGTTTGGGAACAGGTGTGAACACAGCCAACCTACGATACTGTTTTTTTTTTTTTTTTTAAGATTTTATTTATTTTTTTTTAGAGACAGGAGAAGGGAGGGAGAAAGAGCAATGTATGGTTGCCTCTCACATGGCCCTCACTGGGGACCTGGCCTGCAACCCAGGCATGTGCCCCAACTGGGAATTGAACCGGGACCTTTTGGTTCCCAGCCCGCGCTCAGTCCACTGAGCTACACCAGCCGGGCCCAATACTGTTTTTTTTTTTTTAATGAGAAACAGACCTGCTGAATGCATGTCTATCTATCTGCCTATCTAGCTATCTATACAGAGAGGTTTAAAGGAATTGGTTTATACAATTTGGGGGCTGGAAAGTCTAAAATCTTCGGGGAAGGGTGGTAGGCTGGAAATTCTAGTAGGAGTTGATATTGCAACTCAAATCTAAGAGCAATCTGGAGGCAGAATTCCTTTCTTCTTAGCTTTTTGGGGGACCTCATTCTTTTCTTTCAAAGCCTTCACCTGATTGGATGAGCCCCACCCACACTGGGAAGTATAATTTGCTTTGTACAAACTTTACTGATTTAAGTGTTAACCACATCTAAAAAAATACATGTATAACAACAGTTATTCTGCTGTTTCACCAGATAGCTAGCGTCATAGTCCAGCCGAGTTGACACATGCAATTAATCATCATACCTACATTATGTAGTCAGGTTTGATTGTAACCAATGGTTTAGAACTTTGGCCTACTCAAGGCCAGTATCAGCTTTAGTGTGTTCACATATTTCTGATTAATATTTAACTCGTGTGTATTAAGTGCAATAATTTTTCTATGTATCCCAGAAAATTTTCATGATAATTCTGAAATAGAGTTAAATAAAATGCTAACATGCACTTAAACAAGGGAAAAGCTTACAAGAAAGGTATATCAAGATTTTTTAGGCTCTTCTTTAGTTCTAATGTAGTAAATGACCTTTTAACTAGTGAGATTTCTTTTGCCTACATGGGCCAGAGAATGCAGGAGGGATGGTGGAATTTGGCCTGGAAATAAGGAGGTTTTTATTTTTTTTAAAGATTTTATTTATTTATTTTAGAGAGAGGGGAAGGGAGAGAAACATCAATGTGTGGTTGCCTCTCTCGTGGCCCCCACTGGGGACCTGTCCCGCAACCCAGGCCTGTGCCCTGACTGGGGATCAAACCGTGACCCTTTGGTTCGCAGCCCGCGCTCAGTCCACTGAGCTACACCAGCCAGGCGTTTTTATACTATCTCTCACATCAGCTAGCTCATCACCTTGTTTTTCTGAACCACCTATAAAAGAGGACTAGTGATAGATTTCCTTCCTTTCCGACTGGATTGTGACAGTTACATGAGATAATGGATCTAACATGCTTTATAAGCCATAGATGATAAAAAATATATAAAGAGACACTGGAATATAAAGATAAATATCTTATTATAACCTCCTGTTAGATGGGAGGATGGCATGGCTGGTGAGCTGTCAAATGGAAGGTTGGAGCTGCGTACAGACTCAGAAGAGATCTGGTCCAAATGCCGGCAGGGGAAGCTTTAGCCTAGAGAGCCTCCCAGGAACAAGGTGTCGGGAGTGTGATTCTGAGGAGGGCGGGCCGAGGACCGTTTCTGGGCAGGTGAGGGATGTACTAAAATTCCCATCAGGCTGTCAGGTGCGGTCAGTGCAGCAGCCGTTTCAGTCTGTGCTCGTTCTGCTGTCTCCTTTGGAAATACACAACAACTATTCAGCTAATACTGGCAAACATATAACACAAGGACTATTTCATTTTAAGAACAAACTTCTAGAGCTAAATATTAATTTTTTAAAAATTAAATAAATCAGGGAGTAACAGAAGAACTTGCCTAATGTTGTATTTATAAGAACAAGCTTTAAATAGTTTCAGGTGATGTGAGTTAATTTTACTTGTAGGTAGAATAATTAGGCACAACTAAAAGTCATTGGCAATTTCTTAATTCAGTGAGGCAGCATTTCAAGCACATCAAAATCAGCCAAACTGCCAAAAATAGTTGATTATAAATGTGCCCACTGAATGGGATTTGCATAACCCTACCTACATTTAATATTAATCTCTGACTTCTTTGATTTAATTCTAAATGTCTTCAGGAAAATGATTTTACTGTTTATATATTATATCAACTTCTCATTTATAAAATTTCTAAGATATTCCTAGCAGTTTAATTCCTTAAAAAATACCGATTTTGAAACCCATAAGCACCAGCTGTTGACACTTTTTCTTGATGCCCAATGTGAAGTGGACACTTATGATGTCCAAGCTGTTTCCAGTTTTCATGTAGGTTGTTTGTGATCTGTCCTTTTCCCTTGCAATTTCACCATTGGTCATTTATCAAAAGGGAGGTAGAAATGATCTTGGATTTATGTGTAATATTATTATGCGAGACAACTTAAATAATAGAGAAATAGTTAAACTACCATGTATTAATGTGACAGAATTACAGGCAGCCATTAAAAATTATTTTCTATCCTCCCCTGGCTGGTGTAGCTCAGTGGATTGAGCGCGGGCTGGGAACCAAAGGGTCCCGGTTCGATTCCCAGTCAGGGCACATGCCTGGGTTGCAGGCCAGGTCCCTGTGAGGGCCATGTGAGAGGCAACCATACATTGCTGTTTCTCTCCCTCTCTTTCTCCCTCCCTTCCCCTTTCTCTAAAAATAAATAAAAATAAAATCTTTAAAAAAAATTATTTTCTATCCTCATATGAAATAGAAAAATACTTATGACATAATGCTATGTGAAAAGAATAGGATAAAAATGGAATATTCATCATTACCTCAATTCAATGTATTTATGTATTACAGTATAATTAGGACTTTGGGGACAGTACAGTGCCCTGTTATTCTTGATAAGAATATGTTAATATATAAAACACTGTGGGCACTCTGTTTAGTGAATCTTAGAGTGCCTTTGTTTGTGGGAAAATGAAAAATAAAAACAAACATGGGGGGTTCTTTGCCAGATGATGGGCATAATAAGAATCTCATAATAAGGATTAGACCCTCTTGTTAAATGAAACATGCTATGAGCTGGGCATCAAAGAAAGACAATGTACTAAAAAGAGCTATTTTAACTTCTGTGCTAAGAGGAACATTTCTAGTAAAGATAAAATTTCCTGGGTTGCAGCGTGTTTTCTCTTGTGCAGTTACCTTCTTTAATGCAAGAAAGTTATTTTATTTATTTATTATCCTCACCCAAGGATATTTTTTCATTGCTTTTAGAGAGAGAAGGAAGGGAGGGATGGGGAGAGAGACAGACAGACAGACATATAGACATACATACAGACAGACAGACATCAAGGTGGGAGAGAAACATCGATTATTCGCCTCTTGTACGTGCCCTGACTGGGGATCCAGCCACAACCTAGGTGTGCGCCCTGACCAGGAATTGAACCTGCATCCTTTTGGTGCATGAGACGATGCTTCAACCAACTGAGCCACACTGGTCAGGGGAAAGGTGAGAAAATTTTTAATTAGGTTATTCAAATGCACTTTTCTGAGGTAAACTTTCTAAAATATTTTGTTTTTAGTAGTCCCTTTAATGTTTAAATAATTTCTCTTTCTAATCACAACCATAAAGTACATTTTTTAACATATCATTCTTTCCTTCTAGTGTTCACATTGGTCAGATATGAATTATGAAGTTAAAAATCAAAGAAAATTTTTGTTTATCTTTGGCGGTCCCCATCTTTATCCTGTGTCCCTAAATGAAACTTGCTACACAGCCTTAACTCAGAACACTCATTTTCCTACGTCGAGTAAAGAAGGGCAGACGTGACTCTTGAGGTCATTCTGTCATTCATCCGATTAAAAGGTTCTTGACAATCTGTCATTTGCACAAAATATTCATTTGGCACGGTTTGTGTTATCAGAGTTCATTCATTCACAAGGAGGATAACAAAGAGCTAACTGGGGGAATTCTTCACAAACAGAAATGGTCAGAGGAAAAGGAAGAATGGGTGAAAAGGAAAAATGAAAATTGTGCTTAGAAATGAGATGGGGATACTCTTTTGATTTATTTACTTTTTACTAAATTCTGAGTCAATCCGTGGAAATATTGCATTTTAAAATAAGTGTTATAGCACACCATTCACAGCTCTCAAACTCTAAACTGAGGTTGGCACATTCAGGTGTTGATTTTAAACAGCTCATAAATCACTGGCCGCAGTTTAGACAGCATCGTCTGCAGAGTCGGTGCAGGACCGCATCCTGTTCCGTGCGTTTTAAAGCCAGATGGCTGCAGAGCCAGTCCTGACCGCACAGATCTGGGAATAGGGCTGGGGACAACCTCTTTTATAAAAAATTTTACTTCTCAATTACAGTTTACATTCAATATTATTTTGCATTAGTTTCTGGTGGATAGCATCATGGTTAGAAAATCATATACTTTACAAAGTGTTCACCTCAATATTTCAAGTGCCCACCTGGCACCAAACACAATTATTACGATATTATTGGCTATATTCCCTATGCTGAAATTTACATCTCTGTGACTGTTCTGTAACTGCCAATTTGTACTTCTTAGTCCCTTCTCTTTCCCCACCCCCATCTCCTTCTGCTCTGTCAAATATCGGTCCACTTCAATTTTTTTGTTTGTTTATTTTGTTTTTTAGATTCCACATATAAGTGAAATCGTATGCTATTTGTCTTTCTCTGACTTACTGTAGTTAGCATAATACCCTCTAGGTCCACCCATGCTGTTGCAAAAGGTAAGATTTTGTTCTTCTTTGTAAGTAATATCCCACTATATATATGTGCCACCACTTTTTTATCCACTGGTCTACTGATGGGCACTTGGGCTGCTTCCATATCTTGGCTATTGTATATAATGCTACAATGAACACAGGTATGCACATATTCTTTTAAATTAGTGTTTTGCGTTTCTTCAAATATATACCCAGAAGTGGAACTGCTGGGTTGTAAGGCAGTTACATTTTTTCATTTTTTGAGGACCCTCTTTACTGTTTTTCATGGTAGTAGCTGCACCAGTCTGCATTCCCACCAACAGTGCATGAGGGTTCTCCTTTCTCCATGTCCTCGCCAGCAATTGTTGTTTGTGGATTTATTGATGGTGGCCATCTGACAATTGCTATCTCATTGTGGTTTTAATTTGCATTTCTCTGACCATTAGTGACATGGACCATCTTTTCATAAGTCTATTGGCCATCCCTGTGTCCTCTTTCGAGACGTGTCTATTCAGTTCTTCTGCTCATTTTTTAATTGGATTGTTTGTTTTTCTGTTGTTGAGTTGAATAAGTTCTTTATAAATTTTGGATATTAACCCCTTATCAGATGCATCATTGGTGAATAACTTCTCACATTCAGTAGGTTGTCTTTTCGTTTTGTTGATGATTCCCTTTGCTGTGCAAAACCTCTTTAGTTTGATATAGTCCTATTTGTTTATTTTTTCTTTTGCTTTCCTCGCCTGAGGAAATATATCAGAAAAAAATATTGCTAAGAGAAATGTTAGAGAGTTTACTGCCTATTGTTTTCTTCTAGAAGTTTTAAGGTGTTAGGTCTTACATGTAACTCTTTAATTCATTTTGAGTTTATTCTTGTCTATGGTGTAAGAAAGTGGTCTAGTTTCATTTTTTTGCATGTATCTGTCTAAATTTTTCAACACCATTTGTTGAATAGACTGTCTTTACCCCATTGTATGTTCTTGCCTCCTTTGTCAGATATTAATTTACCATATGGGTGTCTGGGCATTCTATTCTCTTCCATTGATGTATATGTCTGTTTTTATGCCAGTACCATGCTGTTTTGATTACTATGGCCTTTTGGTATAGTCTGATATTAGGTAGAATGATACCTCCAATTTTGTTCTTTCTCAAAATTGCCTTGGCTATTTAGGGTCTTTTGTGGTTCCATATAAATTTTTGGATTATTTACTCTAATTCTATGAAATATGCCATTAGTATTTTGATAGGAAATGTGTTGGATCTATAGAATGCTTTGGATAGTATGGCCATTTTAATGATGTTAGTTCTTCCTATCTGTGAGCACATAATAGCCTTCCATTTATGTATATCTTCTTCAGTTTCTTTCTTCAGTGTCTTATAATTTTCTGAATGCAGGTCTTTTACATCCTTGGTTAAGTTTATCCATAGGTGTTTTTTATGCAATTGTGAATGGGATTATTTTCTTAGTTTCCCTTTGATAGTTCATTTTTGGTGTATAAAAGTGCAACCAGTTTCTGCTCTTCTGGGAATATATTTGAAGAAATCTGAAGCATTAGAAAGAATATATGATCCCCTATGTTAATTGCAATATTATATACAGTAGCCAAGATATGAAAGCAACCCAAATGCTCATGAAGAGGTAAGTAGATAAAATGCCATGGTATATAAACACAATGGAAAACTACACGGCCATAAAAAAGAATGAAATTTTACCTTTTGAAACAACATGGATGGACCTAGAGAGTGTTATGCTAAGTGAAGTAAGTCAGACAGAGAAAGACAAATAGGATATGATTTCCCTTATATGTAGAATCTAAAGAACAAAATAAACAAACAAAAATTCAAGTGGACTGACATTCGACAGAGGAGAGGAGAGTTAGGGAGACTGGGGGAAAGGTAAAGGGACTAAGAAGGCCAAATTGGTAGTTACAGAACAGTCACAGAGATGTAAATTATAGCATAGGGAATATAGCCAATAATATCGTAATAATTGTGTGTGGTGCCAGGTGGCTACTTGAAGTGTCGGGGGGAGACTTTGTAAAATGTATGATTTCCTAACCACTATGCTATATAGCTGGAACTAACACAAAATAATATTGAATGTAAACTATGATTGAAAAAATTTTAAATATGTAACTGATTTCTGAATATTTATTCTGTATCTGCTACTTTACTGAATTCATTTATTAGTTCTAGTAGTTTTTGGTGGAATTTTTAGGTTTCTCTATACAGTATCATGTCGTCATCTGAAAATCATGACAGTTTTTCTTCTTCCTTTCCAATTTGCATGTCCCCTATTTTTCCTTCTTGTCTGGTTGCTGTGGCCAGGACTTCCAGTACTATGTTGAATAAGAGAGATGAAAGTCGATATCCCTGTCTTGTTCCTGATCTCAAGGGAAATGCTTTTATTTTTTCCCTGTTGAGTGTGGTGTTAGCTGCGGGTTTGTCATGTGTGGCCTTCATTATGTGAGGTATGATTCTTCTGTTCCCACTTTGCTGAGAGTTTTTATCGTAAGTGGGTGCTGGATTTTGAGATGCTTTTTCTACATCGATTAATATGATCATATGATTGTCATCCTTCATTTTATTTATGGAGTGTATCATAGTAATTGATTTGCTGATACTGTACCAACCTTGTATCCCAGGAATGAATCCCACTTGATCATGGCGTATGATCTTATTAATGCATTGCTGAATTCAGTAATTGCTGAATTTGTTCATATTTTGTTGAGGGGTTTTGCATCTATGACAACCTCTTATTTGATGATTTGGAAAGCAACTTTTGGCAAAAAAAATTATTTGACAGTTAAAAAAATCAGTATTTCAAAGCTCCAGCAAAATAGTAATTGAAAGATGATCTGTATTTATATTGTTTTAAACCATTAATTAAATAGCACATATGTCCTTAAGTAAAATTTTGAGAAAAATTGATCAAGTTTGTAAAATTCTTTAGAAGGTAAAAAGAAATAACACTTTTTAGCCTGGCTGGTGTAGCTCAGTGGATTGAGCACGGGCTGGGAACCAAAGGGTCCCGGTTCGATTCCCAGTCAGGGCACATGCCTGGGATGCGGGCTGGGTCCCTGTGAGGGCCATGTGAGGAGCAACCATACATTGCTGTCTCTCTCCCTCTCTGTCTCCCTCCCTTTCCCTCTCTCTAAAAATAAATAAATAAAATCTTAAAAAAAAAGTAATAACACTTTTTAAAAAAATATATTTTATTGATTATGCTATTACAGTTGTCCCATTTTCCCCCTTTATTCCCCTCTACCCCATATATCCCCCCACTTCCCCCACTTTAGTTTTTGTCCATAGGTCATACACATAAGTTCTTTGCTTCTATATTTCCTATACTATTCTTAACCTCCCCCTGTCTGTTTTCTACCTACCATTTATGCTACTTATTCTCTGCCCCTTTTCCCCCTCTCACCCCCACCACTCCCCTGTTGATAACCCTCCATGCCTTATATAAATCCCTTTAACATTTCATATAATAAAGGCTGGGTGATGATGAACTCCTTGAACTTAACCTTATCTGGGAAGCACCTTCAGTAGACTGTCCTTCGAGGGCTACTTCAGTACTCACCGTGTTCCACAAAGTCTTCCTTTTTCCCCTAGGAGGGAATATCTGCCTTCATTTGTGTAGATATATCCTCTATTCTTGAATATAGATTTTCTTCAAGTGTGATGATAAAATCCAATAATTATTATTTAGAAGTTTATTCTCCAAGGAGATGGTCCTGATTGGCCAGACAGAATAAAAGAAGGTATTCTCATTTTTTGAACCAGACACTATGCTTACCAGGAAATATATGAACTCACTCAGTTTTTACAATAGCTCTGAGGCTACGTATTTTTATCCCCATTCTACAGGTGAAGACAACTGATACTTTGAGGGGTTACATAACCATCCTGAACTCTGACTTCAGGCCTGAGCTCTGTGCACTCCACCTCACCAGGTCAGGGAGGGAGCTCACACTTTGGTTTGAATATTTCAAGTAATCTTTCATTTGATGATGGATTAGGGAAGTAGAATTTATGTCTCCTGTTTTCTTCACTTACAGCAGGTTTCTAATTGAGTGGATAACATGTTTACCAGATTAGCTTCATTTGCTCCTTATACTTATCCTGCCTCCAATGGAAATCCCCACTGCAGTTCCTTCTTGGACCTCTGGAAATCAGCAGTTGCCTTCTTATGGGCCTGCAAGTTCTCCACAAAAGTTATTCCGTGTTTTTGTTTTGATGATAATTGAAAAATATGTCATGACCTATGAAGAGATTACAGGTTATTTGGATGACACCATTGGAATTGAGGCTTGCCGTGCAGCATGTGTATTTCTATATCATTGAAGCCAAATAGGACTCTTTCCATTATCATGAGAGAAGGGTAGCAGACGAGGGTTAGACTTAATATGGACGTTATGCATTAAGAGCAAAATGAAGATTGAAGCATCTGCAGTGCCCACTAATGAAAAAGGTTTTGCAGTAGTTCAAACAGAGGAAACTGCTAGAGTGATTGCTTCATCAAATGGCAACCATGTCGGCAAGCTGGACTCAAAAGAACCTGTGCCCTAAGTAAACTGCGAAACAACAATTGTGACACTAGAATATTGCTAAATTACTGTTAATTCAAGTGTTAATGGTTTGCCATGTCTGTGGTTTGCCATGTCTGTGGTTTGCCACTATAAAAATGAGGTTTGGAGGGTTAACTATTAAATATTGCCATAAACTTTGGAAGGCATTAATGGGAGATCTCACGAAATTAGGTGAATGCCAGGCAGGCTGCACAGAGCTGGGGAACACACGTGTACGAAGTCGCTTTCTATGACCGCCTTCCTACTGTTCAAGGCTGAGTCTCTTTTCTCACAAGAGCTCTTCGAGGATTCTTACACTTAGGGATTCTGCTTGGAAAGGGTTGAGTGATGGTCACAGAATTATTGTTTTCCTCTGGGCATTGACCCTAACTGTACAATCTCTCTTTCCTGTGGTGTCTGGAAAAGGGTCTGCGAAATGAATCAGAGGAAGAGTCAGCACCTCTAACCCAGAGGTCTCCTTTCTTGGACCAAGATAAGTGACTCACCTGAGTACCCATGTGGTTCGCTGGCAGAGGTGGGAGGAGGGAGAAGACTAGTTGTTCTGGACCGGCAGTGTAAGATAGAACAAGAAAGAGCTCCATGTAATTTGCTTAAACAGAACTACAAGCGATGTGTGAAGATGGTCTTATAAATTGCCTGTGGGCCTTCCATTCTATTATTTGGAACAGTGAAATGGATTTAGTATTTTGACCTGTGGACTAGAGCATATATTTGAAACGACTGAATCTAATTTTTCAGATCGATAACACTTGTGAAAGTGTTACATGAAAACAAAACAAATTTACCCTGCTTACAGATGAAAATTTCTAGCTCTGCAGTTTTCTTCTTTTTTTAAATTACAAAAATAATTGCATAATATTGCATGCTTCTTATAAAGTCACAGCACACACAAGTAAGGGGGACAAAAAGTCTCCTTTCTCTGAACTCTTTACGATGTGTGTGTTCATAGTTTAGACCAAACAAGGGCCATTTGATTACAAAATGAGTGACGCAGCAAGATTAAGAAGATGTCAAATGGTAATTTTAGTATACTAATATGCCATGGTACGAAATCTGTTATTTCCTTTTTATTTCTTTGAATTTCTCTACCCAGATTAGTGGGAGTGAAAATGCTGTGCGTCAGTAAGAACAGATGTCTACTTAAATACCTGATTACTCCAATATCCAAAGTCAGTGAGCCACCCGAAGCCTTGCAGGGGCTCCTGCCCCGGGTTTGCAGGAGAAGATGGGCGTTCAGAGGCTGTGGGACAGACGGAATGTGGAACTGGCATATGCATCTGCTGGGAGGAAGCAAAATCCCCCAGATCGCTAGTCTGTTTGTTTCAGGTTGGCTTGGGCACCCCAAGAAAAGCCACAGGATAAATATGGCCTGGCTTTTTCGAAGTCTCAGCTTTGCTTGAAGTTTTAAGGGAAAAAAGTTACAGTAAAATAAAACTATGTTAAGGAATAAAATTAAGCATTGACTTTATGGGACTTTTTAAGTTTTGACATAAAACAACACATTTTTCAAGGCATTGAGCTTATACCATCAATCCCTAAGGGCCTGTATCTTACATCCTCTGCCCTTAAGGGTACTTTCATTTGGATAAATTTGAGAAACTCTATTATATGCTGAGGGCACAGAGAAAGAAGAGAGGAGGCTTGTGGATTTTTCATTTGGGAGTGTGGGAGAAGAGATGGGCAGATAAATAAAACTTGAGTGTTTCTCACTCATTTTTTTTATTCCTCACAGTCTGTAGCATAATACTTTACTGATGGTAGGGCTTATAAAAATGCTTGTGGGTATTTGATGCAGTTTCTGTTCTTATTAAGGAAAAATAATGCTGGCCATTGAGCACCAGTTCTCAAACTTGGCCAGCGAGTTTTTAAAAAAACTTTTCAACTGGCTGGTACTTCTTTAAAAGGGTGTCCAGACTTTTGGCGTCTCTGGGCCACACTGGAAGAAGAAGAGTTGTTTTGGGCCACACATTAAATACACAAACACTCACAAAAAATGATTAGCAGAAAAAGGGTTTTAACTAAATTTATGATTCTGCGTTGGGCCCATCCGGGCCTGCGTGCAACCCACAGGCTACGGGTTGGACACCCCTGATCTAAAAGGCTCTGACTCAGAGAAAAAAGAACAAGACTTTGAGAGAAGTGAAACTATAAAAATATTATTTGAGCCACAAAACTTATTTTTAACAGTCTTCCCACATTAGCAGTAACTCAAATAGCATCCTAGGAGCACACCTTGACTGGGGGAGGCACAGTGAGGTGTGGGGCTGAATTTTTCACCCTTATGAATATTGCATGATTATCGCTATTTTGTTCACCAGCTTTTTCTTTTGTCTTTAAGCATGTGGGCTGATGTTAAGTAGTATAGTTGAAGTAATGTTTTTGTTTGCCTTAGAATAAAATAGAGATTTCTAGAAATTTTTATTTTCCACTTCACAGCTGCCTCTAAAGAATAAGTTTGAGGACAGCTTAGGGGATTTGGGGAGAAAACATATTTCCAGAAAAGATTTTTTCAGATGAAGATATCATTGTACAAAGTTAGGTCAAGGTAAAGTATAAAATTATAGGGTTGAAAGTAAAAAATATATATGTTTTAAACCTAACAATTCAAACACAGTTATAAATTTATGCAAACTTTTTGTTTAGGTTGAAATTGTGTAAGTGTTCATAGATAATTTTGCATTAATCTGTACTCTTAATTAAAAAAGGTACATTTAAGCAAAATATAGGAAATGTTCTATTTGACATTAAATATGGGTTACATTAAATACTGAGGCATCTTGGTATAAGTTGCTTTGTAGTATTTAATAATTGGTATTAATATGAGTAATCATATTGAAGCAATGCATGTTTATATAAATACATGTGATCAGGTAGAAAGATAGTATGAGAATAAATATAACATTTTCAGTTTTTTATAATGCCCTTTCCACCTTTTGAGAGTTAATATGATTCCTTAGGTCTTTGTCAAATCTTCAATAAATTCAAATGTGCAGTGTTAGTTGAAGAAATGACATGTAAGACCTTTGCTGTGACGTGGTGCAGGAACTGCTGGAAGAGTGTAAATAGGAAACAGTGATGCCTATACTGCTTAATACTCAGGTATGTTAGAGTACCATGGAAACTTCGAGAATAATGTTTAGAGTCTACCTCCATTCAAGAGTGATTAAACTAGTATGCGTACACACAGGTATGCTAAGAATATTTTTTAATCTTATCAATTTTCATTTATGAATTCTCATAATTTTGTATAATCTTCAGCAGATGGTAACAGCCGAACAATTAGTCCCCCTCTCATTCTGAACTGGGCCTTTCTCGTAGTGTGCATCGATGGGATTTTTATCTTCATTTTGGTGCTAATGATGTATGTTTATACTAACTCTGACTCCCTTCAGCTACCCCTAGGTCAGGGTCCTGAAAGGAGCCCTATTTGGCTCATTGGAAGAGCAAATGTGGACGTAAATATACACCCTGCATGGTCAGACTCCACTGTAATGCGTCTAGGCGTTGTAAGGGCGTATTCATTTGGATATAAAAACTTGTGCCCTTCAGATTTGGGGTTTATCCCCTTATTATTATTTGATACATTCCTCTGCTCCGTTTTGCATTCCTTTCTTGAAATCGATGCTTGTTAGTTAGATATTTTACCTGTTGTATTGATTCTCTCTCTCTTGGAATCAATCTTTCTCTCATATTTTTCTCTTTCGCTTTCTCAAATTTACATCCTCGGCAATATATTCAAATTTATATTACACACCTTGTATTGATTTTTAAATGGACAATCTTAGTAACTTTCTAAAAGGTTTTAAGGCTCTCAGGTGGTTTTCTCAGAGCGTCCAGTTATTTTTATGGGTATGATACCCTCCTTGAATATTTGAGTGTTGTTTAGTTTGTGTGTGTTTCTCCTGTAGCTGCAATGAGCACTTTTTTCCTGTCCCTTCTTGCTCATGCTGTTGATTTTCCTTGGAAATCTGGTGATTTTTGGTTATCTGCCCATATTTGAATGAAAGCTTTGGTTGATTATCCCAAGGAGGCAGTGTGGATTTCTTCTGAAGCCATGTAACCAGATGTCTTTCCTGCTGGGCCTTCCCGTGGAGTAGTGCATCAGGCAGGTAGCTGTGTGAGGGAGAGGGGGCAGCTGAACGGCACCACCTACGGTGAAGGGGGAGACCAGGAGGCAGCGAGGGGGTGCCCACCAGTCTGCAATGGGGGGCTGTCCTCCAGGCTTCTTCCTCAGCTTTGAGAATTATATCCTTCAGTGGAAATATTTTTATCCATTATATATTTCTTTACTGCTGGGTCCGTATTCAGAGAAATCCTACTTACTAATGAATGAAGAGTCAATGACGTTGACCCTCCAAAGCAGAATTGAAAGTAAATTCAGCAAAGGTGCTGTGATTCTAAAGTATCTGTCACAAAACCTTAGAGAAAACTCATGCACTTCATTTCTTGTCCTTCATATACAACTTCATTGATTTTTTTGTTTTCCCATTTTTCTAACAAGATTGCTTTCTTGTTTTGTTTTGTTTTTTGTTATTGTTTTTGTTTTTTGACCATAGAAAAAGAGAAAAATGAAAAAAAGAGGTACAGTGAGAAGCAGTTGGAGATCAAATGTAAGTAGAAGATGAAACCACACACTATAACTAATAGGTCATACAGTCTCCACATTAAATTGTGGTCAGTGCCTTTTAGAGAAACTAGAGAAATTATTTCTCTTAAAGATCATTTTTGAATGGCCAAAGAAATGTGTAAAGATTAATCCCTGAGAGAATAAAACACAGCACTCCATATTTCCTTACTAGCCTAAATAAATGAGTTGTTACCCTAAACTGCTGGCCAAACATAGCTAAGTCCTATTCAGCATTCAAAGCCAGCTTGAATCCTGCCTGTTTTAGTGAAGTCTTCCTGGAGAAACCCCAACAAGGTGTGCTTTCTCTAGTCCATTTACTTACAACCATATTTCTCTCGTGAGACCTACCGTATTTCGCTTCATATTCTGACTTGGATACTAATATTATGTTTAATGTTAGATGTTAATTTTCTTATGAACCAGATTTTAATTTTTAATTCTTTCTGTATATTTCTTGGGTATTTTTGCCTAGGAGGCATGCCAGTAATATTGGTCAAATGATTGGAACAAAGCTGATCTCATTATTTTCCAAGAATTATTTGTTACTTGTTGGTGTGTATCCTTCATATTTCCTAAATTTATCTCTGGGATTAGAGTTTGAATCTTGAATTATGGTTTGCATCTTGAAATTTGAATGCTATAAATGAAAAGTTTGAACAGAAATACTCTCTTCTCTATTTTTTCACATTCATATTTATTATAAGTCACTAAAGAAACTTCCAATTTGCATGTAAAAGAGTGTGAGATGTGTCACTTTCAATATTGTTAAACAGAGAAAAAATGACAACAAACATATTTACGATCTGGAATAGCTGAGCTTATTATTATTCAGTTCGAACATACCGCTAAAGAGGCACTATTATAAATAGAAGTGGTTTCCATAGATGGCATTTTTAGACTTACTTGCATTAAGATTTCCGCCACCAGTTTAGCAAAGATACTGAGAGTAATAATACATTTGTAAACTTTTTCAAACACAGTTTGAATTTTGTCATGTAGTAGTCCCCCTTATGCTTGGTTTTGCGTCCTATGGTTTCATTTACCTGTAGTCAACTGCACTCCAAAAAAAAGGAAATAATTCATGTTTTAAATTGCACGCTGTTTTGAGCAGCAAGGTGAAACCCCATGTCAGCACCTCCATCCCGCCCTGGACGTGACTCATCCCTTCACCCACTGGGGAGCTAGTCACTTAGTAGCCCTCTTGGTATCAGGTCTGCTGTCAAAGTATCACAGTGCTGTGTTTGATTCACCCTTAATTTACTTAATAATGACTCCAAAGTTAAAGAACAGTGATACCGGCAACGTGGATATGCCAAAGAGATGGCATGAAGTGCTTCCTGTACGTGAAAAGGTACATGCAGTGCAGTAAGCGAGTTTGAGAGAGAGAGGGGAAGACACCGCATTCACATAACTTTTATTATAGGATATTGTTATGATTGTTCGCTTTTCTTATTGGCTGTTGTTAATCTCGTATTGTGCCTAATTGAGAAATTAAGCTGCCAGCAGTGTGCACGTGCAGGAAGAAACATGGCATCCGTGAGGGTCGGTGCTGTTCCTGGTCTTAGGCGTCCCCCGGGATCTCGGAGCATGTCCTCTGCAGACAACGGGGACCACTGCAGTTGATGGTGCGGTTTTTCCCGTCATTGTGGTGGATGAAAGTACATCTTTTTTTTTTTTTCAATTTTTTAAGAACACTTTAAAACTCTGATATCTTTCTTGATTATTTCACAGCCCCAGAGTTGAGTCATGTTGTTTAAGTAGTTCTGACACTGGTTCTATTGTTCATCCGAGTCTTAGGAAATCTCTGACCCTGAGAACTCTGAATTGACCAGTTGGTTTTATGACAACAGACAGCAGTTGGTGAAGTTAATGTGGCTTTTCGGGACCCCATCAGTGCCATTTTCCCACCTACAGACAGCAGTACGCCCGGCTTCTCTCTGTTCTCTGCATATCCTTCCGGCATGGCCCTTGCATTGCCTTGTTGTCTCTGCTGGCCTCTTTCTCCCCCTGATTTTGTCCATAAAAGGATGGTTAGCGTTTGACATATAGGAGATACTCACTAAAACAGTTGAATGAATGAATGCATTTTGATTTCCCAAACATCAGAGAATCTCTGAAGGTTTTTCACCAAAAATAACATGGTGAAAATGTGTTTCAAAACTTTATTTCCTAATATTCCTTAAAATGGCTATTGATAGTGGGATTTTATTATAGATACTTGGTATATTTTTAATGAATAAAATAATTCAAGGGTTGGTATTTTTGAATGGACTGGCCGAAATCAATTTACAGATTTTATTATTTGAAACAGACAACTACAGTGAGATGAGCCCGGGTTTGGACATTTTACTTGAATACATGACAAAATGCAAAGGATAAAAATGGTAATTGAACTTCAACTCTGGCTTAGGTTCTTTTTTTTAATGTTTTAAAACTTTCAGTGTATTGTAATAGTCCCTGATGATTTGGTAAATGTGAAACTTTGCATAAGCATTACTTTAGTAAGTCAATTGTTTTATACACTAATTATTATTTTTTAAAAATAATTAAGTTGTTTCATTGTTCAAGAAGTAAAGTAGTTTATTCTTTTCCTGGAATCTATTTAGCAGGGTTTTATGGGACATGTTATGTGTACCCCACCCCCAGTGGTAGCATCAGGGAGAGAGTCCTACGGGCATGCCCTTGTAACAATTTTCTTTGTGTCAAGTGTGCCGAATTGTCAAATTATAATTTATTTTCTAAGATCCTGTGAATACTCTGTCCACCAGTGGCTATGCTCAGCCCCATAGAAAATTTCCACAGAGTGTTCTGAGTTGAAATTCTTCCCAGAGTGACTTGAATTGGAATGTTTGGTTGACTGCGGCAAGTCTGACTTGCTTTTCACCATAAATGGTACAGACGTGAGTTGTCAAAAAATGGGCAGTGGAAATTACAGCTAATGCATGGAATACACTGAGAGGAGTAATTGCTTTCTTCCTTCCCTCTTTCAATTTAGTACTTCTGACATTGCCATAGTTGCTGAAGATGCTGACTTTCCTACTTGTAACATATCAAGTCAGTAGACATAGGGGAGGTGTGTAAGAGTGTAAAAGGGTTTGTGTTGACAGAGAATGACAGATGTTTTCACACTGATGCATTATCTCTTCTAATACATGTGAAACCATAGAAAAATAGAGAACATTGTCCTTCAGAATTGTCTGCACTGCCCAAGTTGAACCCTTTCATTTGAGAACAGAATTTTAAATCACTTATTCGCTCCTTTTAAGAAACAGTGGTCAGCCATGATGCACTCCCTCTGATAGATGAGCACACTGAACACTGCACACACTCAACACTGCACACACTCAGCCCGGGACTCCCTCTGACACCCAGAAGCCCTAACCCCCTGCAGGCTCCGCTCAGCCCTCCGTGCTCCTAATTTCCAACATGACCTCAGAGAGTCCCTTCTCTGGTCACAACTTTTTTTCTTTCAGCAAAATCATTCCACCGTTTCCTACTTTTCTTTCTGTTAGGTCTTTTTTTTGCTCTCCTTTCTTAGGTGTGTGTGTGTGTGTGTGTGTGTGTGTATCTTCACACCACGGACTACAATTTCAGTAACACTTTACTGTCTGTAATAACTCCTGTTAAGCCCAAACTTTCTTATAAAAGCACAACCTGAAGTGAACTTGTACAACAACTGCACTTTGTCTCTCTGGTCAACATGCTTTTTGAAAGAAACTTTCAGTATTTTCAAGCCTTCTGTACTCTCACACTTCTCATTTCCCACGGCGTTCTCCACAGCTGACCCGGCTTCTTCCATCCAGAAGAAGAGAAAAGTCACATGGAAACTCAGCTTCCCTTAGGGCAAACCTAGAAGCCACCTCTCCGCAGCCATCCTTCCAACTTTTCCTCGGTTATGGAAGACGGGTCCAGCCTTATGTTATACCAGTCCCTTTGTCTCATTTCTTACATCCCCAACTCTTCCAGAATTTCCGTTACCAATTACTCTCTTTTATTTCCCATCCCATTTTTTTCTCAAAGGAATCCCTCCACTCAAGACTGAGACTCAGCATCTCCACCATTGAATGCATGACCTTCAGTGCCATTCCCTGCCTTTGAGCCTCTGACCTCAGTAAATAGCGCTGTTCCAAGCCAACTGCACATAGAAACACGAGTCATTCATGAGGTCCTTCTCTCACTCTCTGAAGCCAATCTTTCCCAAGTCTCACTGGCATTGCTTCTTCAAGATCTCCAGAATATCCACCTCTTTCCATATGCCCTCTGAACACCCTCCTCTAGGCTAGCATCACCTGTTACCAGAGCGATTGCAGTAGCCTTCTAATTCATCAACATTGTTCTCCAATTTGAAGTCATATTTATCTTTTCTGATTACAGGTATGTCCTGTCACTCCTCTGCTTAAATTTAGTCACTTCCCATAATGACCAAAATAAAAACCAAACTCCTTTCCATAGCTTGTAAGACCCCACGTGGGCTGACCCCGCCTGCATTTGCAGCCCTGTCCTGCCCTCCCTGCTCCCTGTTCTCCAGCCACACTGGCCTTCTCCCTCTGGGCAAAGGAATCCTACTTCCTCCTTGTTTTGGACTCCGGTTTTTTTTTTTCGCATATATTAACGACAGAATTCTGACTTCAAGGATTGCATTCACATGAAAACTCCAGCAGAAAGAGAGAGGTTATCTAGAATTATCCAAATTATCTGGAAGGGTAAATTAGCTGTATGAGAAGTTGGAACACAGGGATTGTGAACGAGGTGGCAGCAACCTTGGATGCTGGTGGCCATTCTGAGACAGCCAGTTTCAGGTGGGGTTTTTGTTGCGTGTTCTGCTGCTGGAGTTATCCTGACCTCAAGGTGGTTTCCAGGAAACTCAAGGCAGCTGCCAAGTTTCAATGGTGAAGCCAGAATAGAAGTCCAGAATTGACCATTACTTATGATCAGTCCAGCAAAGCCACGATGTGATGAAGAGAGATGACTTCTTTCCTGAGCCATGGGCTAGAATCCTATTGATTATTAAGGAACAGTATGGCTCATTTTATTTCTCAGGCTAAGGAAAAGTGTCATAGTGATTATAAATATATTATTATCTCTGTAGCCTTTTAATGTATATGAAACTCTTTTCACTTCCTACCTCGGTTGATAGCTCACTTGATTTTTAAGGTAGACACAACAAATATTTTTTTAAATTCTTTTTCCTATAGATTAAGAAGCAAAAAGAAAGGTTGCAACTTCACCATGACACTTGGGTTTGAAAGTCAGAATGGACAGCCACGTCTCATCCCTGTGCTGCTCCTCGGAGGGCTGCTGAAAGATTTAACACTGTTCTGGTCACAGTGTGTCCTATTCACATGTCGGTGAGGTGCGATGCAGTGAGAAAATAACTAGCAGAGACATTGAGGAGGCTTTTTCCAGCTGGTGTTCACAATGCAGCCCTCTCTCAGCGGTTAAATCCACCTATTTTTAGTTGTGTTTGGGATGAAGCCCAGAGCCGTACTGAGCAGAGTCTACAACCTTCAGCTTGGTGTTACTTGCCTTCAGTCATCAATTGGAATGTTTATGATGTCAATATGACTCAGAAAATACACATTTTTATTTTCTTCTACAGTATTGGTTCAGCTGATCTTGAATCCTATGTAATGTCAGTCAGGGATTTTTTAAAATAAATTTTATTGAAGAATATGAAAAACCCTAAGAAATTATTCTGTATATGTGTGTGCGTGTGTCCCCTGTAATTCACTCACGAGGGAAATTTCTGAGTGGTGTCAGTACTTAGCACCCTATCCTCACCTCGCAGAACGCATGCGCCAGTCCGGAGCAGAGCAGGGGTGTCGCCTCCTGGTCAGGCGCGGGGAAGTCCACGCGGGAAGGGAATGAGAGGACAGCTCAGGAGCCTGGCCTTTTATGTGGGCAGGAAACTGCTTCCAGAACAGAGAATCCGATGTGCCAGCTGGCCATGTCACCCCAGAGTGACCGACTGGAGGTCTGGTTGGAGTCCGAATGTGCACATTGGTGTAGGAGAGGAGGGGTGTCCTGGGATACGGTGGAATTCCCGAGACTGCCGCTATCGCCTCTCCTGCCCGCCCATCAGGCTCTTGCCCAGGATGCAAAGGAGAAGGTAGAGGGAGGTGACGGTGGTCCAGGAAAGAGAAGGGAGCAATTCTAACTGTCCTTGCGGCTAGGGGCTGGCCTAGCCTCAGTGCATCCACATGCGGCGTGGAGATTTGACAGCTCCCGCTCTGTCCTGCCAACGCTTCTTGCCTCTGTTCGTTTGGGAGTCCCAGCTGGAAACTGTGCGTGGTCTGCAGTGCTCCTTAATTTAACAGATATGATTTAACAGTCCGGGCTTGAGTTATTCAGTGTGATTTCCCCCCTGTGAATAGCAAATAGTGTGCACAGAATTTTAATCACTTTAGAAATAATCTTAATTACTGACATAAGACAGGTTATTAGTCATTCTGGTATGTGTGAAATTCAAATTAATATGAAGAGTATTCCTCTCTGTACAAACTCTTGCACTATGAAGCTGCTCGTAACGTAAGAAATTCTTTTATTCTTTTTTTCTTTTTACTTTTGAGAGCTGTGACTGAACACAGCTCTAGAAGTAAAGGATTCATACTCTTTCTTCCCCCTACCCATGCGTTTTTTGTTTTTTGTTTTTGTCATTCAAACACGGGTATCTTTTTTGAAATATGTTTAGTTTGCTATCAAAAAGTATAGGTTGAGTCATTTAGAGATTTTCATTTCTACCAATCTGAGCTGTCATTTTTGAAAATTGAAAAACCTTTGTACATGTTTTGCAAGACTGCCGCAGTCGTGTCTACCTTATTGCAAGTCTTGACACCATGAACTGTGACTGACCCGTCTCCAGGATCAGGGGCTGCAGCTGCGTTCTTTACTTTGCCTTCAGACGCCAGCCCATGAGTATTTGTTTGGCTGCAGTTTGAAAGACAGATGTCAGTGCTGGGGGCTGTATGGTGGCAAGAGGGTTGTGTGTGTGTGTGGTTGGGGGACAGAAGATGTGTGGAAGGGACTAGAAACTGTCGGGTTGCCAGGCCACACCTATACCAGGAGCTGTCTGCTGATATCTGTTTCTGTTATTACTGTGTCTTTTTAGTTAAAAGTCATAGTTCTCATCTCATCAAAGCTGTGGGTGACTATGATTGTGACTATCGTTTAGGCAATTCCTAGCATGATGGGAGATTTAAAAAATAATCTGCTTTGTTCACTGCTGCATCTGTACTGCCTGTGTCCTCACATGTCCTGTGCATGGTGGGCCCTCCCTCAGTTACTTCTGAATGAATGAATGAATGAATGAATGAGTGCGTGAATGAACTGGTATTCAAGGGGCAGGTCTGATACGGATACTCTGGAACTGATTCCTTTGCAGCCAGAGCACAAATTGATATAGGTCATTGTCATCTAAAATTTAATTTTAGTGTGACATTTTCATAAATACATGAGCATTGGCAGAAGCTTTGTATATTAAACTTACTTGTTCAAAAGTTTCTCTACCTCTTATGTGCCAAGGAGAGTTTTACGTGCTAAGGATGCCAAGATGAGAAAACTGAGTCTCAGCCCTCCTAGAATTTACATGTTAGTTTAGAAAGACAGGCAACCACCCAAAAAATAAATGATTCCATGGCAAGTGCCGTGGAGAAGAATCAGGACGAGCCCTGTCTGAGGTTACATGTAAGCAGAGACCTGCAGGATGCACAATAGTGATCCTCGTGAACACCTGAAGGAAGAATATTCTAGGCAGAGAATGTGCGCAGGCTCTGTGGTGATGGCATGCTTGGCGAACTCACAGGCTGAGCAGGACAGCCCGGGCAGTGAGAGAGGAGGAAGCAGAGCCAAGCACAGCAGCCTGGGCATTGGTTGGTGACGCACCTAGGGCAAGCAGAGCATTGACGCCTGACTCTGTTGTCAGGAGGTGGCTTCCCTGGACATGAGCTGGGAAACCAGTGGGGGCTTTCAAAACAGCTTGGTACTGGGGTCACCAAGAAGAGAGAATAGGACCTCCTCCATCACCTCTGAGGTGATTGGCTGGTGGAGCCACCCCATCCCGATATCCATCATGTCTGCAGTGTTGCTATGGCTACCCAGCACCATATACTTAGCCGAGCTGGCCCAACAGAGAACTGTAGGTAAGACAGACAGCATTGCCTCATGCCTGCAACTCCCCACACATTTTATTTTTTTAAATTTTCCTTCAAAAATTTTGTTATTCCAGATTCCAACATTAGTTTGGATTCTTTGTGTATGCGTGTTAGCAAAGACTTGGATTTAAGAAAAGTTTGCATTTCAGGAGTAAGAGGTAAAGAGATTGGGTGGTGGTGTGGGTGCACATTATTTTATTAAAAACAAAAGCTCTGAAGTGGCTCTCAGAAATCAGATTTTCAGGTCAACTTCCAGTAAACACTGCCACTTGACATTGGGCAAATGATGTTACTCCTTCAATACTTCTGCTTAAAATAAGCAGAATTCAGCTGGATGTATCCCAAGGACTTTGCCAGTCAGTATCTTAGTCCATGTGGGCTGCTGGTAGCTTCAACAATAGAAATTTATTTCTCACAATTCTGGAAGCCAGAAGTCCCAGATGGAGGAGCAGGGCACCTTGGTGCCCAGTGATAATTCCTGGCTTGGGGACAGCCACCTTCCATGGCTTTCCTGTAAGGGCTCCAATCCCATCCTGAGGGCTCCACCCCCATGACCCGATTCTCTCTCAAATACCATTAAATTGAGATCTCAGCAGATGAACATGAGGGGACACATGTCCAGTCCATAACAGCCAGTTTTAAAACCTGACACTGTCGCATGCTCTTTCATGTTATGGAAGAATTTCCAAGTTATAATTCCCTGTGGTTCAGTTTGTTTAACATGCACGCCATCAGAAGTTTGCTTTAACTGTCAGGGCCAGCAGTGAAATGCACATTGTGTGCACCGGCTTTGTGGACTGCTCAATTCTTAGTTATAAGACGCTGTTTTGGTGGTGTGGTGGGCCCTGAGGTTGTTCCATTTAAATACCCTGTGTGTTAATACAATGCTTCTGGGGGTAGTTAGAAGAGTTTTCATTGTGCCTTGTTTCGCTGAAACAAGATAATTGATAGGTTTCAAAAAGAAACCTGGAAGAGTGGGGAGGGTACTTATTCTGACTCATAATTAATTGCTCAAGGGTAATTGTCATTCCACCCTCAAGCAGTTTCTTCTTCAGTAATTCTTCTGTGCAGCTGTAAGAAGAGCAGAGATGTCTCTTTTGGGGCCACCAGAGATTTGTTTGATATTATAAGATACTAATTCATAAACTGTCTCTTGTAAAATTTGCTGGTTGTAAAACATTTCCACTAGTGAGGTCAGAGTCTTAAATTCTTGTCTTAAAAGCTATTAGATGAGGAGTAGTTGACTGACTCCTCTCATATCCAAGCAGTCTGGATTCCATCCATCAGAAACATATTTTGATGAGGGGAGATCCAGACACACTTATAAAGACATAAAGAGTCATCCTAACATTTCTGACAAGATGCCTTACTCCTGATCTTATCCTGTAATTCCATTGTAGGCTGTTAAAGAAAAATTCTCTTTAAAGTATTAGAAAGACCAAAAGTTGGAGAATCACAGCTTCTGCAAGTTCGAGACGTGTTTGCGTGGTAGAAGCTCAAGTGTGGAATGTTCTATTTAATCTGTTCATCCAAATACATTTATCCTTGCACAGTACCCACTGCTTTGTACATGACACGACGCCCTGTATGGGAGCAGCGGTAATCCAGGTCTCGTTCCCAGCACACAGCTCAGCAGGAACCCAGGTCACTCTGTAAACCATGCCGCGGCACACGCTTGAGTCCTGGCTCCGCCAGCAGCTTGCCTGACTCGCCTTCTCTGTCTTGGACTCCTGTGCGTGAAAGAGGCAGTCATGGGACCCATGTCGTGGGGCCGATGTGAGCACTACATTGGATAAGAAGGTATAATTACATAATACAACTTTAACAATAAGGAAGGGTATTTATTTGGGACTTAGTATATATTTTAGAAGAACCAAAACTGAAAGATTCCCATCAAATCAGCTTGGAGTGTATACAGCCTGCAAGTCCAGCCAAGATTCTTCAGTAAATAGGGGCTTTTTCAGTTCCATAAAATTTACCAGCTTTATGCAGTGGCTACTTGAGGGGGGAGGCTCTTACCTACTATTGAGGATAAGTTGTCTTGGAATGTGTTTAGCTCTGGCCTTGAAAAGGGAAAGGAAAACGACAATAAAAAGTAGCAATGAGAAGGGAGGCAATGCCTGGCTTCACTTTCTGTCTTGGTGAGCACGTTGTCCGTCTTACTGTAGGTAAATTTACACTTAAAGTCGAAGGGTTCCTTGTGTAGGGTCTCGCATGACTAGTGTTCCTTGTGTCAAAAGCAATTTAAGAAGGTAATAAATGAGTGATTCTGACCATCCTCTATTTCTATAGCCAATTTAGAGTGACAGGGTTGTAATGGAAAAAACACTAATCTAATTATCAAAGAAGCTTATGTTTAAATTAAGTCAGACTTCACTCCTCCACGGCGCCCAAGGTCTCATCTGTAAAATAAAAATGATGGGCTCCTCTCACTGATTCTCTGCTTCACACACAGTCAGTACTGCCTACAAGTTGATTAAATGTGACACTAATGCAATAATTTGAGGTCAGCTCGATGCAAACACTAGTTTCAGAACTCTAGCAGACTCGTTCGCAGGTACGGTCATTTGGGTTTTGGGCTGACCCACGCTGTATTTCCGTGTATGTAGCAAACGTTTCTTCTGTATGTATGAGAGTAGGAGACAGCTTAAGACTACTAAATTCACTTGTTTCAATTTTCTTTATTTTTCAGAATTGAAAATCAATGATCTTTTGTTAAAATTGTTTGAAATTTAAATATTTAACAACATAGAACCTTTTAAATTTGTCATCACAATAATTTTTAAAATGCAATTTACAGTCATTCTCAAACTTGGGGATTCGATTTTAGAAATCTTTTCAATTTCAAGTGAAATTGAAAAGTTATGTGACAAAAGATAAGTGAGTGAAATAAAATCAGGATTTTTTTTTTGTATAGATATTTTAATCTGGATTTTTCCCCCTCAAAACACTCCTCATTTTTCTTTCTCCATTATGGGCATAGTATTCTTTTTTATTATTATTTTATTGATTATAGAGAGAGAAAGGGAGAGAGTAAGAGAGAAAAAAGAACATTGATTTGCTGTTCCACTTACTGATGCATTCATTGGTTGATTCTTGTGTGCGCCCTGACTGGGGATAGAACCTGCAACCTTGATGTATCAGGACAGTGCTCTAACCAACTGAGCCACCTGGTCAGAGCAGGTATGGTATTCATATCATTAAAAATGGGAGGGAAGCCCTGACCAGTGTGGCTCAGTGGGTTGGGCGTCATCCCACAAAGCGTTAAGGTCACCAGTTTGATTCCCCGTCAAGGGCACATGCCTGGGTTGCATGTTCCATCCTGATCAAGGAGTGGAGAGGTGACTGATCTATGTTTCTCTCTCTCTTTCTCCCTCCCTTCCCTTCTCTCTAAAAATAAGTGTTTAAAAATCTTTTAAAAAATAAGATAAAAAAGGGAAGGAGGAAAATGGCAATATAATCTCTCTCTCCAAATCATTTTATTCACCTAAATGAGACTTATGACTCAGGTGACAGAGGCCTGGGGAAGACACACAGGTGGCACTAACTTCTGCAGCTTGCTTAACGTAGTCAGCAGGATGGTGTTTGGAAAGAGCTGGGAAATGGTTCTGGGGCAGCACTGTGCTCCAGTGGGCAGATGTCTCTTTCAGGCAGGGCTGACAAGCACAGAGCGAGTTCTGAGTAGCGCTCCAAGTGAAAACGTGTCCTCTGATGCATTTGGTTGGAAGGAACACAGACACATTTAGGGCATGAAGTGCAGTTCAAAAATAGGAGTTTTAGAAACCTGAGAACAAGGCTGATTACATGGGATAGCGTGTTAAAGTTCCGGGCCACATTTACACAGGGGGAGAAAAAAAAGGGGGGAGCCTGAAGGAAGGCGGATCAGTTAAGGAAGGCTTTTATACCAGTCTAAAGAGTTAATATCTGGTCCAAGAAAAATCAAGATTGTGAATGAAGACGACTTTCAAGTGGTCATACGTAATAGAAAATATATGACACGTAAGTGACATGCCATGTATATATCTGAATGTCCTAGGAAGAATAAAACAAATTTATTTTTGCAAAATGACTTCTACACTGCTCTTTTTCTGGCTAAATATGGCATTTATTTAAAAAGGGCTAATATTTACCAGTCACTGATACTATTTGGTTTCATGAAAACCCTCCTAATTATCTGAGAAAGCCAAATGTGATCTGAGCTTTCTTGGCAAAGGGATATCGACTTTCATTAAGACTGAACTGCAGTACAGACCTTTAGGCTTTTATCTGCATCTCATTAACTGGCATGTGATTTGGGAGAGTGGCTATTAATTATACAGAAGACGGTGAGTGACTAGAAAGGATCATTCAAAGGCGAACCGTGCTTAAACCTGGCGCATCCTCAAACCTTAGACACTTCACCTGACGAAGATTAATCTGCCTAAGTGTTTGGAATCAGCCATAGTAAGAGTTTTTAAAGGACACATCTAGAAGGAACATTGATGTCTACTTTTTTTCATTTAATTTAATTTACCACTAAGTCCTTTTCTTTTTTTTTTACTTTGCATGACTGCTTGGTTAAAGTAGCAAGAAAGGAACAAATATGAGATAATAGGAATAAGTCCTGAGAAGCTACAGATTAGTGTTAATGAACTAAATCCCTCTCCCCTCGTCACAAACTAGGATGGTGCACCCTTCTAAAATCCACTACAAGTTAAAATGTTTCCTGAGTAGAAAGATCCAAGAAGAGGCAGTCCTCACACCTAAATTGTTCAGATGTCAGCAAGTAGATTGTGTCTTGTTACACAGAGACTGTACTGGAAATCTACATCCATCTTTCATTTCTGTTAAAGAGACATCTTCTCATAATACCTTTGTATACCTCCACACATAAATATAGATTCAAATGAATTCGCAGTGAACGCTTTGTGAAGTCTGTGTTTTCAGTTTTGTCTGTGCTGTTAATGCTTTTGAAATTGGCTGTGTGCTCTCAAGTCTGGCCTCTTTTTAAAGTCAAATGCTTACCTCTCATTTTTGTATGCCAAATTCCTATTTCCAATATTCAAATCATCTGCCTTACTGCAATTCATCAAACTTACATTGAATATTGACTGCAAAATGCACTGTGCTACATTAAACAGTTTTGATGGGTGGTCAAAACCTGGAAGTTTTAACACTGACCTTGGGAAAAGCCAGGTAGCAATTTTCCAGCTGCTCTCCTGGTGTGAATGGGCTGTTTGGGGTCTGATGTGAGCAGCTGGGTTCTCACCAGTTCTTTTGAGTTCAGGTATAGCTGCCTATAAGTGACAGATGTTTCTCCAGCTTTGATGGAGCAAAAGCAAATGTGAACCAATAATTTTGACTGTAGATTTTTTGTTAAATGGTAAGCATTCTGTCATTAATAAGATCCCACCTGGGGATAAGATCCTGGAGCAAATAGGCCAATGAGCATTTAAATATCCTTGTGGAGATGTTCCAGGCTCTGAAGGGCAGTGTTTCCCAAAGTGATTGTCCACCTACATCTGACTTGTATGGCTGCTTGTTAATGCAGATTTCTTGGCCCCACGTTAGACTTAACTGAGTCAGAGTCCCGAGAAGTGAAGACCGGGAATTTGCATTTTACTCACTCCTTGGGTACATCTTACCACTGATTTAAGTAGTCTAGTTAGCATTTGGGGGGTGATTTATTGCTATGAAAAATGTTTATACTTAGTGGATATCACATTAGTTAAATCAATGTTGTTATGTATTTGTGTATATTTTACAGAATTACTCTCCCTTTCAAAAGAGGTATCTAAGGGTCAGTGGAAATAATTTGATGCCATTATGATAGAGCCCTTCCTATTATAAAATGGTACTTCAAAAAAATGTACTTTATGCTTATACAAACACACACATGAGGTTGCGAGGGTTAAATAACTGGTACAAGGTTGGGACCAGATTTCTGGAGTCAATATAAATATCACTATGTTTAAAGTAATTGATACTGCTTTCATTATCAAGGTAATGATTTACTCATTAATGTTTAATACTTAAACATTACTTAATGTAATTAAATGGATCATGTTTTATGATGCATATTTTCTTCAACTAAGCATTAGATAATTGTAGCTGAGTCATTAAGTGTACTGATTGCATACTAAACACATTTTCTTGCTCTTTGTAGACATTCAATTTGAAATACGATGGAACAACTCTTAAGTATTTTTATTTGCCTCTGCCTGAACTCAGGCTCAAATAGACTTTCTCATAAAGTATTTAATTCATTTCTCTTTACACACAGGACATGCAATTTCAAAGCATAATGTAAGTGGATTTTCAAGATTCTTTGGAGTAGAAAATAGATATTCCTTCCCAATTTTAAATTCTTTAATCTTTTATTCAACGGTGGAATCATTTTGGTAAGGTATTCTTAAGTGCTATTTCGACAAGAGTGGAAGGTCAGCCAGGAATATATACTTGGGCACAATGTCCTACTTTAATTAATTCATTAAGGCAGTTTTTTTTTCCCCCTGTTGAATCAAGGGGAAAAAAAGAACTCACAGCCAAAGACTAGTGAAGCATTGTGCACATATTTATTTGATGGGTAAATAAAACGAGGGCTGTGCTTGGTTCAGGTTCTCCAGCACTCCCCACTCTTGCCTGCCGCAGGGTTCTTGCCACACACTGTGCCTCTTCTGTAAAGGGGTCCCCCGGTTTACAAAGCTGCCTCCTTGGCACCCCCAGGCTCCCACTTGAAGGCAGTCTTCTCAGGTCGGCTTGTTTGACTGCTCTATTTAATGTAGCTCTTCACGTCAACCTTCTGTTTGCTTCTTTCTTAAGACTTACTACAACTTAGAATTGTTTTATTTTTCTGTTGACTGATTTCATGTCTGTCTTTCCCACTGGGTTGTGAGCAGCTTGTAATCAGAGAAAATATTTGTTTTATAAACATTTCTATCACCAGGGCCTAGCAGAATGACTGACACATAAGATGGTACTCAGTATGTATATTTGTTTGACTTCAGGGATGGCTAGATGGATGGATGGACAGATGGATGGACTGACCAACAGGCAAATAACAAATGCTCTTGGGCTGAAAATGTTGGCAATGAGAGAAATCTCAAATGGTATGCTGACGTTAAATAATGCTTGCATTTGATCAGTAGTGAGGAATGACAAATGTTCAGAGGTATTTTATGTTTATCTAAACCCCTTCTGTGGAATTGGACTGATCGCGTTGGAGCTTTTTGTGGCTTGTGTCGTTTTTCTGAGATCGTGTACTTTATTCACACTGTTCTGTGCGACTTGGTTGATACTGTAGATGTGATTTTCTTTGTATAAGTGTGGGCATATGTTTTCTCCTTTTTGTAAAGAAGGCACAACGTGCGGATGTAATTTGATGAATATAATGCCACCGGCTACTCCAGGCCATAAAGCTGTGCTTTGGGAAGCCATGCTGTGATTTGAATTTGGTAAGTGTCTGCACCTGATGATGTATGGGTGAGCACTGGCGGAAAGTGAGTAGATATATACAACTAAATTATTAGTGTTAAATATTGATGTAAATGCCTCCATTATGTCAGATAAATATAAGGTCATGACAGCTCTTTGCCATGAAAGCTAGAAAATTCAGGTTTATTACAGTATGTACCTATAAAAGGTATCCTTAGCACATTCTTTGGTTTTCTGTTTTAAAATACATAAAACATTTAGAAGAAAATGGAATATTTAAAGTTCAAAGGGAATGTACTGAACAGAGCCAAGACATTGAAAGTGAGAAGTTTTAAGATAATTCAGTTCTCCCATTTATAAGAAGGTGGAAGTAACTCTGCATGTATTTTAATTTTAATAAGGTAGGAGACTGTGTGTGCATTTTAGATTTGGCATGATTTAACAAAGACAGTAGATATTTAATACATTATTTAATTAGTCAAATATAATATATTAAGACAGATGCCATTATAAAGATATGCAAAAAATAAAAAATATGGGCTTGTTCCTGATTTTATTTTTACATGCCATTCAATTAGCTTTATAAATCTTCGGTCATTGATTAGTAAAAGCCTGGCATTGGAATACTATGTACTGTTGGTCAAATGGTTATTTCATTACCAGGCACTGTGCTGGGTGAGCTTTTTACATGTCTGTATTCACAGGAACTCTGCAAGTTGGTGTCGTTACCTCTGTTTCACAAATGAGAAACTGTGGCTTACAGAAGTTATTGGTCTAAAGCCATATGCTAAACAAACATGCTGACTCAAATTTATCTGCTTTCAGATCTCAAATGTTTTATGCTGAATCATATTGCTTCTAGAAAAGAGCCTTAGCAATTTAAAATAATACTCCAAGACATTATCCCTGTAGTTTGTATTTTCCATTTAGTCAGTCAACAAACATTTTATAAGATGTGACCAGGCATTGCTGAGAATTGGAGATACTTTAAAATTATGCATGAAATTTGTCTCCAAGGACCTTAGTTTTGTTAGGTGAGATGGTCACTGGTGGCTGTAAATTTCTGCACATGCTTGGGTTCTACTCGGAATTCAGCTGCTTTTTTACACATCTCTTCACCGCTAGCTGATGCAAAAGTGTGAAAGGGCTCCCTCCCCTAGAGCAACTCTCACTGTGCCTTGTTTAACCCACAATGACTAAATAATTCCAGCTAGAGATGGATTTTCCCTTATGAATCAGATGGGAATTTTGACTGAATTAAAGTAGGTAATGGGAACAAAAAGGATGCCAATGTGCTTTCTATCCATGGAGTAAATAAATCTAAATGATTTAGATTGACTTAAGAAATATATCATCGGTTTCTAAAAACATACCAGATTGTCTCTCGGCTACCATTCTGAACCCACACATCCAAAAGGCCGGTTGTCTACCTCCTCCTTCCCTGACTCTGCCCTGGTGGTTACTGGCACTAATCCTTGCTGTGGGGTTCTCTGTGCTTGGAGTGTTTTTTGCTGCTTTGGCAAATCTTACTCGTATTTCATGTCTGGCTCGGGTCACCTTCCCTGGCGAGGCATTCTCAGCTGTTTCCATTCCTATTAATCATCCCTCCCCAGAACTGTGTTAGCCCTATTGTTTCACCGTTCCTTGTTCCCTCCCCTTTCGTGCACCCATTCATCTCTATCCTCACTGTGTGACTCTTACTTTCAAATAGACTGTAAACATATCATGCACTCGCTCTCGCTGGTTGTCTCTGCAAAACCCTGCCGAGACACCAGCCCTGACGGACATTTAATGCATGCAGGTTCAATGAATAGATCCCGTTCCTGGGTCAGGGTTGTCATTTCTAGGGACCAGCAGCAGCTAGAGTTACATAACTCCTTTCAAGTTGAAACCTTGTTAGGCCAGGACTAATTCCTCGGCACTGAGTATTTCAGTAGGGAAGGATTTTACCATAAGTACTTACTTGCTGTTATTGCCTGTCACCTATGAGACAGAGGGCCAACATTTTTTGTTCTACACAAGGAATCTGCGATGAAAGAACTTGGGCTTCTTACTTCAATTTTGAAGACTCACAAAAGCATAATTGATTCTACTTACAAGTGAGAAATGGCTCACTGAAATCCATTAAAAGCTTATTGAACATAAAATGTGAACCAAATGTCATCCCCACAAACACTTGACTGCCGTATCATTCCATTCAACTGAATCGTCTTTCCGACATTGGCATCACGGGCTGTGTGATTTTGTTTTACCTTTAACTAGATACTAAAGCTTGAATGTGTCTAATTCCCTGTAAGAACCCATTATCAGGGTACCATCTGTCAACTTGTATTTCCAATCTATTTCTAGTCTTTTTATGACCTGAGTAACAAAATTCATATACAACATGCCAGGGAGTAATACTTCTTTTTTATCTAACTCAATGCCCAGCTTCAGAAATTAGCACTAAGCTGAGTGGTGCAGGGGGGTGGGGGGAAGAGCGCCTCTGTGTCTCGGGGGATTCGGGTTCTGCTAATGTGCACCTGTGGTCTCTCCTTCCATTTGGAGTGGCCTTTAACCATCACTGCCTGAGAGAGAGAGTGGTTTGGACTGAAATTCCTTCACTAGACCATTGATTAAAAGGGGCAGGGGATGCTCCTGTACTTGTTTGTTTTATTTACATTTAGCATTTAGTGTATGTTCACTTTGAAAAAAACAACATTTTTTCATTTACATTAAGAATTTATTAATAGTTCTAGCTATACTAAAACCACACGTCCTAAGAAGACCTCATGTCTAAACAGACTTCAGGGTTCTGGAAACATAGAATGATGAAAAATTATGCAAGAGAGAGGGGATGACCTTAGGATACTTAACCCTGGTCCCTGGAATATTTCCCTTCCCACTTTCTCTTCCTAGTGTCCAGGATGTGGTGAAACAAGCCTGCTTTAGTCCTTCTAACCTGTGTAGAGACAGAGGTGGGCATCCCAATGTTTTTTCATAACTTAAAATCCTCGATGGTAGTAGCCCTTCTTAGCTGAGTAATAATCTGCATGTCTTTTTCAGCAGCTTTGTTATGTAAAGCCGCATCAAGAAAGCAGCTACTAGCCTAGTTCTGCAGTCAAGTGTGCATGTGTTTCCATGTGTCCGTGTGTGTCTGTGAGTCTGGATGAATATGGGGAAATGCTCTGTAATTGGACACTCAAGGATATTTTCCCACCCACAATCATGCAGCCAAAATCAGGCCTGTGATAGATGAGGAAGAAGTATGGGAACTGTCTTCTTTGATCCTCTCCTGACGTCCAGCTCTCAGACATGCCATCCGGCGTGTTCTCTGTTGCCTGCGTCTCCCTTTTGTGTTTGTGTCTGCTCATGGCTGTCATCTCTGTCTCACAGGCCTGTCTTGCCTGCTCTCCCCTTTTTTCCACGCCCTGTCCCTTCTCTTCTTACGCGACCTTTAGCCCACTGACCGGGTCTTGTGATGGGTCGCTCATGCTTCCTGATCTCATGATGAGTCTCATGCCTTCTGTTGCTCTCACACTGTCATTGGACCTCTCTCACGTGATGCTCCCTGCTTCTCCATCCCCTCTGATGGTTCTTTCATGGACTTCCTCTCTTGTGAGTTATCACTGAGCTACGGTGTTTACGAAACTTTTGCACCATCGATCAATCACGGCTTACCAGGGATGTCGTCTTCTCAGCCATGATTGTTGATTTACATCATAGTACTCAGTGCAAGGTCATATGCTTTCCAAAAAGAGCTCATTGCTGTTTTATTTCTCCTAATTTCACTATACTTTTAATGAAGAATTATAGAGAATCTAGTATCCTATTATAGTCCTAGCTTGGCTACCTCCAACTGCATATTCAAGTGAACTAAGCAAATTTTGCCTGTTTTTTATAGATCTCTGAGTTGTATTTCCATACTGCTAGCTATTTTCTGAGTATAAAACTCTTGTTCCTGTTCAAATGAATAGAAAACACTTGTGTTTGAATAGTTGCTAAATTTTTGAGATCATTTTAAATGCAACTTCGTTTCTTCACGATTTCAAAGGGATTTTTTACGCCCCTCTCTCCCTCTCTTTCTAAAGCCCACTGCTGTTTGGTGTGATGTCTGTTAGAAATTTTCAGCAGTCTGTATTGTCATTTTGTAAAACCTACTTTTCTCAGTTTTTACAGGCAGTGCTTTGGTCAAGGGCCTTGTTCTGTCCTCTGCAAGAGCGATGAGGGGCCGCCCAAACCCATCCCCTCACCCACTGGTTGCGTCCACGGTAGTCTTGCTAACACACGTCATTCTGTACAAGACATTTTTATACTTAGGCTTTTTTCAATGTCTCCCTATTGACAGAGAACAGACTTTACAGCAAGATCAGCCCCTGCTCACATTCTCAATAAAAATTACCCTGCTGCCTCTAAAACCCAAACTAGTTGTATTTTCTCTTAGAATGGTACGCTATTTCACAACACCGTAACTTTTTACCCATTGGATCCTCTGTCTGGAATGCTTTTATTTTGTCTGTTTGGCAAATTCCTATCGGGCCTACATTCTTAATAGATTGACCAACCCTGAACTTTTTACAGTTTTAAAAATAACTTATTAGCCCAAGGAGCTGGATAGGACATGTTAGAATTTTCTCAGATCTGTTTTGGAGCAAATGGGATTTCCTGGCACATAGCTTCTTTCTAATAGTCCTCAATCAGAGGGATGCCTTCGAGCTGCTGGGACCCTTTATCCTGAACTGGTGACACTCCTGTGTGGCCCTGCCTGTGACTCACGTGTGAGGGAGGGGATGTGCCAGTCTGGGTGTGCAGGTCATGGCCCCAGGAAGGAGAAGCTAACTGCCCCTTATGTGGACCGAGTCTGGCTCAGTCAGAGGAAGAATCATTCCAACAAAATATTTAAAACATGTTTACGCTCATCCCTACCCACCCTCCCGTGCTCTTGATATAGATCCTGTCGCTCATCTTTAAAGTAGGGTTTGAGGACACGAGAATCATTTAAGTTATCTCTGGTGAAATAAAAGCACCATGGTTAAGAATAAAAAAGCAAAGGCCCCTGTGTACTTACGATTCTTTAGGGTGTCGAGTACAGTTGGGTGTTGGGTGCCCTCCACTGTTCTAGAAAATCTGCGTGGCACAGCTGTGAGGGACTCTGGGAAGGGACAGCTGAGCAGGGGGCTCCTTCATGGGGCTGTGGTGGGCACGCAGCCGGTGGGCAGAGAAATGCAGCTGCTCCTGCTGAGTTCAGGCCACGTCAGAGTGCCCTTTGCTCTTTCTGTAGAAATGATCTCCATGTATAATTCATACTGCAACTATGGTATTGGTATGAAACATAGTGAGGAGAAGTAATGTTAGGTGTGGTGGTATTAAACTTGAGTATGACCTTGGCTTTCATTGTTTCTGACACAGAAGCAGCTTCTTAGAACTTCAGTTTTCAAACCCTGTGCAATTATTACTTAAAATGTGGTTACTTCATAATTTATGATGTAACCCAATGACCTCTTCTTGACCCTTAATATCTAAAGGAAGTAGCAAGTGGGAGAATGTAAGCAAAGCATTGATTATAAGCTGAGTATTATGATCTTTAATGTTAAAACAGTATTTTAATATAATGAATTACAAATTACTTCATATGTAACAAAACTGTTTCTTTGGAAATTTGCCTATGATGGTGAAATATAAATTTTAAATAGGAAGCACTTTCTCTAATTTGATTATTTGATGATTTTTTTATTTTGTAAAGTATTTTTATATTATAGTATGTCATTCTGTGATTATGTGAGGAATATCTTCCTTCAAAGCATTCCACGAGTTCAGCCTTGTGAATCAGCAGTGTAATGGAGAAATTACTTCTAAACCCTGTCTCCTGTGAGATTTCTCCTCAGGGATGAGGAGGACGATGTGATAGTCATTGTATAACACCTGAGCTGACATTGGGTGCAACTCGGCGTTCTGAGCATTTTGTACGGGGTCGTTGCCTGGATTACGGGGGTTAGTTGATGAGGCAGGTGCCGTGGTTTTCCTCTTACACGGGCTCGGAGGCTGAAGCTGGAGAGTTGCTGTAACTCCCCCAGGCCAGGGAGTGGCCACAGCCAGCGTTGCGTCCCGGCTGGGCTGACTCAATTCTATATTCTGTGTGTAAAGCACGGATGAAGGAAGAGCTGCTCTCACTGAAGCCAGAGGCACAACGTACATCCTTTTGCACAGCGTCCCTCAAACGCCTGTCACCTGAACTGAAGATTTGTCACAGCCCTTCGTGTTGTAAATGAAGATGCTGCTGAATAGACAGAACACGGGCTATCCCAGGGTCACATATCAGGAGCCAGTTAGAAACAGAACCTCATTACTGCAAATTAAGTGTTATTTCTGCTACTCAGTCTGCCCTAAGCTTTAGTCACACTTCAATGCAGCGGCAGTGTGTGGGGCACAAGGCACTTATTAATTCAGCCTCTATCGGGTGTTTGTCCATTTACCTCATGTGCGCCAGGGCCGTCTCTTTCTCTGCCTTAGAGGTGATTCAGGCACTTACTGAGGCTCTTAGATCGGTAGTTAGAGGCTTTTTAGTGGCTGAAATCACTGGCTCAGGTGCCTGGAGCCATTACCTTAACTCCCCTTGGTTTGGGCAGCAGAGCACTCAGGGGACCTGTGTCAGAATCGAAAACAACGGCCTGGAGTCTCATCTTGTTTGAGAATACTGGCTGTTTTATTTGCTCTGTTTTTGATACAAGAGATGGTTTGAAATTGTCCCTGTCTTGGATTCCTGCAGCTGTTGGAGACACGCAGTGGAGGTCTCACAAAGAAGTAAGCTGTTATCAGTTCGTTTAGAAGTAGAATCAGATTTTTATGAACTGGAAATTGAACTGGTTTCACAGATAGGCAGACAATTCCTGAGGAAGAAGCTGGGAGCTCTGCCATGCACAGTACCTTCTGTAGTTTGAAAAACTGAATGAACCCTTTTCTTCCACTATCAACAGATGTGGTATCTTTTCACCTTACCTACCCACTTTGCAGTCAGGTTGTGTTCTCATAGTCAGCTTCATTCAGTAACCACGTTATCGTCACTGACTTTCCCAGATTCCTCGACACTGCATTTGGGAGCCAGCCTACTGGGTCACCATGTCTGTGTTCTGTCACTAGACCCAGTATTGCCACTTGTTCCTGTATTGCCACTCTTAGAGCCACTCTCCTGCCAGGTTGGGCAGACTCAAGAATCCATGGGTTTTCCACTTATTTTAGGAGTATGGTCATCACCTAACTTGCCATCAGAATTTCCTATGACATGAGTCATACATGTGTAGGAGCATATTGTGGGGATATTGCTTAATGAGGCTTAAAGACATTTCAAAAATTTTATGGATTGCCTTAGTCACTTCTGAAACATAATTTTCTTTTAGTAAGTAAGAGTATAATGCAAAAATGAGCAAATTCCAAATGTTTAGGGTAAATGCTCCATTTTTTGGTAACATGGAGTGTGGTGTTTCTCTCTGAAGAGTTTCAAGGAACATTGGGGGAAACATGTTTAAAAAGTAAAGCTGTAAATTACAAAAATTAAAGTGAGCGAACATACAGTGATTTGAGCTCTCTTGCCATTCCCGTTCTGGTTTCACACATAGCAGATGCTCAGATGTTTGCTGTAGTAGACGTTCACCCAAAGACACTGGATTTCAGGGGGACATTGGAATCAATTGTTATAAAAGGGGTTGATTGACTGACTGCAGGATATCTGCAGACCTTAACTTTTTTGGACATTGTATTTCTTGAACAATATTTAATATAGATCTTTCTGATTGGGAGACTTACATGTACATAACAAACTTCACACGTAGTTTTTTTTTTTTCATTGGTGGATTTCAAGCTGCATATGTGATGGTTTGTAGAGGGAGGGGAGAGGGAGGATAGTAGCGGATTTTTAGGAACTGGCTACTCTGCCATCTTTTGCCTAATGATGAAGAAAACTGTAGAGTAACCTGAATAAGATTTGTTAAGAGAACTAAATATATCACACGGGTTTTTTTTAATGACAGTCTCTAACTGGGGGCAGTTTACTTGAGCAGTTCCTTAAAAAAGTATAGAACTTTGTTCTTTAATTTGTTAAGAGAAAACAACTTTGTTGCTTATTAGATATATATAGATAAGCTAGATATAATATATTATTATTTTTTTAACAATTTTTTAAATATTTTATTTATTTATTTTCTAGAGAGAGGAGAAGAGAGGGAGAAAGAGAGGGAGAAACAGCAATGTATGGTTGCCTCTCATATGGCCCTCACTGGGGACCTGGCCCTCAACCCAGGCATGTGCCCTGACAGGGAATCAAACCGGGACCCTTTGGTTCCCAGCCCGCGCTCAATCCACTGAGCTACACCAGCCAGGGCTAGATATAATATATTATTGTATATAAGATTTTCTTGTTTATCTTAGTTTTACTTTTGTTTTTTTGTTTCAGGTATTAGGTTAATATTTTCATTTAATTGAACAGCTACTATGCAAATTGAGCCATTTACTTGAGTAGCTACTATGGAAATTGAGTCATTTAATTGAGTAGCTACTATGCAAGGCACTGCTTGCTAGCCATATTATATATAACACATCTAATCTATAAAAGAACTACTTAAGGTAGAAATCATTAACCCTGCTTTATTTGCAAGAAAACCAAAGCTCAGGTAACGTAAGGTAGAGCGACCTTCCAGAGGTCACGCAGGGCACAGCATTGTCATGATCCACACCCCAGTCTCTTTGTCCTGAGATCATCCATTTTCCCTCATACCACCCAGGCCCCCAAGGACCAAATGAATCTGAAAAAAGCAATTTCAAGGATGGGTTTTGTTTTCAACTACCGATTAGCAGGAAATTGATAAAGTACAAGCAAACTTTTAAGGACAGGGCTTCATGGGGGCACCGATTACTTGGGGCTACCTGCCCTTGTGGACACTTGCCACCCACCATGGTGGCAGCTCAGAACAAAGCAGTCCTTTGTGCATGGGCTGTGCCTTTGTTAAACAAGTGACATGCACAATATCACCGCAAACTGGTTCCGGTTCCTTGTAAGACAGTTTTAACAATGTAGGCAGATAATAAGTAAAAGGTGTTGGTGATTCATCAAAATATAAAAAAAGAATGGAGTGAACATAGCATTTAACCAGTGTGTACATTTCAATGGTAATTATTCTTCTTATGAAAGTTTAATATTCTTTTATTTTGGAGGGAAATAAAAGATTGAAAAATATCATTTTATCATGACCATAAAATAGTCAAAAGGTCAATGATGGGATTTTCTATACTACAGATCTAATTTAAAAGAAATTTTAAATATTTTTTTGTCTTTTGAATAGTTTGCTTTTTTATTAGTTTGCAGGCAGTACTGGTTTGTGTTGGTTTCAGATATACAGCATAGCGGTTAGACAATCATAAACTTTACAAAGTGATCCCCTGGTACTTTTAGTACCCATCTGGCACCATACATAGTTACTGCGCAATATTATTGACTGTATTTCCTATGCTGTCGTTTACCTCCCTGTGACTATTCTGTAACTGCCAGTCTGTCTTTGTAATCCTTTCACCTCTTTCCCCCAGTTTCCCAAGACCCCTGCCCACTGGCTACGATCAGTCTGTTCTCTGTCTCCATCAGTCCCTTTTAATTTTGTTTGTTCATTTATTTTGTTCTTTAGATTCCATGTATAAGTGAGATCATATGGTATTTGTCTTTCTCTGACTGACTGATTTTACTGAGCATAGTACCCTCTAGGTATATCCAGGCAAATGGTAAGATTTCATTAAAGAAATATTTTTAACAACATCTATGGAAATATGAGTCATTTCCTTAATTTTGTCTTGCTCAGAATTACCATTAGATATGTAAGTAAAAAAACTCCAGACAATCCAAAGCTTATAACCTACTTATGGAGAAGAATAAAGCAGAGGTAGATATCTAAATGGTGGTTATAAAAGGCAACTGGAATGTTCTTTCACTAGGTTTCCTCAGTCTTATTTTTTGCCAGTTTCTGTTGTGCTTCCTCTCCACTTCAAACACAACTTTCTGTCTTTCTAGAAATTAAATGTGTTAATTACTTATACAGGAATTGACATGGCTGTGAATTGAAACTTATCATCATTTATTTTTAGATATTCCTTCAGTTCCAAGCTTGAGTTTCTAATCACTTTGTTGGCTCAGATGTTTAAAGTTCTGCTTCCGATGAAATATTTTAAGTAATATATATAGTATGTCTTTGAGCCTCAAACATATAATAATATCTGATATAAAAGATTTGTTTTAGTCATACCTACATTATTTAATGTGTGGTATTTTGCCAATGGAGAGTATGCTCATAGGAGTTTTTCAATAGCGTCGCTCATATTTTTCTCTTAAGTTAAAGCTATTGGCAGCTCCTCGCCCTGGAGCCAGACAGGTCGCCACAGAAATCAGTTGTTTCTGGAGGAAGGGTGGCGGGCTGGCAGATGTTTGTTGAATTGAACATTCCTTGTAAGAGCATTTATTTTTAAAGCTTGAACTATGATTAGCTTCCCAACTACAACTGGGTTTATTTATGTATTTATGTTGTTCAAAGACATGTCCATTAGTATTATACTGTCATTAGAGAAATGGCTACTTATTTAGTAGTGAACAATATAAGCCAGAAATAAATCTAACGTGGAAAATACTATATAAAAAAGTTAAAGTCATAAGTCAGGTTTAAAAGTTGACTTAAAGTTTAGATCTTTCTTATGTATTACATACTCATTCACTGGATGATATCATGTGGTAGTTTAACTTTTTAATTCATAACAGCTGGTTCAATTAGAGATAAAAGGCTTGCCTTTTAATAGGATTTGAATACCATAATTTAGCTTCTTATATAAATCTTCTTTTAGGTTCTTTATAATGTACGATTCATTTAGTTCATTTATGTGACAAGAATTCAGTCTTCAATGATTCTTCTCTTCATATATTTCTATATTTAACTATTTTCTTCTGATAAAAAACAGCCTCTCAATGAACCCTGCACTAACACAATTGGCTTGGTTTATTTTTAATAATTACAAATATTTTAAACATAAGACAAATAAAGAATGTATTTCTGTCATCATTTATTACATGTAGATGTGAATACATTCCTTTCAGCATCTTTTCTGCTTTGGAATAAAATAATGTCTTAAAAGCATTTATATAATTTGATCAAAAATTATGTCTTAGATCATTAGGCCACTCTGTAGTTTTCTTCTGGACAGTTCAGAACTATGTTCCAAGAGGAGGCAGGGGAAGAACAGTTACTATAGTTAATACCGAACCTTTCATTCACTCTTCCCAATGTATTCAGTAGTCTCATCAAATTCAATTGTAAATGAAACGTTCCGCTCCAGGCTTTAGGACATTTACGTTAATTTAATTAAAGCAAAATGTCAAAAGCAGCACTCAGCAAGTTATATACTATCTACTAGAATTTAACTTGAGTAGAAAGTAGATATAGTTTTAGCTTTTGATTTAAACACAAAATTTATTTCACTTCTTAATCTTTCCTAATGTGATAGAAGTGAAAATGATAGCTACTTCACAAAGCCGTTTTGAGAATTAGATGACCCAATGTAGGTAAAGGGATCAACACAGTCCCTGGCACAAAATAAATGTTCAACAAATGTTAGCTTTGGTTTAATGGTTAATGTACATTATAATTTTCTGGATGGGATTTGAATTTTATTTTTTATTCTTACACTAACCAGTTTGTAACTTTGTATGCTATAGTGAAGCATAGTTTTTCAATACAAATTCAAGTTTCAAGGTATACTTTGAAAAAGACTGCATTATCTATCTACTGAGTTAAAAAGTGTAATGAAATAGACATCTTCTGTATATTTTAAG
This sequence comes from Micronycteris hirsuta, assembly GCA_004026765.1. Lineage (NCBI taxonomy): Eukaryota > Metazoa > Chordata > Mammalia > Chiroptera > Phyllostomidae > Micronycteris > Micronycteris hirsuta. The sequence goes on from PVJI01000203.1 coordinate 58,553, forward strand.
CTGTGCCTGTGCTTCATCGCCTTCTTTTCTTTAGCAGTCCTGTGGTTGTTTCCAGAAAGAAAAGATGAAACCTCTAGACTTCCAGTGTCCCATTCAGGCAACTTTAGTGCTGTGGTAGATTGTAATTCTTTTAAATTTCATATTCACAGGACAATGTGATTAAATCTATTTTTTTCCTTAGCATTATAATTAGAAGTCATATAATACATTAGGTTTATTATTTGCTCCATTTTTAGAACCACATTAACATTTTTTCTACTTTCTACATGTAGATTCAGCTTAAATATGCTTTGATTTCTGAGAAAGGCAAAGTCCTTTCATTCTTCTCTGCTGTGGGCTATGAATAATCAGTTCCACACATACTTACAGAGCACCGACTGTATACCAAGTGAGAGGGTGCATGCTAATGGAAATTGCCTTGAGAGTACTCAGGCACAAGCTGATTCTTTTCACAGTGGTTTATTAAATGCTAGGACCAATTCACCCATAAGTGCTAGGGGAATAACACCTAATCTGGCTTCCAGGAAATGAATTCAGCCCAAACAACTCTTCAGAAGGTAGAATGATAATTATATTCAGAATTATCCTTCTGAATTATCACCAAACCCTCAGTCATCAGTAAAGATTCACTTAGGATCATGATAATTTCCTGAATATTAAGCAAAACATCCTAATGCATTTTAGTATAAAATTTAAATGTAGTAAACAAGGAGGGCTGTCTGCTTGATGATAACTGCGAAGTTCATCAGAAACCTCATTTGTTAAGTATTACTACTAATCAAGGGTGCACACTTTATTTGATTGAGATATATTTTAACTCTCCATATACTACTGATTTTTTTAAAAAAAATACAAGCATAATTAAGATTTTTTGCCATTTTCTGTATTTTGAAGAAAGTTTTCTTATTAGGTTTCTTGGATTAAAAACATTGAACAAAGCTGGAAAATAGACATGAAAAACTGTAGCAACATTTTCCCATTATTTGATAAGTATTTAAATTGCTAAAAACTTGCTTTTATTACAGGTGCATATTTTGCAAAGTTTAGTAGTTATACTAGACCTTGGTATGTAATGAAATAAAAATATTAAAATAAAGAATACAGAAAATGTATACATTCACTGCTATCCTAGAATCTAATTTGAGATGGAATGAATTACGTTCATTTGTCTGTTCGTAGGAGTCTATGGGCCTCGTGCAGGGAATTCAACACTATGTTACTAACAGAGCTGTTTGGAAAGTAAAGGGATCGCATGACACAAAACTAAGTCAAACCCCACCCAGTTAATGCTGTGCTTGAGAATGCAAAATGTTTCACATGAAGTGGGTACAAAATGTTTTATCCTAATAGACTTTTTACTAATTAGGTCTTAAGACAGGTTACATGTAATTAATAATAGGAGATATTTCTTAATTAATGATTTCAGCTATTTCACAATATTTTGGGGATAATCTCTTAATTAAAATATACTGGACTTGTGGCAAAGACATGTTATCACTTGTGTTTCAAGGAATGACTTCTCGAGGGGAATAGTGACCTCGTCACGGGCACTAGAGATTTGCTGCTGCTCTGTGGCTTGGCTTTAGGGCCTCTGAAAAGAGAGCTGCCATGGCGCTGGCCGGTGGTTCAGCTGGTTGGAGCATCATCCCATAGAGCAAAGGGTTGTGGGTTCGAGCCTATGGGAGGAGACAGCCGATCTGTCTCTTTCTCTCCCTCTTTCTCTCTGTCTCTTCGACCCTCACCTCCCTCGTCGCTCCCTTTTCTTCTTTCTCCCTGCCCCTTTCTCTAAAATCAGTGAACATATCCTCTGGTGAGGATTAAAAAAAAAGAAAAAAACTGCTTTATATTTTTCTGTCTTGGTCCTATGCGTAACACGATACATTTGTGTTATGCATTATTTGAGTATAAATTGTACTTAAATTATAACTAGCAAGTAAGAAAAATAAATATTTTGAAAACAATGATCTGACATTCGGACCAGTTTTTTCTGTTGTTAAATATGTTGAAAGAGTGGCAAATGTGGCTCTGAAGTAACATCAACTGAAGCTATCACGACTGCCTGTTTCAGATCACTCTAAATCTTCCTTTTGTAATGTACATTGTGCCATGAAATTTATAATTAGCAGTTAAAGTTTTTAGGTAGCTGAAAAGATACACACACACACACAAAACCAAGGAGTGCAATTAAATAAATTTATAGAGATGAAATGACTTTTGCTTCAAAGTGACATTTGGACTCAGGGCTGAAGCAAGTTACTGTCCTCGTCTGGGGAACTTTCCTCTCCCGATAATGGTGTCCCTGTCGTCCCCTGGATGTGGACGGGTAACAGCACCAGACCCATTTTATGTGTGCGTCCAGGTCTCTTCGATTATTGTCATCCTCTTGAGTCACTCAGGCAGTAAGGACGCAGGATAAAGGTAATTTTGATAAAAGCTATCCCTTGATCTTTCCTCTAAAAGGTTATCATCATTTTCCCATACTCTCCTTAAAGATGCCTTTTCAGAGGCAGGCCTATTTACGATCGCTGTGCCAGAAGCAGGCCACGGTGAGGGCGGGCGCGAAGCCCCCTGGCTTCCTTAGCATCTTTGGAAATGCTCTTTTCTGGGATTGGTGATAGTCAGTGTTGGCCCCGCTGTGCAGACTGCACGAATCCACGTACTTTTCAGAAAGCGGAAGGGCCGCTGAGGGCTCTGCCTCTGCCGTGTTGCCGTGTCTGGCACATTGTCTGCTGAGTCCTCAGAGTGGGCACATGACTTCACTATGCAAGTAATGGCCTGCTTTCTGACTCCAGCGGTGTTGAGCAAAGGCTGTGGTCTCTCTTCCTTTACTTCCCCGCCTCACAGCGTTCCCATGAAAACGTTCTTTTCTGACAAGAGGAAATAAATGAAATATCAGCGTTTTAAGAACATGTGTAAAAATTTCTAAGCAACTAATGCAGCCACTGGAATGGCTGGGACATGAAGCCAGAACGAAAGTGGTATCCGTAGGAGGGAATCTTCTTACAGCTTGTTAGCACAAGTAGCAAAACTTTTTTACTTCTCTTTGTGTATTGATTTTGAAAGGAAAAAAATACAAATTTATCATATTTTTTAAAGTTTTCTTTAAAATCCAGAGCAAGGCTTTTTATTTACAGCCAGCTTAAGATATAATTATGATAAACTTTCAGGGTGGCTAATCAGGATTTTTTTTTTTTTAAAGATTTTATTTATTTATTTTCAGAGAGAGGAGAAGGGAGGGAGAAAGAGCAATGTATGGTTGCCTCTCACATGGCCCTCACTGGGGACCTGGCCTGCAACCCAGGCATGTGCCCCAATTGGGAATCGAACCGGGACCCTCTGGTTTCCAGCCCACGCTCAATCCACTGAGCTACACCAGCCGGGCCTAATCAGGGATTTTTAAAAATCAGTTTAGTTTGTTCACTGCTGTATTCCCAGCACCTAGAATAAAGCCTAGCACACAGTAGGTGCTCAATAAATACACTGAATGAATGCATTACATATGTTCTATTAGAACTACTACTTGTGTGAGTGAAGTAACTTTAGATCATTGGGCTGATTGAGTCAAAGGTGGAGCCTTTGGAGGTACTGACTTTTCAAGAGAGATTAATAACTATAATTACATTACTTTAACTACTGCTCTAGCCTGTAGAAAATGTGTTTTTTCTGGAAGTGCGTAACCCATCAGAACTTAAAGATGAGAAGGACTCGAACCTGTCCTGGTGGCAGAGCATCACCAGAGGGGCCCATCAGCCCTCCCCGGGGACAGCTGAGGACATCTGGCCTCCAGATGAAAGGAGGTAGGCTTACATTATACGATTTTGAAACTCAATACACTCTACCTGAAATAATTTGTAATTCTGATGCTTTCTAACAATTTGTCCCTAAAGCTTCCCCTTTTAGAAGCAAAGTGAGAAAGTATATCATTGAAGGAAGAAAGCTTCAAGGTTAACGATTATTTCAAGTAGATTTTATTGGATTTCAGAACACATAGCCTGACTCCAAAGGGTCCTGTTGTGTGTTTTATATGTAGATACAGCTATGAGATATGCATTGCTATCGGATATTTTAACATGGTTGTAATTTTGCAACGAGCAAACTGTGTATTAAATAACGTGCTGCAGGTTAACTGGAATAAAAACACTGTGACAACCAGGTTTGCCAGTTTGCAGACACTCTTTTCTCTTTCACATCTAGTTTTGTAAAATTGATGTGTTAAGAGTAGAAAATAAAATTCAGATTCAGCAACAACCAGAAAGAGATTTTGAATAGCATTCTTTATTTAATTCCTTTCTGTTACATCAGCTTGCCAGGCAGTGGGTAAGAACAAAGGCTTGGAATTTGAGTGCCCTGGTCCGAGGTCTGCCACTTGCTAACTTTGTGCCATTGGGCAAATTACTTATCTTCTTGGTGCCTCAGTTTATCATCCATAAAATGTGAATAATTATAGTGCCAACCTCAGAGGGTTGTTTTTGTGATTCAGTGATTTAATATAGTTTAAGTGCTAGAATAGCATGCAGCAGACTTCTGCAAAGGGACGGACGGCACATAGGTATGACTTGGCAAGTCATATGGCCCCTGTGCAGCTGTTCACTCTGTGTTGTGCTAGGTATGCATCGTAGATAATCCATAAATGAATGAAAACCACTGTGTTGCCATAAAACTGTATTTACCGACACTTACAGGCCAGGAGTCACAGTTTAGTCTAAAATCCCTAGTCTAAAATATTGCTTAGTATGTAGGGAAGTTTCAAAATGATTAGGTATTCCACCTTATGAAGTATATATTAATCAATACATCATGGACATACAGAATTTTCCAGTGTATAAAAAAACCCCAGCATGTTTGAAAATCTAATTTTTAAACAAACATCTAAGATGATTATAATGTAAAAGAATGTCTGAAAATTTCTGGTAGGAAGTTCTCAAATTGATTAAGCGATATGATTTAAAAATATTTTTGAAAGAATACAAATAGAATTGGCTTAGGGATGACCAATGATTTGGGTGCAGTTGAGAAACTGGGATGCAGCAGGAACAGGGGCTGATGCTGTGAGTGTCTGTGTGTCTGTGTCTGTGTGTCTTCTCTCTTTGTGTGTGCTGCTTTCTGGGTTTTCAGCCTTCCCACCCGCCAGAGTCAGCTATGATTGAATTCAGAAAGTATGTTGACCTCTTGACAAAAGAGAAATCGAATAGGAAGCAATGTGCATACTTGCAGACGGCTAGGTAACATATTATCAACTTAAACTTTTGATTTTATAGACTTTAGAACTTCACTGCCTAGTTGTAACTACTTAATTCTAGAAATATCCCAGCCTTACATATATCAAAGTTGGATTAATTCCATCAGACTCCATTTGTTTGTGTAGGGTTGGTGTTCACTTATTTATTTATGGACTTATTTGTTCATTCATTAATTCATTTATTAACTATTTGTTGACTGCCTTCTCTGAGTTCAGGTTTTAGGACAAGAAAATGAGAAAAAAAATGAACATAGTCCCAGTGATCAAGAAGTCAACAACAGAATAGGGACAAGAAGAAGCAGTAGGTGATAATACCGTGGTTGACAGTGGTTCGTATCATTTAAGAATCATCTGACTCCAAAGCCTCTGTGTCCATTAAAAAGTCGTGCACATTCGTAAAGTTTACGCTGATTCCTTTTGGACAGGCTTCCAACCGCATTCAGTGACCCCTTCTCAGGGCTGCTCCTTCCGGGTGGGAAAACCCTGGATTTGTGTGTTGGGCATTTTTCTTCCTCTTTTTTAAATTTTTATTTTCTCTCCCCTCCCCCCTCTTTTTCCTCTTTCCCTATCTTTTCTCCTCTCCCCTCTTTCTTTCTCTCAAATTCTGTAGGACACGGGGGTTAGGACCAAATAGACCCCATTTTGAAGACTGGTTCTGTCTTTTATTTTGAGAAAGTTACTGAACTCCCAATCCTAAAGGAGGGATAAGAATGCCCTCGTCAGAGGGATTTCCACTTAAAAGATTTTGTGTCTGGGAAGTGCCTAACCACTAGCTATCATTACTATTATTAAAAGGTGTCATTATTGTCCGTGTCATTACTTTAGGTCACATGAGAGCCTCAACGCCGTTATTTCATGCGCCCTCTAAAAACGTCCTGAGGCACTGCGTAGGGAGCCTGGTGGAACACGCTGGCATTTTTCCTCTCAGAACCCTACCGTTGCTGGGATGTGAGGATGCATTTATTTTACATCTTCCTACGACATTTAAAAATGCTGTAGAACCTAATGCCAGCAATGCTTTCTCTCTTCCGACCAATACAGTGGATTTCTTGGTTTGGTTTCTTAGTTGATTGTTAGAAAGACCTTGTGTTTAAAGTGCACAGCTGAGTTCTGTCTTGATCGATACCATGGAAAAGTTTCATGTGAGCAAGTTTTTGAGGAAGAGGACTTCTAAACCACAGTGGATGTTTCAAAGAATTCCTTATTCTCTTAATAGTAAGCCCAAAGTAATTCTAAGGTCTTCCACCCCAACACACACATGCAGAGATACCGTGAGATCATTGTTTTTATTTTCTCTTCGTGGAGTATTTATCATATTTGTAACAACCTTATTTAATTGTTTACTTGTCTGTATGTGTCTTGCCCATGATACTAAAAAAAAACCAATAAAAATAGATATTATCTGACTTGCTTTCAATACCCTAGTGCAAGGCACAATCCCAGAATTTATATGATTTTTTTCAAACTAATGAATGAAACCTTGTAACAGGCCGATGTCTGGCTCATGGCTGTGCCTTCCGTCATAGTTATTAGTTTTTTCCTCCTTCTTGAATCATCTTTGCATAAACTTGTGATGATTGAAGTCCGCTGATGGACACATTTCTCAGATGACTCAAAGCGCATTTTAAAACTCGCAGCTCTTCTGTCTGCGTTCCAGAGGGCAACGGTTTTGGAGAGTGGAAGGAAGCTGTACTAGTTTACTGTTTGCTCTTTGTCAGAGCCCATTTCTGTGGCCAAAGGGTGACAGCCACCTGGTCGTCACTCAGACGGTGGAGTTCAAGCAGCAGTGCTACCGACCGTTTAATCGGACCCTTCCCAAGTCAGCTTTTCTTTCAGGGAGACAGCTATCCATGCACGGTCTTAAGAAATCAAAGGAACTGCACAATGACACGAGAGAGTCTTTTCCGCCACAGACCCCTTGGCGACATGCTCAGAAGTGGTCAGTTATTTAATTTGTAGTAATTTAGCAGTAAGATATTTAGACGCATTTTACTCTTTGCTAGCATCTATGTGTGAGTATATACTTAAATGAAAACTACATTCACTGTTATAACCCCTTGGTTATGTCTGTCTACTTAAAAATATGTGTATTTACAAACTGGTGGTTGCCAGAGGGCGGGGGTCAGGAGGCCGGGTGGAAGAGGTGAAGGGATTAAGAAGCACAGGTTGGTAGTTACAAAATAGTCACAGGGATGTAAAGTACAGCACAGGGAACAGTCAATGATACTGTACTAACTCTGTGTGGTGCCCGGTGGGTACTAGACCAGTGGGGGGGAATCACTATGTAAATTATATGTTTTCTAACCACTATGCTATGCCCCTGAAGCTAATATTAAATGTCAACTATAATTCAAAAATAGTATTTAAATAATAAAGTATGTATCTTTAAGATCTTTCTGTGTTAGTGCATGAGCATCTGTTTTTCAAAACCTCACAGTGTTTTATTGTGTGGATAGAATTCCATTTATTGAATCATTATTCTATTAATGAACATTAAGGTAGTTTTCAGCCTTTTGATATTTAAAAACAATGCTACAGTAAACACTACTGTAAGTACTTTTTATGTGCACATTCTAAATCCCTACAGGAAGAATTCTACAAGTACAGTGTTGGGTCAGAGGGTTTGTGCTTTCTAAGTGATAACAGCACTTGACAGATTTTGCTCCAGATCTGTTGCCACAATTTATACTCCTACTGAGAGTCTGTGAAAGTGCCTCTTCTGACAGTTATTCACTAATATTGTTTATGTTCAGTTGTTTTGAATTTTGTTAATCTGAATAGTAAAAAATGAAGAGTCCTTTTAAGGCTCTTTTAACTTGCACTTTTTATTGTGTAAAAGGCTCAAGATCTTTTTATTCATTTGAAATTTATTTATATTTCTTTTTTTGTTGCCCATTTTTCTTTTGTATGTCTGTGTTTTCTTACTGATTTGTAGGAATAGTTCATTCAGTAAAGAAATTGTTTCTTTGCCATAAGTGGCAACATTATGTTTTCAGTTTGTTGTTTTTTCAAACTTTACTATATTTTTCATGCTGAACTTTTTAAAAGGCATAGTTGTGAATCTTTCCTGAGGCCTTTGTCCTGATGTTCTATTTTAAATGATCTCTCAGGGCACCTGTCCATAGCACTTAGCACAATATAATCCCATCTGAACGTGCAGTTACTTCTCTAATTTCTGTGTTGCTCACTAGACTGAAAACTTCATAGGGCCAGGTACTGTCTGTCTGTCACTCCCTGTTATATGCCCACACATGACATGCGCTGGCCTGTTAGGAACAGCTTCTTAGGAAATGTTTGTTGAGTGACTAAAGGATGGAAGTAGTAAGCAATGTGATCTAATTCATTCTCCTTAAATATGTATTTATGTTCAGAGTGTGTATTAATCACAGGCTCAAGTTCCAGTGTGTGTGTGTGTGTGTGTGTGTGTGTATCTTTCAAAACATGGTCCTCCATCCAGTAATATCAGTACCAATCGCTGAAGACTACATCTGAAATCTTTCATAGGTCGTCTAAGAAGTGCTGATTTTTATGAGTCTGTGACTTATTTGGTTGTCATTTCTCTCTTACACAACATCATTTTGTTCATTCAGGAAGCCATAATCTCTTGCTTGCCAAGACGCTTGTGATGAATTTCGGCATTGTGTCTCAGAAACAGCTAACTATGAGCAGTGTAAAAGTAATTTGCATAAAGATGATCACTACACTTGAAGAACTCAGGACTTTTTAAAAGAATACACACCTAGTTTGTAAAGATAATGATTAAGGATAATATATATTACACCGTTTGTTGCTTTTTATGAGAGATAAGGATATGCTCAGAATGCTTTTCCATCTCTTCATTTAAAAGCATCTTATGATTTGGGTGTAAAATTTTGACGGGCAACACTACAAAAATAACACTTTGTTAATAGTACAAATAACAAAGTAGATGGAGTGAGGTTGCATAATTTTGATTCAACTGTCAGCGGTGGAAGAGTTAATGAAAGAATTACCTCTGCTTTTAAATTTCAAGTCAACCCAAATTTATACTTGGTTTAAAAAATCTATGTCACTTCCATGAGTGTAAAAGATTTTTGTGTCTACTACCTTTTAATTATGTACTTATGTTTTTGCTCCCTTTCTCTCTCTCTTCATCTATGTAACCTCGAGGTTGGCAGTTATTTCACAGGTCCTGGTAAAAGATGCACACTTCCTGGGTTCTTTCTTACGTGTGTGCTCAGGAATTTAGGCAAAGGGCTCCACCTCTCAGTCCTCGGGTTCCTTGGAGGGTGAATTCATTCTCACAGGAAAGAAAAGATTTTCTGAGAAACAGTTATGATTCCAAAAGTTTTAGAATATGGGTCTCTCTGGAATTTTTTTTTTTAATTCTCCCTTTTTGGGGGAAGACAATTGAGTAAGTAGGTCACTGAAGAAATTACCAGATGGTGGAAGTGTTGCCAGTAACACATTAGGCATTGTCATTTTGTGCCTGTGGCAGGGACCGGGACCAGGATGCAGTGAAGGGTCTGGGATGGGAACCAAGACAAGCAGGACCTCACTGAGAATGCCTTGCCCCCTTCCTTTGTCCCACAAGAATAGCACTGAGTGAGCATTCTCTGAGCATTTAGGTATCGTTGCTTCTAGGATGGGGGCAGGCTTCTATGTAGAGAGTAATTTAAAACCCTGTGCATTTGCTATTCTTCACAGTTATTTTTAAAATGTCTTTATGTCTTTATGCTCATAAAAATCAGGTTCCCTTATTCTGAACATGCCCTCATCAATAGCTTTCTGTATTTCTAGGTTAGGGAAATGCAAAAAGTCTGCATCCCTGCAATTGACATTCAGAGATTTAACCCACAAATGCAATCTCACGTCAACCAAATAGAGGGGAAAAGTAACAAAAACAGTTAGTTAAAATTCTGCCTGGTTTCCTTTAGGTTCATGATATGTAAGCCAATGCTTCTATTTACATTTCAGTTACTCTCGATGCCCTTGGTCTATTCTTTTCAAGTTTAATGACAGAAGATGACATTCTATTGCTTGTGCATGAAGGTGGCGCAAGGTGGCTTCTTTCTGTGTCTGTTGTTTTTTACAAGCACCACCTAGGTCTCTGCCTTCTCTGTGTAGCATTTGCAGCTAAGGAATAGCTTTCTTGGGAAAATGTACGCAGCCAAGGATTCACGGGAGAAGACAAGCTGTGGGTGCCTCTCTTCCTCCCGTCATTCCAGGGAGAAATGTGTCATGGCGAGGGTGCTTCTGAGGCCTCGCTGTCAGAAGGAAATGCACAGGCTGGTGGGTGCTGAAAGCCTGGATGTAGGGTTCCGGCGTCTCAAAGTCTGGATGTGCCAGCTGCCCGGCACTTGCAGACCTTAGCAGCCTTGGGATATTACAGTGCCTTCAAGGGTTGATACAGACTGGTGGGGAACTGAGCCCTACAACCCCTCCTGCCAGGGGACAGGAGCCCCCCGCCCAGCTAGCTCATTGTTGGGGCAAAATATGCTCAGAGTCATTTTCAGACAACTTGATCCTTGTACTAGAGGAATGAGCCACAGAGAGCGGGTTAGAGTCTAAAGAGACAGAAATAAATTGTAATCGTTGCAACCTGACATGTGCATTGTGTTTTTCCCTTTATCTTTCTTTTCTGTGTTTATTTTTGGTGGGAGCTTATTATTTGAGTTCACATAGCCACATTGCCAGCCTAATTATTGTGCTCCCAGATGGCTTCATGAATGCTTTCATTTTTTTTGTTTATGTATTCCTGTTTCTGTTTGCCTTGGTTTTAAATCTCCCGTGTCCTTCCTGGTTTCCTTGTGTTGCTCTGCACAGGAATTGTATCGGGAAGTCTCAGGGAACTTTTTCCTCAAACTGATTTGCTCTATGCTGCTCGTCAGTGATGGATGATCGGCTGTGTGGATCGTCAGAAACTTTGTCCTTTATTTCAATGTTGCGGGTAGAATTAAATTGTCAGAACTCTGGACAGGCTGTTGATGACAGTTCAGGTTCTTGTTTCCAAAACCGTGATGTGGTTGGGAGCCTGTTACTCGGGCAGTGGGCTTTCCATAAGGTGCAATGCCGTGCTGCAGTCGAGTTTGCTGGCCTGTAAGAAGGGTATAGCATGTCCTTCAGGTGGACAGGGGGCTTTCCGGCAGTGATATTTTGTAGTTCTTCGTGAGGTTTATTGTGGTCAGAGTGCACGTCCGGACTTGCATCTCACAGATGATCAACCTAAATTGTAAACTGGTTTGAGAAAAAGAATGACCGGAAGGCTTGTTGCCGGGGCCTTGAGGTGGCTCAGGTTAGACTTGGCTAAGGGCAGCGTGGCACTGGCAGCGCTGGTGGCCTTGGGCTCCAGGGCACAGTGGTAGCTGGGGAAGCAATCAGATCGCCTTCTGTCCTCAGCTTGTGCTGAGGAGGCAAGATCACGATGGGTAAACCAAAAGGATGAAACAACACTGCACTTAAAGAATGAGAAAGTAGAACAGAAAAGTCATTTTAAAGAATAAAAGGAGAAGAATTTTTAAGTTCTTGCCTGAGCAATTTGAGACCTTGAGGTCTAATTTTGTCTGAATTTGATGTAATGCGGAAAAGCGGGTGCAGCCTCGCACACCTGGCACCGTTCATTCTGATATGCACACACTTTTAAAAAATCATGCTTTGAGGTGTCATTAATCAATTTTTGTCACATATTTTATTTACTTTTAAGGGTGATTTATTTTTAACTCATTGGAAAACAGATATTAAAGCATTAGTATTTTTGATAATTTATTATAAAATCCCATATTTACCCTTGCTTAAAATACCAGGAAGCTACCAATGAATGCATATGTAAGTGGAACAACAAATCGATGTTTCTCTCTCTCTTTCTCCCTTCCTCTCTGTTTCTAAAATCAATAACTAAATCTTTACAAAAAGCGCTGAGGCAAGCGTTTTACCAGGAGTCAGAAGAACTGTGCTTGTTGAAAAGCGGCTGTTTCAGAGTGGTGCTGATGGTCACCATGCCCACGTAGTGCTGAAACGGGGGGTTCGGGCAGACTACTCCCTTCAATGAAGTGCATATGTGGGAAGTTCATTGTCTTTAAGTGAACTAGACCACTTTATAAACATCTTCTTTTGGTCCACATTGCATGGAGAAATTTTTTATGTGAATGAGAACTGTTCACTTTTTTTGGTAGCTCTATTGAGGTATTATTAACAAATAAAATTGTGAGATATTTAAAGTGTACATTGTGATAATTTGATGTATACATACAAAGTGAGGATTTCCTCCATCTAAATAATTAATGCACCCATCCGTCCCCTCACATATTTGTTTCTTGAGAACATTTAAGTTCCCTCTTAGCAAATTTCTGTTATACACAGTGTCATCAACTGTCAGTCACGTGCTGTACATTGCATCCCCGGACCTTGTCCATCTGAGAGCTGAAAGTTTGCGCCCTTTTACCATTTATTTCCTCTACCCCAGCTCCTAGGAACTGCTCTCTATCTCTGTTCTGATGAGTTTGATTTCTGAAGTTACATTGTGCAGTATTTCTTTCTCTGAATGACTTATCTAACTTAGCATAGTGCCCTTGAGATTCATTCATGTTGTCTCAAATAGCAAGAAGTTCTTTTTTTCTGAATAATATTCAGAATTTATTTATGACTGAACAATACTCCATCTTAAATGCCCAGATTTTCTCTATTCACTCATTTGTCATGGACACTTGGGTTGTCTCCATGTCTCAGCCATTGTGAATAATGCTGCAATGAACACAGGCATGCAGATATGTCTTCGATATCCTGTTTTTATTTCCTTCAGATATAAACCCAGAAGTGGGGCTTCTGGGTCATACAGCAGTTTTATTTTCACATTTTGAGGAACCTCCGTGCTGTTTTCCACAGAGGCTGCACCAGTTTATATTTGCACCGTCGGTGCATGAGGGCTTCCTTTTCTCCCCACTTTCACCAGCATTTTTTACCCCTTGTCTTTTGGGTCATAATAATTCCAACAGGTGTGAGGTGATATCTCGTTGTGGTTTTTGATTTGCATCTCCCTGATAATTAGTGACGTTGAGCACCTTTTCGTATCCTTGTTGGATATGCATATGTTTTCCTTGGAAAAACATCTATTTAGATCGTCTTCCCTCTTTTTTAATTGGATTGTTTGTTTTTCTGCTACTGAGTTGTGTGTGCGTGATTTTTAATCTATTTTAGATATTAGCCCCTTATCAGATATGATTTTCTCCCATTCTGTAAGTTTTCTTTTCATTTTGTTCATGCCTTCCTTTGCTGTGCGAATGCTCTATATTTTGATATAGTACCATTTACTTATTTGAGGTTGTTGCCTTTGCTTTTGGTGTCAAATCCAAAAAAAATATAGCAAAGACCTATGTCAAAGAGTACTCCCTATGTTTTTTTTTCTAGGAGTTTTACAGAACAGTGTTAAATTTTAGTCTCTAATTCATTTTGAGTTGATTTCGGTGTGCGGTGTAAGAGAGAGATTCAGTTTCATTCTTTTTATGTGGAGGTCCAGTGTTCCCAACACCTTTTTATTAAAAGCTTTATAATTGTCCTAAGTATTTCATACAATATGGATATTTATTTACTTAAAGATTGATTTGATGAGAGAGCCCTTTCAATTTTGTTTTTTCTTTGAGAACTTTACTTATTACAAATCTCTACCTAGAATATGTTCTGAGACACATGAAACCATTGATAAGTTGAATATTATCTGGCTTTATGCATCTTTAAGCTTGCTTTAATTTATTCACTATAACTCTTGAAATGAAAAAATGTTAGAAAGAGTTTGTCTCTTGTTTATTTTTGTATTATTTGTATAGGTCAACCCACTTTTATTAAACTACATTTTTTCTTGTCTACTCTACACAACATAAAGTTGATTATTCAATGGCAAATAATGAGTAGTGCAGTATCTGTGATTGAATAGCCTTGTGTTTTGCAATGTTTAAGATTTTTATATAATGTCAGTGATATAGTTCTGTTACCAGCGAGGTCAGCCCTCAGTCCTCAAGTTTGGCAAAAAAAGAATTCAGAGCCAAGAACAATTATAAACAAGAAGTTTATTTAGCATGCAAAGTGAAAGTATACTCAAAGGGATTGGAGCAGGCTTCTCAGAGAGCTGCCTTGGCCTTTTAGAAAGAAAGTCACAGAGGCAGAAGAAGTGAGCCAGCTGGGCTGCATGGACTCAGGAAACAAGTTACAGAGGTAAAGCAGGGCCTCTAGAGCTTAGGAGGAATCAAGGAAAGATCTATGCCCAAAGAAGGAAGGTGCTGGCATGTTCTAGAGAGAGTGAGCATACACTGGGTCCTTTGCCTTAAGAGTTTTTATCTGTTTTCTAAAGGCAGGAATTTTAGGGGAGGTCTCAGGGGAGGCTCTCAATAGACTATTCATCAGCTTTCCAGGTGTGTCCTTTCGTATGCTGCTTCATCAAAATGAGAGTACAGGGTCAGGGTTGTGGTCTCTATTGATTGGTCAGCAGCACTGGGGGAGAGGGTCATGGGTCACTGCATCTGGACCTGATGCCAGCCATGGGGTTGCTTCGTCTAGTTTTGCTGCTCTTCTGGGCCTGGAGCTGAAACACAGTTGGAGCCTAGATATTATCTCTAGTTTGACCGGAACTCTGTCTCTGTGGTCAACAGACTCAAGGCTTCATTCCTAAGATTATGGGATGCTGATCAGAACCTTATTGTACTGAGGGTTTCATGTGTAAGGGAGTGGTCATGCAGAGGAGAAGGAGGCAGGCAAGTCAGGGTGCTGGATGAGGCCAGGCTGAACCAGCCACCTGCCTCGGTTTCCCCATTCCACTTGCCAAGGAGTTTCCCTCGCTTCTTACTAGCCTGCCTCAGTTCTTTTACTTTGAGAATTTGAAATCCCATACATTGGAAATGCAAATAATAATGTTCAAGGAAAGGAAAGGCCTTAGATGTCTGAAGTATAGCAATCACCTTGAGGATTAATCAGGCATGAGGTTGAAATGGCATATTAGATCTGGAATTCTTGCTTGGATTTTTATGTAGTAGGCAATTGGCACCGCCCATTAAAGGCTTTTGAGTTAATAGAAGAGATTGGGAAGGAGGTGCTGGTAGAGGGAGGTGATCAGGGGACACAGCATAGTCTCGCTGTGGGGCAGGCGAGAGCCTGACGAGAGCTGAGTCTGTTCAGAGACAACTATAACCCCCGCCCCTTGATAGGAGCCAGGATGAAGGCAATTGAAAGACACTCACATAAGCCAGATTTAGGTAGGTGTGCCTTTTTTCTAGTTTCTTTGTGGTGCTTTGAAGTCCTTTGAGGAAAAGGATTGTGCTGGCAGTTTCTTTGTTCATGTGTGCGTGTGTTTGGTATTGCTGCTCTGCAGGTGTGGGAGTTTGGGTTGTCGAGTCTGTGTTTAGGGTGACACCTGCTTCCACATATTCTGGAGCTTAATGGCTGCAGCGCACCTGGATTCCTTCTGCTCCCGTTTCCCCACTTGGACCTCGAGCTCCCCTCACAAGCTTTCTCTCCATTGCCCCAGGCTTTCTCCCCTCTTCCTACCCGCTTGTCAATGGGCCTTTGCTGTCTGCAGGCACTGAGGGGAAACTTGTAGTCCTACTGGCAAGGAAGCAACCAAGACATTTCTTGGCTGAGCTGACCTCCTGAGAAGTCCTATTATCCTATCTTTTCCAATAAGGATGTTTAACAGGCTTTTATATAGTGTCTTTCTGAGGAAATCTCACTCCGTCTTCCTCTCCCGTGAACAAGGTTTATGTTTACTTGTTTTTTCCTTCAGACAAGTTGAATGCTAACACTGAAGTAATGTTCAAAAAGCGTTCTATGAACAATCTTTTGTTGTAGAATATAGAGCTTACTAAAACATGGCTTTGGAACACATTGACAGAAAACATAATAGAGCCATGATATTCAGTGCATTTAACACAGGAACTTCACAGAGGAACAAAAACAGCTTTGCCCCCACTTGCTTTTGCGGCATCACTGGGAGAGGAGAAAACCAACCTTAACCCTCTTCCAACCTCTTGCAGTCAGGAAGGTTGTTCAGGAGAATGGGGTGAAGGATGTGCGACTCCTTTGTGGTAACTGCTGTGCTTCGTGGAACGTGGCCTGGGGGTCACAGCAGGGGTCCCGTTGCCTGGTAATCTTATGTGGGAATTGCCACCAGAGAGAATCAAAGTAGTTTGCAGAGGTATGCCTTTAGGTCCATTTATTTTTTAATACATAAACTTCTAGCTCAACTATTTTGTTTTTCTCTTTAAAGGGACAATATGATGATATAGCCCCATAATATATGAACTATAATTATATATACTTACATGTATTAAACATATATAGGCGATAAATCATATTACCTGGAATATATATTCACATGTGTTGTACATGATTTGTTTAAGTAAATCATATTAACTTCGTGGAAATATAGTAAGTTCTTATTTGCTAAATACACTGCTTTTCCTCTTGCCCAGGCAGACATCTGGTGTTTTAATAAGTATCCAGAAGTGTTATTATTTACACTGAAAACATCCATACATCTCCAGCTGTCTAATGTGTTTAATGACTAGCTATGACAGGGTCCTGGTAGCTGAGACAATAAATACTTTCGCATCCTCTGCTTCGGGTTCGGTTTATCCCGCTGTAGCTTTGTGCCTCTCTTAGGAAGGATTTTGTTGTCATCATATTAGGTCAACTATATTTCTTGGAGCTTTGTTATTTATAAAATTACTTTACAACTCATGGCCAGCCTTGTTTATCTTTTATAGCTCTATCCTAGTATATCTCATGTAAAATATTTCTCTAAACTGTGTTATATTCCCATTTAAATAACTTTTTATATGTTTGTTTGAAGAGTAATTGCTCTTATAATTACCATCGACATGGCAATAGTATTAGACCTTAACATGGATTTTAGAATAGCTCATTTTGTCTTTCTTCCCCATCTCTCTTCATGCTTTCTTTTTAATTTTTTTTATTTTTCAATTACAGCTGACAAACACTATTATATTAGTTTCTTGCACAGAGTCCTAAGCAAGATGAATGCAAAGAGGTCCCACATCAAGACACATCATAATTAAAATGCAAAAGGTTAAAGACAAAGAGAGAATCTCTAAAACAGCAAGAGAAAAGCAGTTAATTACCTGTAAAGGAGCTCCCATAAGACTGTCAGCTGATCATCACGTTATCTTCATCTCTGTGAATGGCCATACAACATCCCCATCACTCAGCCCAGACACTTGGGCATCCCTTGCCTTCTGGTACCCACTCAACACCCCACAATCATTATCTGGTTGATTTTCTTAATATCTCTAATTTTATCACCTTCTCTCTATTCTTGTCTCCCCAGTTGGCTTCCCTCCTCCTTAGTTCAAATACTCATCCCTTCTCACCTAGATTATTGCAATTTCCACCTAATTAATCTATGTCCAGACTGGCTGGTCCTTGTATGCACTTACCCCACAGAATAACAACCTGCTCCATGTGTCCCTGGTAGAACTTCTTTTGGTTTTTACAACTAAAACTGCGTAGAATGTTTTCACTTGATCTTTGCATTGGAAAATTTAATACATTTTTAATTTAGCAAAACTACATCAATCTGAAGGCCAACTAAAGGTCTCTGAGTCTTTGTTACCCCTGATGCAATGGAAGCCCATGTGATTCCTCACAAAGCTCTGTGGGTTAGCAACCTTATTATTCCTCCCGGAAAAGGAAACTGTGAGGGATTTTGGCTGACTTATTACACATTATAATTCTTTTCACTTAAAATAATGGGAAGTAAGCTCCAGTTAGCATTTTGCTGAATAACATCAGAACATCTTATTTTCCATGGGTTATTGATGTTAAGAATGAGATTCATATACTTTCTCCACAATGTTGTCTTGGAGATCTTACTGAAACACAGATTTCACCCCACACCCTTTTGAGTGAAGTTCAGACTCTCGCTTGCTTGGAGAAAGCCCTGCATTCCTCCCCATGACTTTCACACTGCCCTTCTCCAGTCCTTCCCCACCCAGGATCACATGGATCTGAATCACCTGAGATGCACATAAAAATAATGGTTCACAGGCTGTTTCCCACATATGTGAAATCAGACGTCTGGGAATAAGGCCTGGGGACCTGTTCCCCTCCTCCAAGCTCATAAACGTGAAAGCTGCTGACCTTCCCCTAAGCAGTAGCTGCATTCGGCCAGTGAAGTTGCCTGTCCAGCCCCCTGGCGTGCCCACTGCCTCTTCCCCTGTCCTTACTCACAGTGTGTGCAGGATGCTTCAGGCCTGTGCTCCTATTTGTCCTCGTGCAGACTTTGACCTACCACACCGTCCCCTCATACCACAGTATTTTAGTTATTTGCATGTGTTTTTCTGGTGGAGATTCTCAAGAGAAGGAGCCACATTTCATTCAGTTTTGTGTCCCCAGGATTTAGTGTGTAGCCTGTATCCATGTACAAAGACATGACAAAGAGATGAATAAAAGTCTTTATCTGTGAAGGCAGCATACCTTGGAGACAGGACCTCTGTTTCTTTGTTGTTATATTGTCAATTGTAACAATGCATTGTTAACTGTGCAGTATCTGCTCTCCTACTTTTTTCATTCCATGCTTAAGATGATGGGTTTAGTCACAAGAATCTTATCCCAATTCCCAACTTGAGTAAGCCTGTGTTAGTGTGATCTACATAAGCCCAGCCTGGGGTCATGGCTCCGGACTGCACCACGAAGTTCTTGGTCGCTGTGCCTGTACCTGTGGTTGCAATGTTACCCCTACTGCCACTGCCCGTGGTGTGCCCGAACAGTGCTAATGCTTAACTAGCAATATTGCAGGTTTTATTACTGTTATTTTCAGTCATGATTGAATTCTGTTCTAACTACAGCAATGCAACCTGATTTTCTGTTCATACCCTGCTTAATATGGGAAGAGAATAAGAAAAAAAACTTGCTCTTCTTAGTTTCCATGGAAATGGAGCCTTCTGTGTGTTTAAGCAGGAACGGATGCTAATGGGAACCTGCCGACAACCTGATTTTTCTCTCTCCCCACCTCCCCTCCACATGCACACACACGCACACACGCTCACATGCACACACTCTCACACATGGGCACTCCTACACACACTCACACACACATACTGACATACATAATAAACGTGCCCCACAAGCTTATTCTGACAAATTTTGTCAAAACTAGAATAAATTTTAATACTTTTTTTCTGCTTCAGTTAATTTCTATTACCTAGTGATGTTTTCCTTGTCAAAAAAGAGTAAATGCTGTCTAAATGCATGTGTGTGATAACCACTTAGGAAATGAGCAGAGAGCAAGTGTGTCGCACGTTCCAAATATACCACAGCCCTCAGGGTTGTGAAGACCTGTCTTCTCTAGTAGCTGGTGTTCCAAGAACATTCGAAAGTAGCTAGCGTTTATTCCCTACTGTCCTGCCAGGACCCAGTTATGGAATTGCGTGCCATCTGTTGGAAGGTTCACACAACTTGACAGACACGTGGAGTATGAAGGGAACTAACTGCCTTATTTTTGACTGGTGTGAATGAATTAGGCCATTTCTTGGGAAAGTAGATGAAATTTCTTCTGTCCTGTGAAAAGCAGAATTTGCTTTTAGAAATACTGCCCCCACCCCGATAGGGGCTCAATTGATTTGACAATTTAATTTATAGTATTAATGGAGAAAATAATTTAGTTCTCTACCTGTGAGATTAGTGAATCTCTATTTTCACCTATACCAGCTTATAATTTGGATTTACCATGGCTGCGTTAACTGATTTGTGAGGCGCGCCAGTCTGCAGTATAATAGTGCACCTTCTGGCCCCGTATTAGCACGGTCTGTGACCTTGGGGAGCCGTAGTGACTGCAGACTGTGCTAAGTGTCTGTGTTGGTTTTCAGGTGTGCCCTTGTGTTTGAATCGCCACTGTTAATGTCGCCGCTGATAGTGATAGTACATAGCTTGCATTTGATCCAAGCAAAAGTGAAAATTATAGGAAAGTCTTTGAAAGTTGTACCAATTCTACTATTTATTCTGTCAATGATGTCCTGTCTAATTTTTGGCACCCTGTTCCGTCAAGTATAATTTATTTTTTGAAATGCATTTTGAACAGAAAGTGAAATGATACATTTAATGAAGAACTATCTCTGCAGAGAATTTAATCCTTTCACATTCAGGGCATTGTCTTATTACAAAGTGGCCTTCCATGAAGTCACATTATTTACATGTTGCCTCTGTAAGTTGTATCTTACTTTAGACTCTGTGTCAGAGTGGGTGGTAAGTGTATTTCATAGAGTGTAAGCACAGTGGGGATTCTCTTCTTGTTTTGTTTTCAGTTTTGCAGAAAAATTCTATAAAACTTCCAAGCAATGTGAAATTTCATTCACTTGAAATTTAAAATCTAAAAGTATGCCTTCTGGTTGTTGTATTTGGAGAAAGGTCGTTTAAAAGTCAAACACTGATGGGCTCATGAATTTGAGATACCATAAACTTGACTTGAGATGGCGTCATAAACTTGAGAAGCTGGGGACAATACAATGACTAGAAGAATATCCCTGGATATTCCTAGAGAAGACATCAAAATTCTTGAAAGACTTCATAATACCCTCTAGAATGTTCCAGATGGAGTAATTTCTGTGATACACTCTGAGATAATGAGACCCTCAACTGCCCCGTTAGAAATAGGAAAACCTCTACATAGGAATGGCACAGTCTTTTTGTGTTTGAAATTTTGTTTTTCCCACCTTTTGCAGAAAAGAAGAGGTCATAGGTGTTACTGATGTTAGTGACCCCAGCTGTAGGGAATCTAGTGGATAGTAGCAGGTTTTGGTGCACATCCCTTCCACAGAAATTATGAAAGGTGGAGGGACCATAGTGTGGCCGTTGGTTCTGGTTATGCTGCAGTTTATCTTTCTCAGAGGTCTGTTTCCCCATTGGTCCCAGTAGCTGCTGTGAAGCTGGATTTAATGCAGTAACACTAAGAACATATGCCCAATGTAAAGGGAAATACATTTGGAAATGAATAAAGGATGTTGATGAGAATTTCATCAACCCTGGAAAACCAATGTGTTTAACCTGTAAATGGGGAGAGCTCACCTCGGGTTAAGTGAGAGAAAATCGTTATGCATCATGCCTTCCAGTTCCCAGATTTCCAGTACCGGGTGTGTATACAGTGGAGAAAGGTTACTGCCAACTGCCACCATCACCACAGGGTATTAAGGAGCGTCCTGAGAACAGGGTTATAGAAATGAACGCCCAGGCCTAGTGGAACACACGGCACTTTTTCTTTTCTGTTGGTCTCCTGCATTAATGAAGTGTGCGAGGAGGGAAAACAAGTCAGGCAATTTACCCTAGCGTAGGCAGAGACACTTGTTCCCTAAATACCCAGCATTAAAATAAACATTATTTAAACATTACACAGTGGACACTTTTTTGATTGACTTTATTGGGGTGACACTGGTTACCAAAATTATACAGGTTTCAGGTGCACAATTTCACAACACATCATCTGTACGCTGTAGTGTGTGTTTACCACCCCAAGTCAAGTCTCCATCCATCCCCCCATCTCCTCTTCCACCTCCCCCAATATCTCCTTAAAAGGAAATGCAAATTTTATGGCAAGAACTACTATGCTGACTCATAGTACATGTTCCTGATCTCAGGTATTGTTAAGACCTCTCAAAGTTTTCAAACAGTTTATTTCATGTGAAATATGCAGTCAACAGAGATGCTTCTTCTGCACCCTGCTTACCCTCCTACGTGCCCCATCCCTCCCGTTTACTTCTCCAGTGCGGTCCCCACTCCACCCAGGCATGGAAGGCCCAAAGACACTGAAAACTGCTCTTGCTCCTTTTAGGGTTCACTCCTCGCCTGTCCTATAATTGTGTGATCCCCACCCCCAGATGTGATCGAACCCAGAGGGGATCTAAGTTCTTTCCATATGAGGAATAAGAAATCTTCAAGTCGTTTTTCCCCTCAGCTTTTCTAGTAGAGATAGAATCCGATTTGATATGACTTCAAAATGTCAGTAGTTCATCTAAGTCTTTTTTATTTTAAAAGCTCACTGCATGGGTCTCTAGGGAAAAAAATGAGATGGGACAGGGAGGCAGGGTCCATACAAAACTTGTGGTCCGGGTAGGCACACCCTGAGTGCTTCCTGCCACTGCACTGTAATGAGTACGTGTAAACTGAAGTGGGTAACGGGAGTTCAAAAGGTGGCTGATATCACTGAGCCCTGCAGCGGCCCTCCGACCCCCGTTCCAGTCCTTTCTGCCAAAGGAAATGTGTGAGACCCTGGTAGGAATTAACTGGGCAAGTTCATGATGTTGATGAGTATTAAAGAGAGTTTTGCAGAGTCAAGATACCCTTCCACATTTACCATTTCATTTAACTCTTTAAAAAGTGCCATGGAATAGGCTGGGCAGCTCTCATTTTACTTCCAGTTTGACGAATCAGTTTTCTGAGTCTCAGAGTTCCAGCATCAAAACTGTGTGTGGCGGACTGAGAAGGGATTCTGTTTTATGGCCCACAGTCATTAACTGATTCAGCAAATGTTTGATGGCTGAGGAATTCATGGCCTGGAGCATGTTGTAGAGTGTAAAATAAAATAGAGAGTTCTCCCCTTAAGAAGGGTGATGATAAATATTTTTCTCCATTCATTTCCAGGGTCATAGTAGGGAACCCTTATGGATTAGTGCTCCAAGCATCCTCCTGGTTGGCTAGCCCCTCCACTTATTATTTTTTCATGAGAAAAAATAATAATAGAAGGTCCTAATTTGGATTTGGTGGAGCAATCTGTGAAGTCCTCTCTAAAGAAGTGACCTGCAGGTGGAGACCTGGTGGAGTTAGCCATGTGAAAAATTCAGCGAAGGTGTTCTAGTCCAAAGACGCAGCATGCACGAGGGGTGCTGTCCCAGGAACCCAGTGTGGCCAGAGTGAAGAGAGCAAGAAAGAGGGAGACTCTGGGAGCCAGCGGGAGCCAGCTTCTGCAGGCCCTTGGGGGGGTCACCAAAACGATTTGTCTTTTAACAAAAGATGCTAACGAATTATTGAAATGAGAAATGTGATTCCATCTGACTTATGATCATTTTGGCCACCATGTTTTGAATGGATGGAGGGGCCAAGAAGGAAGCTAGGAGAGTCAGCATCCCTACCAAGCCTAGTGCCTCGCAGGCGTCCAGGTGAGAAATGGCAGTAGCCCTGAGGACCAGGGTAGTGAGGAAGAGAAGTGAATGGATGTGAAGGAAATCTCATGAGGTCATGTTGCCTGGAACCAAGGAGGGTTGCTATTTATCCTTTTTTTTTATATATGTATCTCATCTCGGTGGTCCAGACTCCTCCCCTTGAAATTTCCACATCACCGTGGGTGCCTTAGCAGCCTCCTGTCACACCCACGCATAGGACTTGCTGTGTATCCGTGCTCCTCTTACTCACCGGTCTAACATTTGAAAAACATCACATTTTAATGTGAGTGATTGAAATGTAAGTAATGAAGTGATTAAAATATAAATTGTTTTTACTATAATAAAATACTGTAGTAAAAAAAGATAAGCATTTTAAAAATAAATACCCTGCTGGAAACAATGGTAAGCAGGATTTCCTTCAATAGAGTTCATTGCCTTACATCAGGAAAACAGGTTATTATGGATTCTCGGGTGGGATTTGTAAGTGGCAGTGATACATTTTAAGTGGTATTGGTGTGAATGGATTTATGCCCTGTAATTTCTGAGCCTAATTTGCCAATTTGTATTCTTACAGGGAAATCAAGTTGAATTATAGTCCTGGACTAATTCTCAGAGAAAGACAAATACCGTAGGATTTCACTCATAGGTGGAATCTAATGAACAAACTGAGCTAACAAGCAACATAGAGACAGACTCATGGATGGAGGGCAGGCTGACAGCCATTGGAGCCGGGGGAGGTGAGGGCGTGGGGCCGTCGGGCAAAAAGGAAAAAGGACTCGTGGACACGGACAGCAGTGTAGTGACTGCAGGGGAAGGGGGATGTAAAGGGGTTAAATGGTAATGGAAAAAATACAATAACAATTTTGTTTAAAATAGATAACTTGTATGTATTATAAAAATGGGATTTTGCTGCCTTTAAAATTGTATGTAACATTTTGGGGGTAGTTATAGAAGGTTGTGTTTTAAAAATTAAGTTTTGATAAACAAATTACAATCAAAATTGGCTTTCCTTCTGAAAGTGTGGCAGAATAGTCTATTTAAATTTGAATTCAATAACAACATACAGTGAACCAAAATGTTTATAATATTTCTTTCTGTTATCACATTTTTAAAAATACTGGCTGTGGCTAGTTCACTTTTTTTTTGTTTGTAATTTGTAAGAAGAAATATTCTTTTTCCCAAGGACCATGTGTGTGTGTGTGTGTGTGTAAGTGTAATTTAAAATCAGACAGTGGATTGCTTAGTGCTTTCTTTTTCCGTATGTGTGGCCTTTGTCACTTGGGGTCACTCCCTCACATGACTTCCCCTTGCAGTCCCTTCAGGAACTGACTATGTGCCCCAAGACACCACAGTAAATTCCACCGTTTGTTCTCTAGCACCTTGTCACTTCCTGAGACATGGAAAGGAGTAGTGCACTGGCCGTAGGAAACTCTGCTTTGCATTGAACTTGGCAAATTTTTTGATACGAGTCTAATGAATCTATAGCAGATACAGGATCTAGTCTCGCATTTGACATCTAGAAAAGCCTAAACTCTAGGCAACCTTGTGAAAGGAGAGTAGGTAGTAGGAAGATGAGCCCTGGCTTTGCTGGTTTTAGCGGGTCTTTACAAAGGGTGTAATACTTGGAGCTCCCGAACCTCTCTGAACATTTATTCTATTTGTAAGAGAAATGTGATAATAAGATTTCTGTGGGGACTAAATTAAATAAGGCATGCAACAAAATGCTAGATGCATAGTAATTGTCAATAATTATGACTTATCATTATTGTTATTATTGTTATTATTATATTAATAATAACAACATTGTTATTATTATCTTATATTGTTATTATTATTATTTGGTCAAGCATTCAACATGTTGCCTCGTACATAATAGCTGTGTAATAATAAGTTTGGTTGAAGTGAAACCCTAGTTAAATCGCTATAGTGAAAATGAGAACTTCTTGTCTCACATCACTGAAATGTCCAGGGATGGCCCTAGTTCAGGTTCATCTGGAGAGGGGCCTGGGGAAAAAATCAATCTCTTTTCCTCCTGCTCCTCCTCCTTTCTCTTCCTCCTCCTCCTCCCGCTCCTCCTACTCTTCCTCCTGCTCCTGCTCCTCCTGCTCCTCTTTCTTGCTCTCTCTCTCTCTCTGATACTTTCTGTCAGTGTGTCTCTATTACTCTCTGCTTTTGTCTCTGCCTCGCTGTTTCTGTCCCTGTTTCTCTGTCTTTGTCTTTTTTTGATCTCTAAAACTGTCTCCCTCTGTTTTTCTCTCATTGTCTCTTCCTGCCTCTCCCTCTTCCCTACCTCTATGCATCCTTTTCGGTCTCTCCCCTCACCCCCTTCTCCTGCCTCTCCACTGCCATGCGTCTCTTCTCTTTCCCCCTCTCTCTTATCTTTCTGGGTTGTCCCTCTGTTTTTGTCACTTCACCTATCCTGTCTCCCTCCCACTTCTTCCCTTTGTGTTGGATATAATTCTTGGCAGACTCTGGTGTCAGGATGACTTCTGACGGTGTGTTGGAAACCAGTGCTGGTGATCTCACCGAGAAGAGAATACTACTTCCATACCTCACACAGCAGCCCGTCCACCCGTGTCCCCCAAAGAGCGAGTGAAGTGCTGTGTCTGCCCAGGCCCGGAGCCAGAAGTTTTGTTCCACCCAGATCTCTTAGACTCAAAGTGGATTGTGTGGGTCAGTAGTAAATGCCGTAGCTCATGATGTGTTTACTATGTAGCAGGCCCTGCGCTACACATTTTTATAACTTCCTTACATCCTCACCACTTCTTTGAGAATTTAAAACTATATTGTTCCCTTTCAACAAATGAGGGCATGGAGGTTAGAAAAATTAAGTTTCTCACCCAGGGTATATTAAGTAGGCAGCTGAGCTGGCATGAGAAAATAGACTGTCTGGCCCAAGTCCATGTTCTTAGTCCATGCGTGTCACTGCCTCATGAGGAATTTAAATTCTCTGGGTCTCTATATTGTTCCTATAATATTAATTTTGCAGTCCATCTGCAGTATGTTATAAATATATTTAAACATTTTCGGGTCCTCCCCATTTGCTTCCAGTTATCTGTTTTTTGTTTTTTTTTTAAATAACAATGCATGGGATTTTACTGAATGCATTGTCTCAGCTCTACCAGAGCTCCTGGGAACATAGCCTGTTCTTTTTTTTAAATCCTCACCTGAGGATATGTTTATTGATCTTGAGAGATAGAGAGACCGATAGACATTGATGTCAGAGAGAAACCAATCAGTTGCCTCTTGTATGTGCCCTGACCAGGGATCGAACCCACAGTACGTGTCCTGATTGGGGATAGAACGCACAGCCCTTTGGTGTAGAGGATGACGCGCTAACCAACTGCGCTGCCTGGCCAGAGCACATAGCTTCTCCTCGCCGTCAGAGAGAAAATCAGCACTGGCCGTCCGTGTGCACACAGAGAAGATGCCGGCTCCCCTACCCAGCCCCCGGCCTCACTCTGTCTTTCCTTCAGAAAGGTCCAAAAAGGTCCATCCTCAACCACAGGTCCAGTCATACTGTTACTGTGTAGCTAAAAAACACACAAAGTCGTGGACTAACTCCCTTTAAAATCTTTGGATACTCTAAAGGAAAGTTACTGCAGACGTAAATGTTTACATATGTCCTGTACTTGATTTTTTTCCCCCCCCTAAATTAGTTTTCTGGTTTTTGTTTCTCATTATTTTTCTATTTCCTTTCAGGAAAACCTCTAATTTATATTCTCTAGGTTGATCTGTATTTTTTATTATTTTGTACACTTTAACAATAACTTGAATTTTCTCTTATAAGCATCTTTATCATCACTGATATTTTGTTCTAATGAATCGACAAGGGAAGCTTTAAATGTGACGTTCAGCCCATTTTGTGCAGGGCAGGTTTAGAGGAGTAGTTTGAAGGCTTTAATTTTTTAGAGCAGTTGAATGTTTTTTTAGCAAAATTGAGGGGGAGGTACAAAGATTTCCCATATGCCCCCTGCCCCCCAACATGTGCACAGCATCCCCCATGGTCAGCGTCCCCCCCCAGAGGGGCATGTGTTACTGTGGGTGAACCGTATCAACATGTCCGTCACCACAAGTGCACAGTTGACGTTAGGGTTCACTGCTGACATTGAACCCTCTCTGGGTCTGGACAGATGAGTGCGCATTGCTGTGCCGTGTGCAGTATTTTCACTGCCCCGCGAATCCTCTGCGCTTTCTTACCTACTCACCACCTCCCCCCGCCCTGTACATTGGCAGCACTGATCTTTATACTGTCTCCATAGTTTTATGAGAGGGTTTTTTAAAATTGTGATGTCTTTTATTTCTTCTAGCAATGGAAGCAGGATGATTTAAATTTTCCTTATCAGGAAATTGTGCAGTTATTTTTATTGTTAAAAGTCCATTTCAGAATTAATTCCCCCAGAGGCGCCTGTTTCACAACTCTGATGTAATTGCTGGTGGTTAGGTCAAAATTGGAAAAATTCCAAAGGCAACGTTTATTGTTATTTTGTTTTCTGAAAATAACCTATTAATTCAGTAGTGGTTTTAAAATACTGTTTTTTGCAAAGTGTTATTTTAGTAGTAATTTGACATTATTAATTCCAAAATACACGTTTGAAATGATTGAACTCTCTGTGAGGCGCGATCCCACTGCGTGCTCTGGGTGGGCTCCTTACTGAGTTGGGGTCTTGGGGCATAGGTACTGGGCACTCAGTGTTACCACCCGGAGCAAGAGCTTCTGAGTTCAGTCTCTGGCTCCTGAACCTTCCTGGCGAGGTTTGAAAATGGTCTGCAGTTCAGACTCATTAGCATATTAGTTTCTTTTAAAACATTTTGCTGTAAGAAAAATGAAAGGAAGCTTTTGCCTCCTTGCACACTACTACGGAAGCAAAATGGGGAATAGTTTTCACTTTCTTAATAGCTAGAATATAGCAGCAGTAGAGGCACATTCTGCGAGAATGAAATCCCGGGTCTTTCTTTTTCTTTGAAACAAACGAATAATGCTTACCGAAGGTGAAAGTAAGTAGGTAATACCTGAAGAAGATCGGGGCTCTGCTCCCTCTGTGTGTCTGGATGGGTCCTTACCTTCTGTACCCTCACTGACATGGGAGGGGGCTGGCGCTCTGTTCAAGGACTGAGAAACATTATTAGACTCTAATTGTTTTTATTCATCCAAGAAATAACTTACTCATTTGCTGCTTTCTCATTCTTTAATGGGTTTTATGCAAATTTGAGTTATGCAAATTTGAAATAGTGTAATATACAGATTTATTGTCTGACTGTGTATACCATACACATGGCATATTAAACATTCCATAATTTTTAATACAGTAGAGCCATAAATTGACTTTTTACTTCCTAATGAATTGCAGATTTTCAAAGACAGGTGGTCATTTGTATATCTCATTTAGGATATTCCATGTGGCAACATTGCTTTGGCCAGTAAACCAATCAAACTGCCGCTGGTCATTGGGATGCATGTCAGTTACACACATTCTCAATTGGCTGAAGTCTGCAGGGGCACATATCTCACATAAAACGTGAGTGCCAGGTTCACTGTTCTATAAAATAGTTCTAATATCCTGCACAGTTTGAAAAAAGTCCACTTATTCATTCAACAATGCACCTGAATTATATAAGATGCTGGGAACACAAAAATGAACCAAATAGATACAATATCTTCTCTCATGAAGCATGCAAGGCAGTGTCACAAGTATGTAACAATTTACTGTTTTCAGTTTTAAAAATCAATGAAATAATTCAATATCTCTATTGAAATAAGCTTGTTTTAGCAGAAGTATGCCCAGGCCAAACATTTTGGTATTTCATAGAGGCATACTAGAAACTCTTAGGAGGAAAAAATGATCTTCAACTCGCATGTAATTTGATAAATTTGAAACTCGATAAATCAGAGTGTGCAGGCAGTCAATGAAACGTTAAGGCAACTCCAAGTAAAGGCAAACTTGTATTTCACTTCCACTTGATTGCTGTTCCTCTGCTTCCTGCCATAAATCCAGCTATATAATCACCCATGGATGACTTTGGAATGTGTCTATTACCTCTCTCTGTAGTATGTTCTTTTCCCTGTAATTATAGTCTCTTATGAGATCCATTTACAAATCATTTTTTTCTCACATATTAGAATTCTGTTACAAAAAAAAAAGAAAAAGAAACGTGTGACAACTTTACAGTAGGGGAGTATTTTCCTCTTAAAACAATCATGGTTTGGAAGATAGTATTCCTGGCACCCAGATTATATGTATTACATTTCTAGTAATGTAATAACAATGTTTCATTAGACTGCACTTACTGGTGCGATTGTGTTAACATGGAAGCTTTGGCTGAGCTTGCCTGGGCCTCACCCAGAGAGCACCTCACCACCGTGACTCAACACCTCCCCATTTCCAAAATGAGAAGAGTGTGAGATGCCATCTCCTACCCCAAGCCTGGCACAGAGTCTTTAAGGAGATTTATTGGAGAGAACCCCGCTGTGTCTTCTGTGCTCACGTCCAGGGAGTGCTGTTCACTTCGCCTCCAGAGACTGTTCTGAGGGCACACAGCAAGTCCTCTGAAGTGCAGAGCTGTAGTGGTTGACTGTCTCAAACAGGCCCGAGCAAGCGCAGTTGAATACAAATGAGAGGTGAGCGCTTTGGGAGAAACCTGCACTCCCGAAGGTTATTGGAGCTTCCCAGGGATGAGTCTCAAACAAGTCCTGTCACAGGCTTCGGTCCAGAAAGCAGACACGGAGACAGAAGTAGTGCAAAAGGTGTAGTGCAGTGTCAACACCCGAGAGAGGACAAGGGGAGGGACCAATTGGAGCATGGGAGCCATCCGTGGGCCCCGGTCCCCTGCCAGCCCAGCAGGGGGCTTTGAGCCGAGTGCATTCAGAAGAGTCTCACGTTGGGTGGCAGCAGCCAGGCCCTGGACCAGAGTCTTGCTCAGTCCTGGGCTGGGGGTCCCCCGGAGGAGACTGCGCCCTTGGCTTCAAAGCCGAGGCCAGGTGAGGCTGACAGATGGAGGCTGCTCACTAACCACACGGTCCTCACAGATGGGCATCCGGTGCTTTCTTGGAGGGGAAGGGGTGGTGGGCAGGCGTCTCCATTTGTAACAAATCCTCTAGCATTTCTGTTAGAAGTCCTTCCTATCCTTTTAGTCATGAAACAGTCTCATCAAATAACTGAAAAATTTTAATCTAGTGTAATAATGCAAAATTCTGAATTTCCTTCCAAGTTTTTCTTCTCCGTGTTACCCCAGCGCA
Source organism: Micronycteris hirsuta (assembly GCA_004026765.1). Classification (NCBI taxonomy): domain Eukaryota; kingdom Metazoa; phylum Chordata; class Mammalia; order Chiroptera; family Phyllostomidae; genus Micronycteris; species Micronycteris hirsuta. The sequence goes on from PVJI01000203.1 coordinate 89,157, forward strand.
CAGTATTTGACTCTTCCTTCCTGCCTTTGACTCTTTCTCCCGCCTGCCCCTGCCCCAGGGAGGTTGTCCGCCTCCCCAGAGTTTAGACCCAGAGAGCAAGGGCGTCAGCAGAAAAGGGGACAGTGCTGGGGTCCCCCTGACCCGGATGTGCGGTCACTGCTTCTCTCTGTGAATGTTGCCTTGTGACAGGGGATTGTTGTTGGACGATGAAAGAATTAGGTGTTCGGATGTGTCATCATTAATCGTAACTACCGCTGCTCCAGCAGACACTACTGGGCACTGTCTGTACAAACCCTGTGGACTTTCGACGCTGGCACTAATGCTTATAGGTGAGATGCGCCCCCTACTGGTGAGCGGAGGGGCTTGGAATCTGGGGGTCCGAGGTTCCCAGAGCTCTGGTTCCTCGGCTGCCTGCCCGAAGGTTGGGTAGACTTTTTAAATGTTTTTTTACGTTCTTTATATTTTCTCCTTTCACTTTCACCCCAAGAGATCAAATTCAAGAAGTTCAACTTGCCATTCCCTGCATGTTTGGGAGGTAGTTTTAAATGTAAACATGTATGCATTACTTTAGGGAAATACATTTTTGTAAGTTGCAAGAAGAGTGAATGTGTTAGGGAAGGAGAAGTGGCTGAGGGGAAAGCTCATGGCATTCCGTGAGCTCTGCCTTGTGCTCTGCTCGGGCCTGTCTGTACAACCAGGTCTTGCAGGTGCTTGTTTACAAACTGTTTTGGTGTTTATCACTTGAGATAGAACAGACATTAACTGGGGCTGGTACTACTTTTTATGTTATAGAATAATACAGGCATTGAGATCTGTTCTTTTTGTTTGCTATTATTGTTTACAAAGAACATAAATGAAATGGAAGCAAATTGTACTTCCTTTTACAATGAGTATTCTGAAAGGTTTTAGCATTCAATCTGGGATGATTCTCCTATGGGAGACTCTGCCATTATTAGCTTCCTAAGTTATTCAGAATTCATCTCTTCCATATTTATAAGAGGTACAACTTTACCGTTTTTAAAAGAATGGTTCAGTTCCCGAAATAGAAACCTGCATGCTGACAATTTTAGCAGCATTTTATTATGAGAGTTTGTCACCATTCTCTTCATTGACATTTAATTGGTTTCCTTTCAAAACCAGGAAAGGATCTATTCAACAGATATTTATGGTACAGGCTTAGTTCTAGGGACTGTGGGTAAAACTGTGAACGAAACAGACAAAGCCCTTTCACAGAGCTAGTGTTCTAGAAAACTGAGATAACAATTAAAAATAAGCAAGAACTGGGTAGCAGACCTGCTGGTAGTAAGTGCTACAATGAAACAAGGAAGCAGAATGTCAGGACAGAGGGCGCTGAGGGGGTGACAGTGGACAGCGTGTTGTAATTTTAAATCACGACGTTGTCAGAGAAAATAACCTTTGAAAGACTTGATGGAGGTCAGGAAATGAGTCAGACAAATACCTACAGGATGAACATTACACGCAGGGAGAACGGTAAGAGCTTGTCTTATTAAAGAAGGAGCAGGAAGGTCGATGTGGCCAGTAGGAAGTGGACAGAGGCGTGAAGAGAGAGGACGAGGCTAGAAAAGTACAAGGGACATAGTGGATCAGGCCTTCCGAGTCTTTGTCGGAACGAGGGTTTTTATGCTGAGTGAGATGGGGATGCATGGAAGGAGAGCGGTCTGACTTCCATTTCAACATATATTGCAAATATACTGTAGCAAAGCAAAGGCAGAAGCAGAGAGATTGGTTGGGAGGCCGATGCAGTAATCCAGGTGATATAGATGCTGGTGGCCTGGGTCACCCAGAGTCGGGGAGGAGAAAGGAGAGAAGGGGCAGTTTCTGGATCTGTTTTGAGGACAGAGCTAATGGGATTCCCTGACGGATCGGCAGGGGGTGGGGATGACACTACCAGTGGAGTTCAGCCTGCCTTCAAGGCTTTGGTTGAACAACCGGAAGGGAAAGATAGAGTTACCAGAGTGTGTGAATGTCTACAACCCAATTATAATCATGCATGCACTGGGTGTTTACTCGTCAGAGTACAAGGTGTTGCCAAACAGGAGGGAGAAAAGCGACCTTGATTGGCTGTAGTTAAAGCAAAGCAACCTGAGGCCTATAGGTGACGTCAGGCTGTACATAATGCTGAGGAAGTGAGCAGAAATGAGCAAGATGGCACCTGTGCCTCAAGGTACAGACAGCAGAGAGCAAGCCCAGGTCAGCAGCAGAGGGCACAAGTGACTGGGTGAAGGGAGTAATCAATTCTGTTCATGAGGATAGATCAGAGCTCCAGTCGCTCTGAAAACAACCGCTTCTAACTAAATTCCTTTCTTTTTAAACGCAAATAACATCTTAAAATCTGTACAGCTAATTGCTGTGACATTGAAATTAAGAACAAGGTGTGTGGTTGAACAGAAGACAGGCAGCCCCTGCGCAGTTTGAGAGCAGCTTCCCAGGGCCGATCACTAAGCCGGCAGGATCCTCCTGAATGTAAAAGCTGCACGTGTTAACGGGGACTCGCACCGGCCAGGGAGGACAGTGGCTTTGGCTCCAGGTGTACTGGCTGTCTTAACACAGTGTAGGAGGGTGGGCTTAGCATCCCGGCGTTGGCCCACTGTCTAGTGTGACGTGGCAATCACTGATAAACGCTGTCCTGGCACTAGGTCCAGCACGTGATGGAGAACGGATTGAGTAACACCCGCGAAGCAGGCGCTCCTCAGGGAATATACTGAGTGCACACAGCGCTCAACAGTCTTCCCAGGCCCTCCGGTAATTGCGTCTTCTGTACCTTATTACTCTGTCTATTTGAGATCACCACATTAAACATTTGTGTGCATGCTTACATTCCCTAGATATGATTTTCCTAATGAATTTCTTCCATTTCTGTTTCCCCATCATAGCTTACCCAGATCACCACATTTAAAAAGTATCTAAAATGCTCTAAGATCACTTTCAAAATGGGTATTATTTACCTTCTCCTTGATTCTTTTTGCTATGTTAGCTGTTTTGGTATATTTTTTCAGTTTTATTGAGTTGTAATTGATATGTAAAATTGTATAAGCTAAGGTGTACAACATGATTTGATATATGTATACCAAATATATATGAATGTATTGCAAAATGATTGCTACAGTACGTTTCTATAACATCCATCATTTCACAGTCATAATTTTTTTCCTTATGATGAGAAATTTTCACATCTACTCTCTGAACCACTTTCAAACACGAAGTGCAGTCTTGTTAAGGCCAGTCTCTATGTTGCACACTTCATCCCACAGCTTACGTGTCTTACGACTGGGAGTTTGTACCTTTGGACCACTTTTCCCATTTCCTCCACGCCCCACCTCCGCCTTTGGCAACCACCGATCTGCTCTTTGTTCCTATGAGTTTTGTTATTTTAGATTTCACATGTAAGTCAGATCATACAGAGTTGTCTTTCTCTGTCTGACTTATTTCACCTAAATGATGTGCTCACAGTTCATTCATGTTGTCACAAAGGGCAAAATCACCTTCTTTTTGTGAGTGAATAACATTCCATTTTATAGACGCCACATTTTCTTTACCCAGCCATCCACTGATGGATGCTTAGATTGTTTCTGTATCTGGGCTGTTGTTGATAATGCTGCAGTGGACAGGGAAATGTAGATACCTCTTCAAGGTCCTGATTTTGTTTCCTTTGGATCTGTACCCAGAAGTGGGATTACTGGATCATATGAAAGATCTATTTGTAATTTCGGAGGAGCTGCCCCACCGTTTTCCATCCTGGCTGTGCCAGCAACAGGGCACAAGGGCTCCCTTTTCTCTGCATCCTCACCAACATGTGCTACCTCTTTTCCTTTTGATGACAGTCATCCTGACAGATGTGAGGTGACATCTTCTTGGGGTTTTTATCTGCATTTCTCCAATGATAAATGATGTCGAGCACCTTTTCATGTACCTGTTGGCCATTTGAATACCTTCTTTGGAAAAATGCCTATTTAATTGTATGGTTTGTTTTTTGCTATTGAGTTGAATTAGTTCCTTACATTTGGGATATAAACTCCTTATCAGATACATTATTTGCAAATATCTTCTTCCATTCCATAGGCTGCCTTTCATTTTGTTGATGGTTTCCTTTCCTGTGCAGAATTAATACTGCTAAAATGACAGTATTACAAAAAGTCACCTGTAGATTCAGTGCAATGCCTATCAAGTTTCCAATGGCATTTTTATAGATGTAGAAAAAATAATCCTAAAATTTATATGCAATCAAAAAAGATCCCCAAATAGCCAAAGAGATCCTGAGAAAGAACAGAGCAGGAGGCATTGCACTTCCTGATTTCAAGCTGCCCTGTATATAGCAGTCCAAACAGCATGGGACTACTATAAAAGCAGACATATAGAGCAGCGATTTTCAACCAGTGTGCCACAAGAAATTTTAAAACATGCAATACCTGTCTATTGAGTCAAGGGCACTGACCTCTTTTCCCTGAGATTGTCAAATGGAAAAATGACAATAGCCAACACAGCAACAGCCGTCTGGTGTGAATGCCCTGTCTTGAACCATAAATATATAGGTCATTTAATAGAGTTGCATCTTATTGGTCATGTCACATAATAAGGTTGTGTCTGATTGGTTAATTCTTTGTACCAGATATCCTTCTATGCAAGTATAGGCACCCGACTTCTTAAAAAGTCACTTTGGAGCAAAAAGGGTAGGGAATTTACTATTATTATATGTTTTTGTAGATCAATCAAAATTATACCTATTTTTTGTCAGATGGGCAAAAAATGTGATGTATTTTTTTTTGGGTGTGCTGCAGAATTTTAGTAATTAGTTTATATGTGCCATGAGACCAAAAAGGTTGAAATCAGTGATATAGACCAATGGAATGGAACGGAGAGCTCAGAAACAAATCCCTTCATATGTGGTCAACTAGTATTTGACAAGGGAGCCAAGAACACTGGATGGAGAAAAGACAGTCTCATCACTCACTGGTGCTGGGAAAATTGGATATTCACATGCCAGAGAATGAAACTAGACCCTTATCGTACACCACCCACAACAATGAACTCGAAATGGATTAAAGACTTAGATGTGAGACCAGAAATCACAAAACTCCTAGAACAAAACACCTGAAGCACAGGCAACAAAAGCAAAAGTAAGCAGATGCTCCCCTTTTTAAACATAAAGTTGATTTATTCATTGCTTAAAAATGTTCCTTCTTGAACAGAATCACAGAAATGGAGATCACATGGAGGGTTATCAGCGGGGAGGGGGAGGGAGAGAATGGGGGAAAGGTATAGGGAATAAGAAGCATAAATGGTAGGTACAAAACAGACAGGGGGAGGTTAAGAACAGTTTAGGAAATGGAGAAGCCAAAGAACTTATGTGTACGACCCATGGACTTGAACTAAGTGCGGGGAGGGAATGCTGGTGGGAGGGTGTTGCAGGGCGGAGGGGCATAAAGGGGAGAAAAACAATGGGTCAACAGTAATAGCATAATCAATAAAGTATACTTAAAAATGTTCCTTGTTAAACTGCCAAAAGACTGCTGGGAAAGTTGGGAACAACGCGAGGAGGCCGCGGAGAAGAGCTCAGACCTCGGCGTCCTGCACGCCTCCCGCCTTCCGGCTTCTTGCCAAGGCAGGTAGAGCAGGCAGCGCTGTGCTCACAGGGCAGGGGCTGCAGGAGTTGCTGAAATCAAAAGAAAAAGGCAAGTTAGAAACATTATTTGTAAAACATAAAGCAGCAAAAGCCTCAATTTCTTAAAAAAATTTTGTTTTTATTTTATTTATTTTATTTTTTTAAAGAATATTTTCCAAGCAATCTTTTTTTTTTAAGGATTTTTTATTTATTTGTTTTTAGACAGAAGGGAATGGAGGGAGAAAGAGATGGGGAGAAACATCAATGTGTGGTTGCATCTCACGTGGCCCCCCTGGGGACCTGGCCCACAACCCAGGCATGTGCCCTGACTGGGAATCGAACCAGCGACCCTTTGGTTTGCAGCCTGTGCTCAATCCACTGAGCTATACCAGCCAGAGCAAAAAATTTTTAAAGTTTTTCAATCAACAAGAGAGAGAGCGGTGGAGGGTAGGCAAAAGCAGTTTCCCTGTTCTTTGCCTTAGAAATCCCACTTCTGTGATATTATACATAATAAAACCTTAATAGTGGCTACCTTTCCAAAATGAGATGGAGAAGGGACTTTTCCTTATCACTTCATGATTTCCTATTTTGTTTGAATTCTTTATTAACAGTATGATCTGCTCTCATTATTTAAAGGTTTTCTAAGTGAAGGGGGGAAGGCGATAATTCCCCAAAGCACCCAGAACAGTGCTGGTTCATAGTAGGCAGCAGTCAGTACCCCAGAGCCTGACCCCCTAGGGGAGAGAACTTACCCTTTGTAAGGAGTTACGTGGTTGGAAATCTACCTTCACTTAAAGTGGTCATTCCATCGTGTATAGAGAAAAGAATGCAGATTGTCTTTTAATCCAAGGGTCATTAGTATTGGTAAGGAGATATTTATCTTTAGAATCACTTATCCTCTTGACCCTTAATTTGTGGTGCTATTTGACTTAAAAAACAGCTGTGAGAGGATGTAAGTGAGAGAAATATTATTAACCTGAGCTTGATCTTTCATTAGCTCCTGCGATATGTAGTGAACTCAAAAGATACCTGTTGCCGTAGGTTAATTTCTGCCACGGAGGGAGTTGCTGAAATTTACATTTGCTGTATTTAACTGTCTGTAGGAAATCACTTTAGATACGTCTGCCTAGGAAAAGGGCAGAGTACTAATATTGTGTAATTATTCTTTCCTTTCATCTTCAGAACATTTGTGCCGGACAGAATTCAGTGATAGTGAAAAAGGCACTTCTTTTTATTTATCTCCTTGGGAAGCTTACAAGGCACTACTGGTTTCCTACCTTCTAGTAAATAATACAGCCTCTTGTTATTGAACTTAAAAATATACTTTTTAACTCACCGGATGACTATGCTATTCTTAATCATAATTATGACTTCAAATGGCTTGACAAACTTTCTGTTATATATGATTATGAATTTGTATGTAACCAAAAAGAGCAAGTAAGATAGAGATGTTGCATGCATAGATTCATGCCCTGCCTGCAGACATCGGGAAAGGGTGAAATTCATCAAAATCTTAGTGATGCTGTGAGGCAGCTAATTCTTTTGTGGGGACTCTCTACCTTCCCCTCCATAGTTCATTGTTAGACCATTTGTTCCTTTGCCAAACAATTAGTTCCCTCCATATCTGCTACAGAAGACAATGCGCATGCCGCAGGCTGAGTCGGGAACGTGTATCTGCGCTGCGCTGTATAGCATGAGCCTCGTTACTGTGGTTGCAGGGCGGAGGGGCATAAAGGGGAGAAAAACAATGCGAATTCCACACAGTTCACTTCAGGAGGCCACCTCTATGATTAAGTATGCAAAGTGTGGTCTGTTTGTTTTCAGAGTGAATGCTTGTTTTTAAGCCATTAGGAAAGAAGAGGCAAGCGTAGTCATTTGATCATCCTTGCTTCCCAGCCTGTTCTCCTTTTCCACCTAGTGCACTGTTTCAAAGGAACAGAAGCACCAGTCCAAACAAAATGATGACGAATGTTTTTACGACGTAATGGCTCATAAAAATGCATTAGCGATGGAAGAAAAAAATTGAAAAATCAAGAGCTTAGAGTTCATGTATTTTCAAAATACTGTTCTAATTTTGATTTACCTCTGAAGATTCACGAAGAACAAGATGGCAATTCTGTGGCAGATTTTCTTTCTAGGATGTTAGCGTTACTTGGAGTATCTACCAGGATAGAATTCTAGCAACAGGACGGTCGCAGAATAAAAGTAGACGATGGATGACAGATTGCTGTGTGGGGGGTGGGGGGGGTGGGGGGGATGAGAGCTTTGTGATTGCTTCACAATATTCCTGAAGTTATTTTGTTGAATGCTAAAGAATTGCACAAGATTGTTTCATGCACTGGAATTTTGTTGTAGTCATTGTCTGGGACTTGGAATTTTTGCCCTGGGTATAAACGTTTTTCTTTTCCCTAAACAGCAACTGGGGCAAGGGGCTTTGCTCTGGAAGAACTCTTCTGGGTTCCAATCTCCTTATGATACTTAATTTTCCAGGGTTCTCCTTTGTAAGATTCTGGATGTTCCTCTGAGTTGTTCGGATCTGGACACTGATGCTGTGCTTTTAGGGAGGTTGGCTAAGGTGAAATCAATCCACTTCCTCCATGAGAGAAGTGAAGTGTGACTGCACACCTGTGCTTCAGTCCAGATTTGCTTGCTCCGCAGACACCATCACTGGTATTGCTAAGCAGATTCCCAGGAGCCCAGGTGCAGGAGATGCCATGCAGGCCGTCGGCTGTCTTTCCATCAAATTGAGACAAAGCTGCTTTCAGAATCAATTGAATTCTCAACTCCTAATCAGTGACCGTGTTCATGGCAATCCTGAGTGATTGTCTTGCATGTAGAGTAAACCCAGTGAAATCAAGTCACAGGGATGGCTCTCTTTGTCCAGCTGTCAGCATTCGATTGTCATCAGTCCTCCCGAGTACCGATTTCCCTGTCGTGTGACAAGATAGTCGTTCTAAAATTTGCTGCCCCAAATTGTTCGGACATGTAATCACATGTATTTGAGACTGAAAAGGTTAGAGCTGTCAAAACTGCCTTTCTTTGCCCATATTTAATTCTGAGGAGATGGGGAAGTTTCACACCAGTGGAGAATTTACTCAGTGGTTTATGATAAATTCTCTAAGGCCCTAATATTTTCAGTAGAATACCGCTGTAAATCATACCGTGCAGCTATGATGATGGAAATTAGAAAGGAAAACAATTTGAAACTTCATGGGCATTTGAAATGAGCAAACGGTTAGTTTTCAAGAAAACCAATTCTTACAGCAAACACCTGATGAGCAATTTTCAATCTATGTTGACAGTGCCGGTATTTCTTGAAGAAAGAGGAAAAGCGATCCTTTCAAGGCTCTTCCTGAGCACCGTCAGTGTGAATTCCACACAGTTCACTTCAGGAGGCCACCTCTATGATTAAGTATGCAAAGTGTGGTCTGTTTGTTTTCAGATATTTAGTAAGCTCATGCAGAAAAATTATTTGGCTATTTCTTTGACAGAAGCGAATTAGTATTGAAGAACAAATGTAATCCTGAGGAAGATCCTAGCTGCCTCAGCCGTTGGGCTATGGCTCAGATCCCCACCTGTACCATAGGTGAGTCCTTCAGCAAGCTTCTCTTAAGTTTTGACTGCTAATAGCTCAACCTGTCTCCTTCTCTAGACAACTGCCGTTGGCACAGCAGGAGTTGAGTTGTATTACCCCCCATGGAGGTTATGCTTTCCTTCCCCACACAATGAATGAATGATAAGAAGATATAGGGAGTGGCCCTTTGCTTCAAGGTAGAATACACTCAGCTCTGCAGTTCACAATTGGTACCTATTGCTACCCCCCAAAATCAGGCTGCATCTAGACTCCACTTAGACCATAACGAGCTTAGCTCCTTCTGCTTCCCTCACTCTCTTTTCCCCAAAAGAACTCTCTGATAAGACATGTGCACCTGAACTTGCCTCTAGGCAACCAAATGCAAAGCAAAGTGAGTGCTGCATTTCTTCAACTAGACTGTTGCATTACTAGCGTCAAATGTAAGAGACACCAGAAGGCATCTGTACTTAGCTCTGGTCATTGTACTAAACTCACAGAACAATAAGCGTTTTCTCAGAAAGTATATCCTAATTCTGTAGAGGTGAGATTCACTGAAAGGGAAAGGCACAGATAGTGACTTTAAAATACTGATGTAGGGTCATTAAGTTTTCCTCTTTTGACAATTTTTAAAAATTTTGCTTATTTTAAAGGTTATGAAGTTATATTTTAATATAGATATAAATAAACTGCATGATGGAGACTACATGCATAATCACTGAACTCTACATTTTAAGAAATGTAAAAGTATGTCTTACATCTTCTAGGGATGCTTGTGTTTTTATAAGTTATATGTTGGGAAGAGCACAGAGAGGGTAACGGTGGTGGATGTGGTGAGAGCTCGCTAAGAAATTTGAAGGAAGCTTGGACTTAAGAATCAAGAATCTCGCCCTGGCTGGTATAGCTCAGTGGGTTGAGCCCGGGCTGGGAACCAGATGGTCCTGGTTCGATTCCCAGTCAGGGCACATGCCTGGGTTGCAGGCCAGGTCCCCGTGAGGGCCATGTGAGAGGCAACCATACATTGCTGTTTCTCTCCCTTTCTGTCTCCCTCCCTTCTCCTCTCTCTAAAACAAAATAAATAAATAAATAAATTACACTGCTAGCATTTCAAAAAAAAAAAAGAATCAAGAATCTCCTTTGTTACCAGATATCATTACTGCTTTCTAGATTTTAATTTGCATGTAAGTTTATTGTAGCATAGCATTAATATGCATTTTCTCCCAGACAGTGATGACTCAGGCCAATCTTTAATTAGATCAAGCAAAGCAAATGTTTATATACTCTAATTTTGAATTATTTGCACTTCCTATTACAATTTTAAAATGATGAATTCTCATCATAATATCAATTATTTTTTTGTCTACTGGTTTGAATGAGCCAAGCTCATCAACTTGTTTGATCAGCACCTGCACGTGTGACAGGGTTTCAGTGTTTATTTGTTTTTCTATTTTTTATTTTATCTATATTACTGTAGTCAATTTTTATTATCACATTAACAGAATATTTCTGTGTTTTTAAGATATAAAGTGCATTCTAAGTTTGATAAAGTTTCTCTATAAGATTTTGTTTTAAATTTTTTAAATGATGATGCTTTAGAGATAACATCAGTGACCTGCTTATCGTGTGGGGAAATACATAATAGTCACGGTGAGCTAGGTGGAGTTATGGGCAAAGCGGTGCATTGTGGTCTCTCATTTTCCTCTCTCTTCATGGAGCAAATAAACATGAATTCATTATTCTGTTTCTTCTGTGGAGTACCCTAGAGGAACTGCTGTTTGTTATAATGCCCCATATTATCTAAGCCTCATGAGTAGAAACACAAAAATGCGTTCAGAAAAGGAGTTTCATTTTTTGGCTCCTTGGCAGACTCACGATAGTCACTTACAGAATTCAGCCTCGGGAACTAACAGAACCAACTTTGATTATTGGTAGGTAAGTAACCGGCCTCAGGTAGTTACCCTAAAACCTGAAACTTAGGTTGAGAGCGCTGCTGACCCAGTGAGCGAGCTGAGATGTGCTTCTCAATCGTGACATAAATTTTATGTTAACAAGCAGTCCTCTCACCTCCAAGACTTTCTCCACTAAGTCAGTCAGAAACGCTAAAATCTCCCGTGGTAGAGCTGACTGTTCTTTTTAGTTAGTTTTGTGTTTGTTTCTTTTTTGCTCTGCTAAACTGGAACCTTATTGTTAAATGTTCAGATGATGTTAAATGTTCAAATAGGGAGAAGTCACCTATTTTTCTATCCTACAATTTATAACACCAGCGGAATGATTCATTCGTCAGATCTTTTCTTGAGTACAGATTTTAATAAAGGGTTAAGGGACAGAAAGGAGGGTTTTGAATGGATTTGGTTGTCTAGAGAGGAGAGGACCTAGAATTGGAGGTAAGTAGCAGGTAGTTGAGATATTTTCCCAATTCCACAAACTTGCCTGCATAGGATCGCTTGCATTATTTGTCTTGACAGACAGGAGGAATGCATATACCATCGCGGAGTCAAACGCTAGAACATGACCCATCTACAATTCTAAATGAGGGGCACGGGCAGTATAATTATCGTTTGCAGTACTGCTGCGCAGGGTTTTGCCTTCTGATCTGGAAGTCAGTCACATATAATGCTGATTCTTCATTGATTGTCGTGCAGCGGAACTAGTTCGGGAAATCATTGGGGAAGCACCGGTGAACGCACAGCTTTGACAGCGTTTATCACTGTGCTCAAGCTCTTGAGACGAGAGCAGTCTTTACAGCCTCTGTAGTGAAAAATACTGGCTTCTGGACTTAATTACAATTTAGTTCTAGACTTAAGATGAGTGTATTTTCATGTTGAGAAACACCATTTCACCATGCGGGGCCTCTAATGTCAGTTCTATAACAAATGCGTGTGCTATAAAGAAGGACTTTGAACAGGAAGTTGGTGATCTCATACATTTCCTCATTCATGTTGTTCATTAAGCAAATATTTATCGAGCGCCTACTCAGTGTTCTTCACTGTGTTGAGGGCTGGGAACGTTGAGGTAAACAGGAGAGTGGATTCCTGCCCTTGAGAAACTTAAGGCCACATGGGGGAGTCAGATAAACAGGAAGACAAACAAGTACAAATCTTGAAAATGCAGTGAAGGGAAATGCACTAGTGATGCAAAGCGATAGCAGGTCACGAGAGGAGGCTACCTGAAGTTGGTTGGTTAGTAAGGAGCCTGCTGTGACCAGAGGTGACTGATGGTCCCTGTGTCTGAGCGAAGGCAGGCAGGCCAGGGTCCCTGGGGCCCCACGGAGGGATATGAGCATGTCAGAGCATGAGGCCAAAGGCTGGACAGTGCCCACGTCTCACGAGGTCTTACAGACAAACGGGAGGGTTTTACTGTAAGAAGAGTGGAAGCATGAGTAACATTTTTTAAAGCAGGGAAGCAATGTAACCTAATCCCCGTTGTTAAGAAGCTAGGAGATCAGTTAGACTACTAAGATACTTATGGATGAGGGTGTTAACAATAGAAAGAAACAAAAATTGGTGTTTTACAGATCAGGTTTGGACATAAAACCAGTAGGACTTGCTGATTTAGGAAGAAAGAGGAAAAAGAATAGTCAAAGATATCTTTATTTTTTTTTAAATTTGAGTCAACTGAGTAAGTGGTGGTATTTCTTGAGGTGGCGGAGATGAGAGAGCCTAGTATGATAGTATCAAGGCGGGAATCCGAACTTAGACTTGGCCATGCTGAGGTTGAAATCCATGTCCGACTCAATATGGAGATGTCAGGTGAAGGGTTGAACTGAGTCTACAGCTTAGAGAATAGGTCAGAGTTGGGAATACATATCCTGAAATATGTAAATCTTCAATGTTTGCAGATGGCATTTAAGGGCCCAGGATCAGTAAGTTTATTGTAAGAAGACAATGTAAGTTGAGAAAATCTAAAAAGTCCGGCATTGATTATCAATGAAATTCATGGTTTGGAGGTCAAATAAAAGAAGAAGAATAAGGAAATAGGACCAGGGAGTTGCAAAGAAAGTAGGATAAAAACCAGCAGAGTGTGGCATTATGGAGACCAGCAGAATAGAATGTTTCCAAAAGGGGAGGGGAGGTTGGCCACGTCAGCTGTTGCTAAAAAATGAAGCTATGAACACCACCGAACTCAGCCACCTGGGGTTTTGCAGGGGACATTGAGGAGCAGAAACACGGTAGGCAGACCCAGACTGGAGTGCGGGAAGCGTGATTAGTGGGAAAAAGAGGGCAGGAAGAAAGGGAGATCTTTTAGAGGAGCAGAAAAACTGTTGCTGGAGAGAATATGAGGTCACAGGAATATATGTTTTTTAAAGATATAAAACTCTTAACTGAGCAAGAAGGTTTGGTGGATGGTGTGTTTGGGTGGCCTAAGGAATACAGGTTTGTAACAGGACTGATGGAAAGACAAATGGGGAAAACAGGCCAAGGACCCTCATCTCCACCTCCTGGCGCCAGGACGCATGGATCATAAAAGAAACTCAAAAAGCACTCACTAAGGAGGGTTGGTTAAAAAACAATAAAAAAGAAACCCAATGTGCTCAGGTACATTCATATTTAGGCAATGGAAAAGTGAAGGAAGTAATTAAAGAAGAGAATGAGGGTGGAGGGAACTTTAGTGACCATAGACTCGGGGTTTGAGAGGACGCTGAAGTGTTTAGAAGGGAGCAGAGCAGTGGAGAATTAGACAATGTGCAAAGAACAGCCTGGGGATGGGAGTGAGTGAGCGTGAGTGCCATGATTTGGGAGGTTTGCTTTGTGTTGGTGGCCAGGAGTGTGGGCGAGAGCATCAGAGTGAAAGGAATCCTGATCGGTTCCGTGAACCTGCTGCAGAGGTTTGGTGCTCCCGTGGGGGTGAATGGGGAGCCCTGACCTGGGGGCTGCTGCTCCTGCCGAGGGTGAGGGAGCGTTGTTCCTTCTCCCTTCAGTTTGCCTCAGTCTGGCTCCTGCAAAACCTGGCCATGCGGCACTCACTCTTCAGTCAGCCAACAGGAACGCAGCGTGTGTCCTCAGAGTGCATGGGGATCCCCAGCCCTGCCACCGTGTGCTTCCGACCCAACTGCGGTGGAAAATCCGCAGTGCTCGGTGGCAGGACAAGGAGTGAAGGGAATGAGCTTTCACTGAGCACCCAGCGATGCCAGGCTTTGACATCGTTGTCTTATTTACTGTGACTTCAGTGCACTTTTTTGCCTATTTGATAAGCAACAGTCTCAGCTATGTTGAGGCCAATAAGGCTGGAGAGCAGCAAACAGCCATGATAACTCATATCTTTAAAATTACCTTGTTAAAGGGAAGAGGTCCTGCCCGGGGAGGCCGCTGTATTATTACCATCACATTACATGTAAGTGGAAATACTACTGCGTTTGGAACTTAGATTTCTTGCTCTCTCATCTTTTTGAGGGTTAGGAAGCAATGTAGCATACAAATGAAGGTGAGCAACTTTGTCCATGACAAAAACTAAACTGGTTAATAATGAAGTGCTGTGTGTACTATGCTGTTCTTTTAGTATATGCTAAAATACATGGTTGAAGCGTGAGGAGATGCTGAGAGGGATGTCATCATGCAAAAAAACAAAACAAAACAAAAAACAAACAAACAACCCCCTCCCCCAACTAGCCAGTGATTAAGGTGCTTCACAACTTGACATTTTCACCGTGACCTTAAACTTCAGGCACATAGGTTTAATCTTGTGATTATCCCAAAGAGCTATTAAACATTAATTTGAGGGAAGCTGTTCTTGCAGATACAGTATTAAATATGACACATTTCCTGGCTTGAATGAATTTACTATCTAGCAAAAGATATAATCAGTTGGCACCTGCATTGGAAGAACAGAGCCCCTGGATTTGGGGCAGGGGGTAAGGGCAGACCTCTCAAATGAACAGAGATCCCTGCACCAACAAATAATTTCCACAGAGACCGCTGAATGAAGTTTGAATTTCAGTTTGCTAAATTTGCTGTTAAAATGTCAGTCTAGGAAAATCTGACTTTTTGTGACCTCTTCATTGCCAGCCATTAATTATAAATAAGTTCAGTTGTTATCTGTTTAGAAGAGATTTGATTGTAATTAATTAATAACTAAATTAAAATAATTAAAATATTTACTAAAATACAATATTAAAACATGGCATTGTTTCTCCTCTCCTATTTCAGTGGTACATATCTTCTGTAAATACAAGGAAAAATTCAAATTTTAAAAGCATATTTGAGAAGTTGTTAAGATCTGGTTCTACAAAACCCTTGGGATGATATAAATGAAAGAGAAAATATTTCAAATTTGTCTTTGATCAGTATGAATTGTGTTTGTATTCAAGAAGGCATTGAAATGACTTTTGCTTGTCTCGCTTTTTATCTTATTTCTCCCTTAAGATTTCACTGCTTTTAGGAATAGTAATGAATCATTCAAACATTTATTTTTCACCTCCTCTGTATCAAGTACCGCATGAGTTCTGAGTATGATATCAAAATATACCAGACAGGAGCCTCCTCCCACACAGATTTTATAACTGCACCCTGATAAAATTGTGAGTTAAATATCACCCTATGGGACAAAAAGTGTTTTCCAAGATATTTGAGATAAGTAATTCACTGGCCTCTCGGAGAACATCACGATCCCTTGTACATCATGCAGATTTTTCCTGGATCAGATCTCACCTCAATGTAGAGGAAAATTCCTGTTGTATGCAGTTCACTAGCTAGACAAATAAAGTTCAAAAAAGTACTTCTTACATAATAAATTCTGAAAAGCTCCAAAAGCAATATACAGAACTGTCTCTAATGTCATCATCACAGTAAGATCTAATTCCGTCTGAGCTGTAGAAACCAGGAATACAGAGCATCACTTTATATTGTAATCACTTTTTTGGGTCATTATCTAATCAGAGCCAGTAGAATGGTGCCATTGCATTACATATATATGTTTTAACTGTTTTTATACATTCAATTTTTAATATAATATTTGCTCTCTGTAATTGAACAGAATATTGTCATGTTTTTTGTTTTAACCTGAAAATCTTAGGAGTGTCCATTTTTTCCTTTCTTTTGTAGGTGAAGATAAGTATAACCTTATCTTCTTTGCCAATGTATGGTTTTAAAAAGAAGGATGCTAAGAAAAAAATAAGGAAAAAGTAAAAAGAGTAGTTTTTTAACATAAAGTGAAATATATAGCTACCCCATGAAATATACTCCCACTCTTCTGTGAATATTTCTATGTACTATATTTTTTGGACTATAAGACGTACCAAACCATAAGATGCACCTAGGTTTTAGGAAAATAGGAAAAAAAAATTTGAAGCAAAAAATGTGGTAAAATATTTTACCTGCTCCTGCCTCCTGTGACCCCACTCCATTGCTGCCACCCTCCCCCGACAGCGGGCCGGGTAAGCTACATTCGGACTATAAGACATACCCCTATTTTCCTCCCAAATTTGGGGAAAAAAGTGCATCTTATAGTCCGAAAAATATGGTACTTTGTAATTTCTTATCTTACAGTTTATGATTTTCAATGTGTGTCTCTGAAAAATGACCACTCTGTGAATGAGTATTTCAGCAGATGCGATTCTTCTCTTTTCGTGTCCCCTCAAATGTGTGGGCGCAGCTTGAGGTCGCAGCAGAAGCGGGTGGACAGAGCCACGTCTCTGCAGGTCTCTGAGGGCAGTCCTGTCGTCAGCTAGGGACCTCACCAAGTCTGAGTCTAGGCACATTACCTTGTACCTTCTCCTTCCTCCCGCCCACCCTTCCTCCCACCTCTCTCTCTCTCTTCTTCTCTCTCTCTTTCTTCTCCTCTATTTTTCTTTTTCTTCTTCTTTGCTCTTATTATTTATCTATTCTCCAATTTCTTCTCTTTCCCCAGTCTTCTTCCAGTTGCGAGTGAGATAACGAGGGGAAATGCTTAGATCTGGGTTGTGCATGAAACCCACCTTTCTTCAGCGCTGGTTTTTCCCCTTCACCAAAGTTGCAGGGGAGGAGATGGGGCAGTGGCTGCAGAATTGACAACATTTATAATTGACAACATTGGGAGCCTAAGTCATGAGGTAGATTAACACCCCCCCAAACTCTCATTTTAGAACTTACTGTAGAGTTTATAAGTAAAAGATAAAGTATGACATTCATTTGGCCAGAGTTGAGAGTTCTGGTTCTCATGGTTGGGAA
Source organism: Micronycteris hirsuta (assembly GCA_004026765.1). Taxonomy (NCBI): domain Eukaryota; kingdom Metazoa; phylum Chordata; class Mammalia; order Chiroptera; family Phyllostomidae; genus Micronycteris; species Micronycteris hirsuta. Next base: position 106,489 of record PVJI01000203.1, read on the forward strand.
GAAATCATCACTCCAAGAAGGTATTTTATAAAATTTTCTCATTGGCAGCGACTGGGGAACATGCTGACGTAGTACAAGGCTTCTCTTATGAAAGACGCTAATTTGTTAAAGCTGTGTCCCCTTACATTTTGCCTACAGATAGCCGGCACTTGCCCTGCAAAAGAACAAGAAATCATTCTCAGATGTTCCCTTACACGTTGTCCCGACCCAAATGCCACCATGGAGCAACTCCTCAAAATGAGGAAGTCTAACCAGATTTCTGGGAAAAACCTTTCAAGATGTTTTATTTGAAACCGAATATACATTTTTTTAATTGAAAGAGAAGCTGTCAAAATACTCTGGCAACAGGATAAGCTTGAGGATAAACTCCACTAGGATGTGCTTTGTGATGGTCGTGATAATGCTGCTTGCTGAACTCATTAATTTGTGCATAATCGGGTGGTTCTCTCCCACAGCCAGCGATCAATCAGTGATAAAACATTTCCTGCATCTCTTCCCATGGCCGTAATTGAGATGTCAATAACCATGCCTGTTCTTTAGCAGTTCACAGATGGGAAATAATTAAGGTCTTCTGCTCCGTCCAGCCAGCAGAATGGGTTCATCCACTGTTGTCATGTTGCTCTCTTGCTTGGGTAGCAGAATTTCTCTATGGTTTGCATTTATGAATGCCTTGCCAAGGGAGTTTCAAGTAGAACTTTGCATCTTAAGACTGTTTCTTCAACCCTTTAAAGGTACCTAGGAGAACCTTTGGTGGCTATGATGTGTAAGCTGTGTCTTCCTTCGTAATATTTGAACACTGAGAACCAAAGTTTTGCCTGAGTCGCCTGGTATTGTAGGACTTGGCTTAGCTATTCCACACATGCAGTGCCAGCAGGACTGAACTTAAGTGCCGCTGTCTGGCTGTGCATTCCCTTCCATGTTATTAAATGCTGCCAGTTGCATGTCAATTACGTCCTATTGTCTCTGGTTAAAGACTTGGTGAGACTAATTCAAATTAGCTTCCACTCGTTATATTTTCCTATTTAAAAATAATTTAAACTTCATTTGTGGTATCTTCGAACAATACATTATAGTGAAAAGTGGACATTTTTTAATGCCACCATCTGCCAACTAGAGAAAGTGTAGTCCTATGTCTACACAAAGAATAGCAATTTATTATGTTCTGAAATCTTGATTTAACCATCTGCTTTGTTGAGATACCAGCAATTTCTAAAAAAAAATAACTTTAATGACTATTATATAATAGCTAGTTGCAAATACCATTTTGCCATTTAAAGAAGATTTAATACACCCTAACGTTTAGGAACAAAAATGTGGTTTAAAACTGGAAATCTGATAAATGAAAGAAACATGGGCACTGGAATCACAGACAGTTGGAATCAGAGTCTAGACCAGCCTGTCTTCGCTGTCAGAACGATAAGAATTAAACTTGGCCTGTAGAAATAGACTCATTTTCAATACTGACAAACCCATACAGGCCAGCCAGACTCACCAGGGCTTGAGGAAAACCATCTGGAACTATTGTCACCAAACTCAGCTGACAAATGAATTCACCACGACTTATTTGTCTTGTTTCACTGCAGCATTGTTGCAGTAGCAACTTAGGTCTGTCAGTAAGGGTGGGAGCACATTTGATGTACATCTGTCTTTGGACTATTAGTGCAGCTATGACAAAGAATGTGATATATTTATATGTATTATCATAGAAAGATAAACAACCTACTCTTAGACAGAAAAAATAAATTTAGAATACTATGAAATATGATATTTGTTAGTAAAATTAAAACATATTCCTATTTGCAAGTAAATCATCAGTAACAGATCTGGAGCAGTGTCTCTCAGCTGTTACCAGCGGTCACCTCTGTCAGGACAAATGAGTGGGGGTGGGTGCGTGCCGCATGCAGGGAGGCCTCGTGTTATATTCTATGCAATTCTCTATTATTTGGGCTTGTTTTTAGGGTGAATATATATTCCTATACTACTTCTGTAAGTAAAGTACAAGGAATATAATGGAAAATCAACAAAAACAGTAAGTTTAATTATAGAAAGGAAGCTCAAGTTCTTTAGAGACTATCCATCTAGCTGCAGGATTCTACTAAATTTGGATTTGTTCTAGCCTGTGTTCCTTTCCTAACTCCACACGTTGCAGGAGCCGCTGGCTGGGAGCCCAGGGTGAGCCCGCAGCGCTCACAGTGCAGGTGAGTTATTATGCACCAGAGTAGAAGGCTGGTACCACAAGGAGGTACATAACAGGCCCCAAAAGAATGGCCTAGGAAGCCATGATAAAATGTTATAAATACCTGGGGTGTGGGACAGGGACATTTTCTGTGAGGAGAGCAAGTGTGACTACCTGGAGGTAGGTCAGGCATTCGAAGAAAGGGACAAACCTCTAGGCCCAAGTAGAGGGAACATTTAAGGCATATTCAGGGGACAGAGATCCAAGTGAAATGCAACACTGATAAAGCGTTTTGGAGAAGCTAGGGGAGAAGAGGAAGTTGTGAACAAGCTTGTGCACTAGATGTAGGATTAGAGCTGCCAGAGTAGGTGACGAGTCACAGAAATCTGGGACTAGAGCTGAGAGTGACGACTGCATCCAGTAAGACTGGACAACAAAAGTGGAATGCGCTGAAGGGACTAGGGTGGAGCAAACCAAGAACTATACTTTATCCCCTCTGCCTTCCTGGTGTATTTGTGTCATTCTTCCCGTCGCTGCAGAGGCATTGTCACGGAATCTCAGTCCACCCTGGCCACTCCCACAGCGCCCCCGCCACCTGGTGCAGTGCTGAGACAGACGTACTAGACCCACATCTATTTACAGGGAGAGAGAAGTCCGATTAGCCAAGTGGGGCTCTAGAACCCATCCGGTACTCTGCCAGTGAGGAGTGGTGAGCCGCTGCACAGCTCCATCACGTGAGGCCATCCCGGTGTGGGGACGCAGTTCCCACAGAAAGTGGGGAGTTAAGTAGTGAGCCAAACACCTTCTCCATGTACTAACTCTGTAACTATTAACTATATGGCGGCCATTGTGGAGATTTTCCTCGTGGAACGACCATCAATAAAAGTATCGCTGAGAAATATTTTGTGACAAAGCATTGGTCCCATGGCACTAGCCACACCAGTTCACCAGAAATAATGACATATTTTTTATTATGGACTCCTCAGCAAAAATTGTAGTCAAAAGAATAACAGAGGTTTCTGTCTAATCAACGAGTGCTGAAACCAATCGTGTGAATCTTTTTTTCGTAGTCTTCCCATGGAGCCTCTGCCTCTAACCGTGGCTTTCTGAACTTTAATGCTGCTTAGATGGTGTGATCAGCTAATCTCTGCAGGCCTGATTGATCCTCTCTCCCCGGATTTTGACAATGGAAAAGCTGAAGCACTTCAACTTTCTCAGAGCTACCAAGACTGAGACAATGGGCTGAGTCAATAAATATGTAACATTAAGTACTAGAAAAGGCTCTGATTCTAGAAAGAATACCTAGGAGAGACAAGGACCTATAAACCATGACAAGTGAACAATATAAAAATTTACTAACTATGAAAGACAGTGAACAAGGGGCGAATTGGACGGCAAGCCCGTGATTAACGGCCGAGTCAGTTGTATAATAAATAAGTCCAGAGGAAGGCGATATCCTATAAATTGGACATGCTCAACAATTTATGTATTCCCATATAGAGGCATTCTTGTTAAATTGACCAATTAAGACAATTTGTTACAAAAAGAAAAATAGCTACTTTTTATAGACTCAGTCTCATAAAAGAGAGTAGAATCACAGGGAGACTAAATAAATAAAACCGAAACTAGGTTGCAATTGAGTTTAAACAACAGATGAATGGTGTGGACATGGGAGGCAGAGACAAAGTCAGGCCCAAAGTGGGTCACAGCAGCTCAAAGTTGTAAGGAAGCAAGAACTGTGATTAAGGAGAAGCTCTGTAGAATGAAAGGCAAGACCTGGGGGATTGGAGCTGGAATACCAAGTAGGCAGATCTATAGAAGGAATCCATGGAGTAGAACTGAATCTGGTAGTGGTGATGGTCATTTCTCATATTTATGAGTCTCAGATCCGTAGATACTTCCTCGGTTCCAGAACCACCTTCCAGTCCCTAACGGTGAGACCAGGGTTATGGCCTCTTTCGATTGTGAACTTCTGTAGGATTCCATCGTCTTCTTCACACGTGTGTCTGTACAACGGCTTCTGTGCTGGCCTGAGTGAGTCTGCTCTTTCTACCTGGACAAGCTGCAGAATAATGAATAAATATGGTAAATGTCCTGGTCAGCTTGGCCTGCCTAACAAAGTACCACATTCGGGGTGGCTTAAACAACAGAACTTGGTTTCCTCACTGTTCTGGAGGCCAGACGTCTGAGAGCAGGGTGCCAACACGGTCCACTTCTGGTGAGAACTCTCTTCCTGGCTTGCAGACAACTGCCTTCTCACTGTGTCCTTGGCTGGGGACCGAGAGACACCCTGTGGTGGCTCTGCTTAGAAGGGCCCTAATCTTATCATGAGGGCCCCACCCTCATGAGCTTGTCTGACTCTAATTGCTGCCAAAAAGGCCTTGTCTTCTGTATTTAAAAACAAAGAAGCAAAAACTAATTCTCCCCAAAGTACCTGGATAAAGAGAGAGATCGAGAGCAGTTCTACCCTAAAGACCAAGGGAGAAGAACAGCAGAGACAGAAAGGTGTTGAACTGAGGTCCAGAGTCCTGCCTCTAGCAGAGGGCTTTCAATGACCGTTTTATTCACAGGGTGTTTCTAAACGTGAAATGTCTAAGCGGAGCCACTGTCCTGGATGTGTTTGTTTCCGTGGTGGTGGTGACGTGGGAGGGGATATGGTGACGAAAGCAGAGTTTGCTGCCTGCTGGAAGGAAGGTACATGGGCCCTGCAGGTGTGGCTCCTCCTCTGTTTTCACCTTGCCGGGGCATCCTCAGCACAGTGGGAACCCAGAGAAAATGCTGGAAAAAAAAAAATGGAGCTCTTCTGAGAGGCAGCTGAATAAATTAGTTTTAGTTTTGATTGTTAGGACAGAAAGCATTCTATTTAATCCCTGGGCAGTTCTGGGACTACATCGGTTTATCTGGAGGAAACGGTGCGGAGAAGAAGAAGGAAACAAGTAGAAAGCGCAGTGGTAAAAGAAGTCACAGGGATGTGAGTGCAGCAGAGGAAATGCGGTCAGTAATATTGCAATCTCTATGCCTGGTGTCACGGGGTGCTTGGCTGTGTGTGATGTCTAATCACTGTGTCATATGACTGAGACTAGTGTAATATTGTATGTCAGCTATAATTTCAAAGTAAATGTAAAGATCAATTTTCTGTTTTGATTACAGTTTGCATTTAACACTATTTTGTATTAGTTTCCAGCAGATTCATATAGGACATATAGGACATTCATAGAGGTTGCAAAGTTTTCCCTCTGATGAATCGAGTGCCTACCTGGCACCCCATATATTGTTAACTATATTCTCTATGCTTTACCTTATATCAAAAAATAAGTTTAAAATTTAAAAAAACATTTTAGAAAGGAAGGAAACAAAACAGTTCTAGGTTTGATAGGATACTGCCAGTACATACTCACAAGATGACAAGGTACTTTTATGCCGTCTAAGCAATGTGCTAATGGCATGTGTCTGTCCTGTGTGAGCCTCTGGGACCTGGGCTACCTCCTAGGAGGCACTTAGGATCGATGGCAGCATGGCCTGGGGAAAGGGCCCTCGCCTGGGCTTCAGGCGACTTCTACCCGGACCCCTGCCTCTGACTGGCCCTGTGACCCCGACCAGCAGCCTCCCTTCCCTCACAATTCGCTCCTCTTCTGAGACTGAAGTGCTGCTGTCCCGCTTCAGAAGAAGGAACCATCTGTCTGGGCAAAGCTAGGACATCTGTGGATGTAGACATGTTAGAGGCATGGGGTGGGAGGCTGGACCCTGGCGTGGACTTCGTCCTTTCTGTGGGGCAGGAAGTGAGTTCACCCACGGGGGGAGAGGCAGGGGCCCGTGTGAGGAGAAGGCCCGGCGGGTGTCTGGGTGAACAGGCCGGGACCAGAAGAAGCTGGCAGCCCCACAGCAACGCTGACAGGCATAGACAGGGCCTGAAGCTGACGAGGCTGCTTGCAGTGTGTGGTAGCATCTCTCTGGGTGTGGAGCCAGAAAATGGAAATCCTGGAGCAGTGGGAGGAGAGAGTGGGGGTCAGAAAAAGGTCCTGTGGTCAAATGTGAAGACATACTGCAGAGCACGTTCCTTTAGTGGAGATTCGTGATGCATATTAGCACAGGAGGGGCTCTGAGAAGTCTTGCAGTAAAGAAAAAAGGCCCCTTCTTCAACTGCCAGCACTTTGAGGGTTAGGGCTTCAACATATAAATTTGCAGGGGACATAATTCAGTCTACCGTCGTCGGAAGAGAGAAGTGAGAGTGCTTTGCATTTGGAGACTGAGAGATTGGGAGAATATTAGTGACAGAATAAGGAAATTAAAAGGAATCTGTTTAGATTAGGCACTCTCAGTATTAGAGGTGACCAAAAAGCCGTGAAATAGGAATGTTTAATAACTCTGGAAAGTTTATCATGAGGTGTCTATTTTATTCATTTTACCCAGCATTCATTGGGAATTCTAAATCTGAGAACTTAAAACTTTCCTTAGTTTTGAGACATTTTGTTCTATTTACATGTTCTCTTGCTTTATTCTCTTCTCTCTTTCTGGAAAGCCTGTTGTCAAATATTGGAACCAGTCCTCTTCATCCCTTGGCTTTTCTTGTTGCGTCTTTGTATTTTTAACTGCTTCTGTGAGAATTCTTTGGCTCGTTCTTCTGCTTTGTTCTTGAGCTGTGCCCGTTCTCTTATTCAGCTCCTCTCTTGAGATTTAAATGTCAATGATCATTTTTGTCATTTCTATGGAAACTAATTGATTCTTTCTTGTGGATGATATAGCCTCATATTCACCTGATGATATTAATTACCCTTGATCTGAATTCTTGAGCAGCTTGTTCTGTTAATGTCATTTTTATATATATATTAATATTTATTACCTGTTTTTTGTGTGACATTGCCTTTCCTCAAATGTCTGTGTGCCCCCTCGTCATTGAGATTCCCTGTTAGCTCAAGAAAGAGTCTAGTGAGGTGGTCAAGGGGATGAGGTCCAGAGCCCCACAGCCTGGGATGTGACTGAAGGCTTCGCGTGTGTATGTGTTGATGTCTTCACCTATAACTGAAAGGTCCTTGGAGCTCCCGCCCCACAGGGGATTTGTGAGATTTACATGATTAAGGTATGCAAAGGATTTGGAAGGCCCCCTAGCACACACCCCATCCCTACCACTCAATAAGCATGAAGTTTTTATATTAGGAGAACAATGAAGTTGTTTAGTATTAAGAAATACCAGCTGTTAATGTTATGTGACTACTAAATTGACTTTTTGAACGGTTAGGCTGTGCCACTGGGGGGCGTATACACATAGTTTGTCCTCCAGGTGTGGGGGCTTTTGGATCCTGCTGCCTGGAGTCAGCAACCTGGGGCATCAACTCTTCCATGGGGGGTGGGTAGCGTCTGGAGGTGTCAGAGGGAGAGCATGGTATCTTTTTCTTTGAAGATTTTATTTATTTACTTTTAGAGAGAGGGGAAGGGAGGGAGAAAGAGAGGGAGAGAAACACTGATGTGTGATCAGCTGCCCCAACCAGGGACCTGGCCCACAACTCAGGCATGTGTCCTGGCCCGGAATTGAACCAGCAACCTTTCAGTTTGTGGGAGGACACCCAACCCATTTAGCTATACCAGTCAGGGCACCATGGTATCTCTTTCTCACCCTGTGTGTGTGGAGGACCACCCAGCCACTCCAGTCTAATATCACTGTCTTTCACCCCATGGGGCAGGCGTCTCCCTGGGGTCTGTATATTCTGTCACTTGTAGGGATTTAGGACAAGAAAGTGAAGTGCAGCCTATGCTGTGACCCCCATCTTGAGCAGATCCTCCATGATAGTTTCAAACGTAAGTTGCCGCATACTTTTAGACAAACAGTGTGTATTTTCGACATGCCCTTTTCTTTCCCAGTAGGTCTTCGTATTTGCCTCGTGTCAAAATGGTCATTGCTAGCTACGGATATAGCAATCTACAGAAGTGTTTTAAAGACAAGACCTTGGTTTACATTCTCTAGCAACTAGTGGGAACAACTGGGAAACATCTTAAGTTCTTCACTCTTTTTTGTGCTGATGACACTGTAGAAGAAGAGGCATGAGAGTTTCCTCAGCTATTATTTCGATAAGCTGTCTTCCCTGTTTTCACAGGGCCAATAATGTGTTTAAGGGCAAAAAAATGGGAAGAGTCAGCTGTCCAAGCAGTGACCATGTGCTCCCTCCACGTCCCAAAGGATGGCTCGAATGGAGACCTGGTTACGCAACAGCAGCAGCCGCCGGAGCTGTGCGCCGGGAGTGGGCTCAGTTTCCCAGCGGGGTGCCCATGTGGCCGGGTGCTTTGGAGAGATGATGTCATCAGCGCCCAAGCTCATTCAGGGTGATGGCAGCAGCACTTTGGTCCCTTTCTTGCAGAGCTGTCATCGTGACAACTGGTCACCCACACCAAGAAATGGCATATGAGACAAATGATGCTAGCAGAATAACTGGGGAGGATGACGAGAATTGATTTTGACTTCCTTTCTTTCTTTGAGCACAAGAGGTAATGTTGCCTAGAATTTGGTGCTTATTAAGACTGTCCTTGGTAGAAGAGGGGAAACCTCTAATGCCCTGTGGACTGAGGTTTGGGTGACACGCCTGGAAAACCTCACAAGGCAATTTCTTTCCTCTGCACATCCTAACTTCTCTGGGTTGGATGCAATGCATTGACCCAGAAAGTATCTGATGGCATTGATTTGGCACTTAAACAAACTCTCTGACTCAGCTGGTTAAAGAAAGTTCTGGTTCATGAGAAACAAAACTTTAAAAAACCACTAAAAAACTCAGGCAATTCATTTGACAGCTTAGTGTTCAGTTTGATTTAACATGTGCTGCCTTTTGTTAAAATCACAGCATCCCATTTATTGTGGGTTTGCTTAAAGAGCTTTGATAGGGTTGGGTCACAGCGCTGTGCAAGAAAAAAGGAAATTTCAACATTTTCTTTGAAAGAAACAAAAGCAATTTCAAAAGGAGCCCAAGATGAATCTTCACTGATCTCAGCCTAAGAGCAAAGAATAAATGGAGGGTTGACTTTCATAATTGATCTTTTTGTTTTACAGCTGGTTCCCATCTCAATAAAAAAAAGAAACTACCTCTACACCTATCACATTCTCCCAAAGTGAACATCAGCCTTTATTTCCAGCAAGCATTATTACAAAGAGCAGCACAGCTTAGTGATTTGGATCATGGGTAAAATCCTGGTTTAAATCCTACTAGCTGTGTGGTCCAGAACAAGATTCTTAACTGCACTGTGACTCAATGTCCTTGTATATAAACTAGGGATGCTAATTTTGTCTGCTTGCTGGGATTGTTAAGGAGACCGTATGAGTCAACACACAGAAAGCGCATGGAACAGAGCCTACTAAATGGAAACACTATACACATGTTTGCTACTGGTATGTCCTTTACAGGAAACCACCTGAAATTATGGGGAAGCTTAAGTCTTAGACTATATAAAATGACATTACTTCCTAAGTTGTTTGTAAAAAATATTGTGCATTTATGATATTCTGTTGTCAATTACTATTAAATAACTTCCCCAATTGCTGTTAGGTAATTAAACAGTAACTGTTCTTACTGGCGTCATTGTTTTTTGAAATTAAAATATTTTTCTTTCCTTTGGATGGGTCATTACAAAAAGTACAGAAAACATAATATGCTGCCTTTGAAAGAAAAATGTTATCAGTTAGCACATAATGCTAATATTTGTCATTGATAGCCCAGCTTAATATTATTAGCTTTTTGATTCACTGTGAGAGCGGATGGCAAAAATCACGTCAAACTTTTGTATTTGTTGATTGACAGTGACTTTTAATGGAAGTACAAAAGGACTAATGGAATTGTCTATAATTCTTGGCTTATTTTCTCATTGGATCTTCTCTAGTGTTAACTTTGCGTTAATGAAAATATTCATAACAAGATGTTAACTGAACCCCTCCAGTTCAGCCGTACTGCAGAGTTAAGTCCTTCTCAGGCGCGCTTGCTGCCCTCCTGTCTTACCTTGTCCCGCAACCCTCCCCTTTCTCTGCCTGCCTCAGCACCTCTGCTCAGCTTCCTGCCGGAGGTACCTTTGTTTTCCTAATCACCCAATCCCAAAGTTTTGGTCAGAGTTGATTCATAATTTATCTTAATTTCATTCACTCAGCAGGCAACTAAATCCCAGTGGATCCTCCTTGAAAATAGCTCTCCTTTGCATCCCGTCTATTCTACTACCTGGCATGACTCAAGATAAAACCCACAATTTATGACTTTATTCTTTCCACAATAACACTATATTTAACAACCTGTATTTGTTGATCAAATTAGTTCTAGTTGTTATCAAATCTAAGTGCAAGGTGTTCATTGCTCTAAAAGTGTGTCTTGGAGATTATCTTTTTGGTGTGGGTAGATAAAAAATGGGCATGGAATGATATAAAAATCATATCATTATAAATAATATGAGAAGTTTAGATGAACTGACTAAAAGTAATTGTCTTAGATGAAGTAGATGTTGGTTTTCTACTGAAAGCTACTGCATTAGTCTCCTGTGCTGTTATCATAGAGCCCACAAACTGGGTGCATCAAACCAACAGACTTGTTTTCTCACAGGTCTGGAGGCCAGATTTGCAAAACCAAGGGGTGAGCAGGGCTGTGCTCCTTCTGGAGCTCTTGGGGAGAAATGGTCCTTTGCCTCTTCTCGCTTTGGTTGTTGTCACTTCCTTGGCTTGTGGCCACATCTCTCTGCTTCATGTTCATGTGGCTTTATTTTCTGTATCTGTTTGTGTGTGTGTGTGTGTGTGTGTGTGTGTGTGTGTGTGTATCTTTTAAGGACACTCAGGTTAATTTTATGTGTCAACCTGGCTAGGTTCTGATGCTCAGCTGTTCACTCGAATGCTAGTCTAGATGTTTCCGTGCAGGTATTTTGTAAATGAAAATAACATTTACAATCAGTGGACTTTGAGAAGATTATCGTCAATAATGTGAATGCAGTTAGCTGACGGCCTCCACAGCAAAAGCTGAGGTTTCCTGAAGAAGGAATTCTGCCTCAGATTGTAACATAAAAAAAAAAAACCTGCCTGAGTTTCCAGCCTGCTGGCTTGCCCTACAGATTTGAGGCTCCAGACTGTATTAACTGCCTCCCACCCGGCCTTATGAATTTTGGATATGCTGGCCCGCACAACTGCATAAGCCAGTTCCTTAAAAACTCTAACATCTCTGTCCATAGAAAGATAGATAGACAGACAGACAGATAGATATATACAGGGATATCGAGACTGTATCTCCAACTGGTTTTGTTTTACTGGAGAACCCTGAGTAATTACTAATATAAAACCCAACCAGATAATGAGGATGATCTCATCTCCAAATGCTTAACTTAGTTCATCTGCAAAGACCCTTTGTCCAACCAAGGTAGCATTTATAAATTCCAGGAATTTGATATTTTGGGGGCCATTTTTTCTACGTACTACAACTACTCTGTAAATTAGGAATTCTTAGTTCTGTTTTTATGGGTGCCACAGAATGTTACCAAGTTTTTCAAGAAGTGAAAGAATTCTCAAAACCATTATCAACACAAAATTAATTTTACTTATATGAGCGAATGAATATGGAAACCATGTGGAACTCATAACAGAGAAGAATGTTATAAGGTGGATTAAAAAATAGTGTAGTGAATCGTAACTTTAAAATCCATGCATATAGTTCTATTTCTTAATTAAATTTAAAGTCTGAGCTTCACTTCAAAGAAAGAAATGACAGTAATTTATAAGGAAATTAATCTTTCTACAAACCAGAAACCTAATTTTTAAATACTAGGCCTAGAGGTTAGCACATACTATATTTATTTTATTAATTTGCATAATTGCCAGAGTTTATTAAGTTTTTTTCTAGTGAATAAATTGTTCAAACTCTGTACATGTCAAACTGAAATAAATGATGACCATATTTTTTTTTTTTAAGATTTTATTTTTATTTATTTATTTTTAGAGAGAGAGGGGAAGGGAGGGAGAAAGAAAGAGAGGGAGAGAAACAGCAATGTATGGTTGCCTCTCACATGACCCTCACTGGGGACCTGGCCTGCAACCAAGGCATGTGCCCTGACTGGGAATCGAACCAGGACCCTTTGGTTCCCAGCCCGCGCTCAATCCACTGAGCTATACCAGCCAGGGCTGATGACCATATTTTTAAGGTATGTATTAACTTCCCTCTGCCTATCCGATTTTTTCAGCATGTTGAGAAAATATGGATTTTTTCCAGATAGAAGTCACTACCCAAACAAAAAGCAGATTCCCACTTAAAAATAATTTTGCATTTAGTGGATAATAAATAGCTCCTGCATTTTGTTGAGTGTGGCTTCTTTTAGCATTATTTTCTTTCTTGCATTTAAATTCTCTTAAGATTCAGCAGTAGAAGTCAACCTTCCATATTCCATGTCTGCATCAGTTCTTTTTCCTTTGTGTGTGTGAGATGAGGACTCTCTCTTAGCAACTTTCAGTTATGCACTACAGTATTGCTAACCCCCTTGACGTAATTATTTTATAACTACCAAGTTTGTATGTTTTTGACTTTTTGATGTATTTTCTCACCTTTATGAAACAATATAATTTTTAAAGGGTTTCTTCTTATATTAAAAAAATCTCAGCAGTAATTTTGTGACTATATGTCTATTGGCCTGAATCACATCAACAATTTGATTTGGGAGGGTGGGTAGAGAAGAGCTGAAAATGAAGTAAAAAAGAAAGGAATCTCAGCATAAGTGTGATGCACTGTATGACCTTAAAACTGGAGCTCAGCTTCATGCATACTTGTGCACTGGTTGTGCAAAGGTCCGCAGGCTCGGGCGTGATTCACTGTGCAGTTTCCACTGCACTGAAATGTTCTCATCTGATTGATTGTTGCTGGGCCCTTTGAGACATGCACTCATGCAGCAGTTTTGTATATCTCTTCTCTTCTCTTTCTGTCCTAAATTTCCACCTTTAGTCCTCTTGAGAGACTGTCGTTGTTGTATTAAATATTTGAAGAAGGTATCCAATCTTTTTGTAAACTTAGTATTTTCGTGTTATGGATCATTAGGGAAGCATATGGCCAGAGCCCCAGTGTCTTTCCCTGGGCCCACCTGCCTGTGGGTACTGCTCGTGTGTGCAGGAGCAGAGTTTGTAGTGCAGAGAGTAAAAAGAGCTGATTGTTGAATTGGCCAGTAGGAGACAGGGAACTAGTGCTCTGAAGACCCGCCTCCCTGATGGCCTCTGTGTGTGTGTGTGTGTGTAGGTTACAGATTACAGAGGGCAAAATCACAAGACACCATGGGTTAAGGCGTTTGGGGTCCTGCTGGGAGCTGATTGGTCAAAGGTGAGGAAAGGGTAATAAACATTTCTTCAGGTCTTGAGGACAGTTCTGAGGTCTTTGTTGGCGTTCCTCTGTCTGATTTCATGGGAAGGAAGCCAGAGGGTATTTCCACTTTAGAGCTCAGGAACGAAAACATAACTTAGGTAAAGATGTTACTTTAGCCAGCCAGAGTTGCAGAGTGTGACCATCGGCTAGGTCCACGCTACTGTCTTCTGCTGCTTGGGGTTGCTGATTATCTGGGAGAGAGGCTAGCTAGGTCTCTGGGGTGAGGGTGGGGGGAGAGAGGTGATTCCTAGAGCTAAGATTTAAAGGTATATTTAACCGAAGTCATAAGGACCCTTGGTTTCAAGTACTGATTAGGAAGTTTTATGGCAGTAAAGTCCTTGAAGATGACTGTGGAAGAAATCACTCTAAGTTTGCTTCTCTCTTCAGACTCCTAAGAAAAAGAAACAAAGAAAACCTTGTAGCCATGGCTGTGTAGCTCAGTTGGTTGTAGCATCATCCCAGTGCATAGGATTGTGGGTTTGGTTCCCTGTCAGAGCACATACAGGAGTCAACCAGTAAATGCAGGAATGAGTGGAACAACAAATCGATGTTTCTCTCTCTCTCTCTCTCAAATCAATTTTTAAAAAACCTCATAGACACAGACAACAGTGTGGTGATTATAAGAGAGAGAGCAGGGTGGGAGGAGGTAGTAGAGAGTAAAGCAGGTCGGACATAGGGCGATGGAAGATTTGACTTTGAGTAGTCAGCATACGAGGCAATATACAGATCGTGTATCGTAGAATTGTTTAACACTTGAAACCTATGTAATCTTTTCTTTATCCTCACCTGAGGACGTGCTTATTGATTTTAGAGAGAGGGAAAGAGGGCAAGAGAGGGAGAGAAACATGGATCTTCTGCCTCTCATATGTGCCTTGACCAGGGACCAAACCTGCAACCTGGGCATGTGCCCTGACTGGAATCAAACCCACAACTTTTCAGCTTATAGGACAATGTTCTAACCAACTGAGCCACACTGGCCAGGGCACCCATATAATCTCATTAACTAATGCATTCACCCCAATACATTGAATAAAAAATAAAACTATACAATTTCTAGGATAAGGAAAATAGAGGAATTGTAGGTTGCTTGGCAAATGAACATAGTTATGTGCTAACGAAGTCAGAAAACTACTGTCTTGGTATTTGAGCTAGAGACAGTTTTGCATTTAACAATATTTTCATCATTAGCATATAAGCTGATAGAGATTCCTAGTAGAATTATTAGCAATCATTTTTAGATACACAAACTCTGTCAAAAATGTGCCAAGTGTTTTACACATATAGTGTCCTGTCCCCACTGCAGGCCTGTCACGTAGGTATAAGTTCCATTTTCCATGGAGAAATTGAGGCTGAGAGAAGCTGAGGCATTGCACACAGTTCCCTGGAGGCTGAGCTGGGACTGGAGGTGAGGTCTGTTTATTGCTCCAGTTCCTCCTTGGCCATCCGTTTCGTGTTTGGAATAAAGGAGGTGGTTTGGAAGTAGCCTTTGCTTGGTCTGGCATGTTTCTGAAGCAAACCTACTTCTGTGACACATGTTAAGAATTTAGAAAACAGTTCACATCACTTTATTTGGGAAACATCAGACTCTCGTCTGCTATTCATTGACTTCGCGTTTCACATGGTGAATATATGATTTTAACTCTGCAGGTGCCTGACTGTCCCTCTAGAATCAAATCTGAGACGGTTGCCAAGGGCAAGGGCTGCTCCCAGAATTCTACCAAATCATTTTCAGGTTCTAAAAAGTGAAGTCCAAAGTCATTTACCATGAGGAAGAGAGAAGCTGGAGAGGTTACCAGGTAATTGTGCAGCATCCGAAACACTCTTTTCTCCCCTGTCTTCTGATGCTGCCTTTGTGTCGAGTGTAGGATGGGCCTTACACGTGCCTGGGAGGAATGTTTTTCTATTGAACAGTCAGGGACCGTGTATCTGTTTTGCATACAGCAGTTTGCAAGCGTGTTTTCCTTCCTTTCTTGATGTTGTGTGTGGTGATCTCCTGCACATGCTGTGACTAGAACTTGCTGGAACTCATTCATCTGGGAAGAAGTCCATTATACTTCTACCACTTAGTCAACAGAAGCAGATGCCTAAAACAACTGAATTTATTAAAAAATCTGTTGTTTTATGTGATGCTTGTTTGAGTTTGCCTTTAATGTATAAACTCAGTGTTTGTTATTTTGAAAGAATAAACTCACTTCGAAGAAAGATGGGCTCCATGGCTGGCTAACTTTGACATTTAGAACTGGCTTGCAAAGTCCTCGCTTAACAATGTTTGAATATTCACTGAAGAATTAGTAGTTGCTCTCTTGGTCTCATACTTATAAAAACAAACAAAATACAAGCCTTGGGGAACAGTGGCCCTGCCTCTGGTCCTTTCCGTAGAAAATCCTGCTGCAGGGATTGTAAAGCATTCCACTGTCCGCTGAGGTGGGTCGTCAGGGCTGCATGGCGCTCGCTGAGGGTCATCCTCTGCATGGCTCTTCCCTGGGGCAGCTTTTTTCTTGGGACCATCTCAGAAACAGGTGGAGACCACAGAGGACCAGAGACCGTCCCTAAAACCCTTATTGATTAATTCCCTAGGTCAAGAAAAGCTAGTTAGGTGTAAGGTATCTCAGTGATCACTACTGTTTCCGCACTGTATAAAAAGACCAGGGAAAGATGTACTTCTAGTCTGACATTCTATCCAACTTGTTAATCTGTTGCTAAATTTATGGTCTAACATCACTGTTTAATCACAGCTATTCATCGACTCTTCCAAGTTGCAGAGATTCCAGCTTACTAAAATGTCTGGTTCACACAAAGTACCCTCCCTGGTCACATTGGTTCAGGGCCCTTATTTTCCTAATTCTAAACAGTTTCCTTGTTCATGCTGCTTTATATTATGCTAAGATCTCCCCAATGTGTTTTCAGTTGTGTTGCATTAATTAACTCATTGTTCCCAAACAGATACTGGCTGCTCCCATGGGAAATAAACCAAACGCTGGACACACTGTGCCCTGCGACCACCAGCACAGAAGGCCACAACTCCTGCCCTCGTTTCTCCACACTGCCTCACTCCACCTTTTCTCCTGCTTCTGCCAGCGCTTCCTGCTAGCCATCACTTCCTTTTTAACACCTCTCTTCATATTTTCTGTCTTTTTTCATATTCTGGAGGAGATGTAGGCGATTATTGAGTTCTGTTCCTATTGATCTCACACACGACTGTGCCAGCTGTTATCCCAGAACACTCTGGGTGTAATCTTTTGTTACCCCTCAAATGATAGCACATGATGGAGCCACAGGAGCTGCCTACTCAGCCTTCCTCCTTTTGAATAATAAGGGAATTAAAGGGCAGGAAAATGAAGTGCCTTGTCCAAATGTACAGAGCTAATTAGTAACAGAGATGAAATGTGGACTCGGGACCCCTTGCTGTAAGTCCAGTATTATTTCTGTACTGGTCTCCTCTCAAGGCAAAGTGGAGCCGGGCTGTTCGCTACATCAGGGCGTGACTGCTGCAAAAAGACCGTGAGGGAAGAACCAAAGCATAGCTTTCCTCCCAACTCCAAGAATTTGCCCTGGTCCTTTACCTGATAGGTAAAGATTTACTTAGTCTATTTGTGTGTTTTTATAATTTGTATGTAACCTGCATAAGCACTTTGACATTTTTGGTTGATTTTCATTATATAGTTTCATTTTCTCGGTGAAGAAAATGAAGAGTCACCTTCTCTGAGGATGCAGTCTCCCATTCAGACCTGGAAAAGGCCAAAAAATGCAGGCTGGGCCAGTGCGCACAGGGCGCCCCTCTGTCACTTCTCAGCGTGTGTTCAGGGTCAAGGGTCTGTCACAGGCTCATAGTGACTTCTTCAGCCAGGATGGTGTGTGATCCTGGGCTGGACGCCTGCCAGCCAGGCCTGGTGCTGGGTCCCCTTTCAGTGGCCTGCCGGTGTCAGAAAATAGTGCTTTAGAATTGTGCGCATTAACACTTCACTTTCTCATCCTGCCTGCGTTTCATTTTTTTTGGTTTAAAGTGTATTTCGTGCAACACAAGTTGTAGTGCCTTTGGGTGGGAAATGGTTCTTCACTAACGTTGTCACATTCGAGTTTGCTAAAACTCACAAGTAAGACTGTCTACCAATGGCAAAAGAGACCCCATCCTAAAGTCTTCTTTTATTCCGCCAGCTAAATGGTTCTGTCCCTGTTAAGTTTTACAATCAGTTAGTATTCTGTAAATTTCTCTGTGAGTATACCATTTCTGCATCTTTATTAGCTGTGTCTCTGTAGTTCTCTTTGGAATGTGGTTCGAACGCAGAGGCCTTTTGTAGAATTGAACTAACCTGTACAAAATTGACGGAATGGTTCGCGCGCGGTGGGCACTCACGTTTTCTAATTGGATGACTCTTGGAGATGAAATTTCGTTCTCTCCCCCAACTTGTCAAACAGCTGCAAAATAAAAGCGTGCATTGAGACTATTTCTGCTAAGCAGACTGTTGGGGGTAGAAATGTTTATTTAGAAGAGTTAAAGTTGTTCATAGCAGGAAGGAGATGAGAAGGAAACCAATGTCTTTGAGTAACTAGGTGAAATGATTGTTATTCTTAGGTGTCAGGTCTTTAGATCTGAGCTCCATGTCAACCCTGTGGTCTTCCATGAAAAAAAAACAAAACCCTGTGGCACTCTAATTTAAACCAAATGTATCAGTGTTGCAAAGTATCATTTTGCTATGTGATTATTTCCTGTTGGATCCATCTTTATCTTTAAGTATATGCCTCCCAATTAGAGAGATCCTTACAGGGGTGTAACAGGGCATTCCCTTTCCTGGATTTTTTCCCCCCAGAATGTCTTTCCCCATATTTGATTCTTTTAGCTTTACTTTCCACTCTTCCTAGCTATACTGACCATCCACATGTTCTTGCTGTCTTTTCTCTAAACACTTTATTGGGTCCCATTGTCTTTATTTTGGCAATATAAATACTATACCCATTGTCTTTATTTTAATAATATAAATACCATTCAACCTCAGGGTGTGAGCCATGTGGCTGTCTGTAGGAAGGGCATTCCAGGCCGAGAGAAAAGTCAGTGCAAAGGTGCTGACTTGTGCCTGGGTAACTCAAAGACTAACAGAGTTGAGTGTGGTTCGGAGGCAGTCAGCGAGAAGGAGTGGAGCAGGGACAGTGTGTGGACAATCCCGTGGTGGAGCAACGCAGGGAGAAGGCATCCACTCGCCACAGAGGACATGTGGTGGGTTGGATTAGAACGGCAGCAAGTGGTGCAATGTGGTGAGAGGCTAGGAATGTTTTAGAGTCAACAGGACTTGCTGATGAGGTGAACGTGGGGGTGAGAAGGATGGGAGTCAGAGATGACTGCACGTGTTTTGACTCGGCAACTGGAGAGGCAGGGCTGCTGTTGAGATGAGAAGGACGACGCGGAAAGCAGTTTTTCTCTCCCAACTTATTCAGCTGTGCAGGTAGGGGGATTTGGGTGTGTTTACAGATTTCAAACACTGAAGGAGTGAGTCAGGTGAGTGGTCATAGTTGAGGGTACAGATGATCATAAAGATTATAATAAAGGACCATGGATTTTAAGCTAAGTAAGGAGGGAAGTAAGGGCTTAAGTAAAATAATGATTAGATCAATATACTTGGTCCTCGAGGGATTAAATAGTTGTGATCGTGCTAAAAGAGTGAGTTGGAATAATGATAGAGGATCTTGGTCATAGGCTGGGTTCATGGAAATTGAGGTCATGCATGGCTTGCATTTGTTGGTAGTAAGATGGAGAGAATGGCTTAAGAGAGAAGGGCTGAGCCAAAGTGGTGATGGGGTTTTAGATTGTTAAAGGTAAGAGGTTAAGGATTTGAGAAGCCATACTATTGGGAGGTTGGTTTTGTGGATATTGATAGAAAGAATTACGACAGTGTGAAGATATTTACAGAAACCCAGAGGCTGAATGTGTCAAGGATTGAGGGACGGTGGTCCACGGTTGCCATAGTCAACTGTGACAAGGAGGGATGTAGATACCATGTAAAACAGGAAATTCAAAACTGGGGTTTTGTGGAGGGGAGAAGGGGGCCTCGTGCCAGGTGGCAGGGAAGACACCTACTGAACTTCTGTACTGGATGGTGCTGAGCTTTTGGAGAGGAAACCACAGCCCCTCCAGAAGGTCCCAGGGAAAGCGGTCAGAGGGCAATGAGGTCAGAGCAAGGGGGTGAAGGAGTGTCAGGGAGAGAGTAGGAATGACTGTGGGTGTTGGCATGTCTACCTTTTTTCCTTAGTTTTGATGTCAGAGGCATGGGCTATGTTTCATTCATGTTTGGATCCAAAGCATCAGTCACAAGAAAACATGGCTGAATGATTTCATGTGATAGAGATTCTGCAAAATATCTAGAACTATTTAGAAGATATATTTGAACCATAGTTTAGGTTTGTGAAAGTTCAATGCTTGTCAGTCTATAAATAACTGTCCCCTTGAATAACAGGACTTGGCAGAGAAGCGTCCAGGCAACTGTAAGCATGTACTGTGTGTAACCACTTAATATTTAAGCTGCCGGCACCTATTCTCACCCTCGCTTCAATGTGGCGTCTTTTCATATTGAATTTAATTTCATTTGCAATTCTTTATTGGTTTTCCAGCCAGCAACTCAGTGTCATTATCATACACAGAGTGCCACCGGTTCTGTTAATTAGCCCTGTAATTGCCAGTGAAAGCATTGAATACACTTGAGTTTCCCATGAAAATTTAAAAATAAGATGGAAATCCACTAATTGCCTATTTCACTTTCAGAAGGTTTCATAATGACCGAAGCGTGTCCCTGCTGCTCAGCACGGGTGCCTCTGGCTGGGAATTGCGGCCCAGGTGCTCACAGGATGGGCCAAATCTGGTTGTGCCAGTCTGCTGTGTGTCTGTCGGTAGTCACCGGGCAAACGGTGTGAGAGGAATACGACTCCTCCAAAGCCCGAAAGACCATGAAATAAAATCTCTGTTGCCTTTCCTCCTAGAAAAATCTATGGGAAACTCACTTAACATCCCTGGGTGGGTATCGGAAGGGAAAGAGCAGGGCAAAAGGGATGCCAAGCAGAAAAGTCTGCGTAGAGAATAGGAAGCAAGATCACGCCATAGAATGTTTCCTTATGAAGAAGACAGTTTTGGATAGTATGATTCTCGAAAGGCATTTCCTAAAAGCATTCATCAGGTGTGGCGGTAGGTGATGCCACCACCAGGGCCAACCTCCCAGAGCGGATCTTTCATATTAGGGGAGCTGATACAATGTGTTGAAAATAGCCAGCACTCATTGACCCTTCTCTGTGCCAGGTGCTGTGCTAAGCACTTCCCATGTGTTATTTCACCGAATCTTCACAACAACATGACGACGAGGTGAGACCTGTTCCTAAATTCATTTCTCAGCTAAAGAAACCAGAATCCAGAAGTAACTCTCCTGAGGTCACTGAGCTAGTAGGTGTCAGGGCTGGCAGAGCAGGTGGTCTGACCCGAGAGCCCACCCTGAATTAGCCCCCAAAGACACAGTTCCTCATAAGCGAGCTGTTCAAGAAGGGAAAGCTATGCTTAAGTCAGTTTAATGATTTGCTAAAGCTTTTCGAATAGTCTTATGTATTTATTATTTCATTGATTGGTTCACTGATTTAAAATGTTTTTTTTTAGTACCTATTATGCCAATACCAGAAATGACCCCGGAAGGCAAGCAGCCTGCGTCTCCTGTACCCTCTGGCCGGGTACGCGTCTGATATGCACTCTGGGGTATTAAGTGAGTCCCCCACAAAGGGCTTTGTATCAGGAGAGTGGGTAGAAATCTTGGTATGTAGATTTATCATAGAAATGCACATTTCCGTGTAATGGAGCCTCTTGTTTCCAGAAGGAATTCATTAAAAATACATGTGAAATTAATATTTCAGGTTAGTGAAAATGCTCAAATGCATAAAAGTCATCACTAGCAGAGCTGGAGCAGAGGCTAGTAGTGTGTAACTCATAGACAAGCCTCTGTGATGTCATCAGTATGGAAATGGAAAAGTGAATACTCTGGTTTGTTGGTCCCCAACAAAAGCTCAAGTAGTGGACTCTTGAATAGTCTGCGGACATGATCAGGAATGGTGCCTATAAAAAAATGCAATGTCCTTAACGCCTCTGACCTTCAATGACCAGTGAACAGAATCGCAGATACATACTTATTTTGGAGCAGGCTTTTAAAAAATAAGGTACAGTTTGATACCTATCTGAAACATATCTACTTTTTTAATTTGGGAGGCTTACCATGAATTCTACCTTGGACTTAAAATCCTTTTCTGTGGTTTGTTCCAAATTTTCTTCTTACTTCATATCAAAGACTGATTTTTCTGCAGGCCATTTGGACATGCATCTGTCTCCTCACACACAGTCCCTACAGCAGGACCAGGTACCCAAGTCAGCCTTTTTGGCTGACCCAATTCTACTCTCTTTTCCCACAAATGGTGGTAGTGGGAGGAGGATGTATTAGAGATTTAATCATGTAAAAACCTGGAACTTTCTCCTTTTTCACAAGGAGGTGTTTTTCCTCTTTCTTCCCTCCCATCTGCCATCAGTCACAATATTCTTTTCCTTCAGTTAGGTCTGCATTGATTTTATATAATTTATTATACCATTTATTTTCCTCTATTATCGTCTGTTGCTACTAAAAAAAAAAACCCTCAAGATGTGGCTTAAAAGAGAAAGATTCTTCTCAAATACGTGAGTAGTATTTAAGTAAAATTTAAACAAGGATTTTATATAGCAATGTTAGATTGTTTTATGTCCCAGATTAAACTTTTAAGTCTTAGATATTCGTAAATGAAAAAAAATTACTGAAGTGAGGTTTTTAACCTTCTGTTTTAAATTAAGTCAGCCGAGGATTACTTTATTTTTATAAAGTTAGAAAGACGCCGTGTACCTTGCTTCTCTTTTATAGCAGTGCTCTTCACCGTGTTGGCATTCTCCTGATTTCTGAACAGCCGGGCTCTTTAAAGAGGGGACTGTGATCTCGCATTTGGTGGTACCATCTGGAACGACCACAAGACCAGAGACAAAGTACTTTTGTTTTGTTCCTCCATCTCTCCCCACCTTTTTACTTACATATTTTATCAACTAACTGTCTCACAAGTGATAGAAATTGACCGCAGCCCTCTGTGGTTTTGAGGATTTATTGAGAAAAGACTGGGTGGTTTGCTTAGTTGAAGGAGGAGCTGAACTCATGCCTAGGCCAGGTCATTACAGATAATTCTGGCCACACAGTCGCAGGGCTGGTCCTGTCAGTAGTTGACTGCCAGTGACTTCGTACTCCTGGGCTTTGCCATCCAAATGTCAGAGGGAATTTGAATGTTCCAGCTTGACTCAGGGGTCTTCACCCTGAGTTGGTAAGCCGTGGTCAGCCGCAGGGTTCGGGAGCACACACGTTATTGAGCATTAAAGACTATTTTTACAAAACAGAGAGGGACTGTGAGTGGCCAGCCATCTTGAAAAGTATCCACAATAATGGTTCATGTGGGCTGCCCTAGAAAAGAAATGAGAAATTCCACCCAATTCAAGTATCACACACAGGCACACACGTGAACCCCAAGGAGAACATGTGTTCATTCTGCTTCAAATAACTTAGACTGGAAACCTTCGCTAATGTTTAGTAATATTTGCATACCACACTGAATGATTTCTACCTTTTATTGATTTTGTTAATCTAGAGTTTGGAATTATCACTTGCCAAAGAAACAAGGCTTGTGAGGCATTTTTTGATTATTTCTGTAACTAGTTCATGCTTATGTTTTATACTTCCTGAGAGAAAAATCACATTTCAAGTAGGGGAAAAGGTGATTTATATGGATAGTTCAGTAACCACCATCAAGCAAACTTGTTGAGGAAAAGTATTCAATTTTAAATTCATTTCAGCATCCACAGAATCTAGTATCAGATTCTATCACCAGCCTAAAACTCAATAATTATTATTTATTTATTTTTGTAATTTATTTTTTAAAATTATTTTATTGTTGTTCAAGTACAGTTGTCTGCATTTACCCCCCACTACTCCCCTCCCACCCCAGCCATCCCCGCCTCCCTCCCCTGCTTCCTCCCCCACCCTTGGTTTTGTCCATGTGTCCTTTACAGTTGTTCCTGAAAACCCTTCCCCCTCCCCCCCAGTTATCCCCTCCCATCTCACCTCTGGTTACTGTCAGTTTGCTCGTAATTTCAATGTCTCTGGTTATGCATGCTTGTTTGTTTTGTTGATTAGGTTCCACTTAAAGAAACCTGAGGTATGGTATTTGTCCCTCACCACCTGGCTTATTTCACTTAGCATAGTTCTCTCCAGTTCCATCCATGCTGTCACAAAGGGCAGGAGCTCCTTCTTTCTCTCTGCTGCATAGTATTCCAGTGTAAATATGCCATAGTTTATTGATCCACTCATTTACTGATGGGCACTTAGGCTGCTTCCAGCACTTGGCTATTGTAAATTGTGCTGCTATGAACATTGGAGTGCATAGCTTCTTTTGGATTGGTATTTCAGGGTGAACCTGAATAATTATTTTTTAAATGAATAAATACATAGATGAAGTTCCCAAAAGATATGTATATATATTTTTCCATTTGTAAGTATGTTGTCTTAGAAAATCCATATATCCCCTGTTAGGCTATCCAGATTTCAGTCACTTTTAAATTAAGTTAGCCGAGGCTGAGAAGGAAAACATAAGTAGTAATCACCTCACCAGATAAACAGCGTTATTAAAGAGACAGGCATGTCCAAGTTCAGGCTTATCCTCAGCGACTGTGAACAAACACATGCCCACAGGGTGCCTACCGTGTACCATCTTCCCAGGTGTGGGAGCTAAGTGCAGTTGAACAGATAAGGCTGCATAGGAGGAAATTATTGTTAATAGTAATTTGCAACTAGAAGCATGATCAGGAACAAAATATACATTTGAATTTTATTAAGTATATACATCAAAGATAGAAGATGAGCTTACAGGGGACAACTGTAATAGCATAAGCAATAAAATAATAATAATAAAAGAAGAGTTTACATGGAACAATTTTCCTTCTCTCTTTTTTTTTTTTGGAACAATTTTCTCATGAAAATTTTTTCCTTCTTTTTGTTGCGCCACAACCTATTTGGGAAGGGTATATATACTTATCTTTTCTGACTTGGATATTTAACATTTGGGTAAATTTATGGCTGTATTTGTATAATGCATCATATGGCATTTGACTTCTTCTTGTTTTATTATTGTTGTATTAAAGTTCCAGGTTTCTTAACATATTCTAGACTATGCTCCAGATACAGTTTTTGGGTAGGAATCTCATAATTTGGAAAACAAAAATTATCTACTACCTACATTTTTGTTTCTCTTTCTTCTTATCGATTTTTCTAAATTAAGATGTTGGTCAATAATTCCTCTAAGAAATAATGAATCACCTTTGATATTTTTGATATTTCAATAAGGCACTTTATTACCATTACCACTATAATATTTGCACTTAACAGTTGGCATTTATCTTAAAATTTTGTAGCATTAATATTTTTTATGAAACTTATAAGATATATATGCACATATATATTTGTGCGCATATTAATATATACACAGAAACAGAGAATCAGAATAAGAAACACTGAGAAGATCACATGTCTAAAAATAATGTACTAATAGTAGATATAGTGGAAAATTGGATTTTACAGTTTATGAGCTATCTGACAAGCATGGTACATTCTTCAGAACTTCAAAAACATCTTTCCATTCAATATTAACTTGTGGGAGTATTGCCTATGCAAATGTTTCTCTTCATGAAAATCATATACACATACATAAGGACAAGATATGTAGGATTTTCATGAAGAACATATATTTTTATTTCATTTGAATTATTGTTATGTGCTCATTGTCATATATTGTTAAAAGCAGTGGTAGCTGTTAAAGTAATCAATTTGAGCTGTTCCTCGAATTGACTGGGTATTGATTGAGTTGTCAAGCTTCTTGCTAGCGAAGGCTGGGAAATTGAGTTTTCAGCCAAAAACTGAGCCAAAATTAGGGCATAGTGATTGAAAGGCAAAGACTTGGATGAATGAATCCTCCAAATCCAGATTTTCCTGGTTCGTCACAGTGTGTTTCCCATTGTTTTTTTCTGGCTGTATCATGGACAAATAAGGCTTCTAGGTACGAACATGCAAGTAATTAAAGAAGTCAGTGCAGTTTTGAAATGATGGAATACAATTGATTGTATTGAAAGTTGAAACTGGGAAGTAATTTTAAGGTCAGTACTCATTTATTTGGCTAAAGGCTATATTCTTGACTTATTGATTATAGTTTTACAAAAAGAAATTCATCTTTTACTTCTTTGGTAAAATTTATAGATCCTCAGTACTGTTGAAGTGTTAGTAAAAGTAAGCAAATCCCGGGAGAGTTAAAACTGTCTTCAGCAGCAAAATAAAACTGACCAGAATAAACATAGTGAGAATAGTTAGATTTTTTAAATGAATTTATATGTATTTCTTTTTTTAAATTGTTTCCACTATTACAGATATCCCCCATTTTCTCCCCTTTTGCTCCCCCCATTTCTCCCCCACCCCACTTTCTACCACATTGTTGTCTGTGTCCATGGGCAATGCCTCTATGCATATATGTTCTTTGGCTATTATCTTCCAGAACCCCCTACCCACCTCCTCTCTGAGATCTGTCAGTCTGTTTCATTTATCCATGCCTCTGGTTTAATTTTGTTTGTCAGTTTATTATGTAAATTAGATTCCACATGTGAGTGAGATCACATGGTATTTGTCTTTCTCGGACTGGCTTATTTTGCTTAGCATAATGTTCTCCAAGTCCATCCATGCTGTCACAAAGGGCAAGGGTTGCCCTGTCATATTCCACTGTGTAAATGTACCACAGCTTTTTTTATCTGCTCATCTACTGATGGGCCCTTGGGCCGTTTCCAGGTCTTGGCGATTGTAAATAATGCTTCTATGAACATAGGGTGCATATATTCTTTCTGATTGGTGTTTCAGGGTTCTTTGGATATATTCTCAGAAGTGGGATCACTGAGTCCAAAGGCAAACCCATTTCTAATTTTTTGAGGTTACACCATACTGCTTTCCACAGTGGCTGCACCAATCTGCCTTCCCACTCACACTGGGGCTCCCTTTTCTCCACTTCCTTCATTTTTAAGTGACTGTTACATGCAGAATATATTTTACTAAGCACCGTGAAGAGTATAATGACAAAAGAATAAATTTTGTCCTCAAATTGCTTAGCATCTAGTAGGGTAAAGGTAAATCAGGTGAAGATATATGAAATGCAAACTGCAAAGAAGACAGTAGTGCCTTGGGAGATGGGACAGTACTTGCTGTGCCACCTTTGTGGGGGAGAAGGCCCTGCCAGCAGCATGAGACTAAGGAAGGCATGTGCCCCCTGAGGTCCTTCCCGTATGGGCCAAAGTGATTTATTCATATCTCTTGTGATAGGTAGGTTGCTATCCCAGTACCTCACATTCAGTGATGTCCAACCTGTATTTATCATGGTTTCCAAAAATACTATTTTTGTTTAACCTGATTTTCCTATTTCTTTTAAGAGCATCACCCCCATCCCAGCTATGGAGCTTAAAGTCTCTGTAATCTTTCATCCTTCCCCATTCTCCACATCCAGACATCAAATCTGTATCTTGGAGGAAACTTCGCTCTCTGTCTGTTGCCTTCCTGGTTCCAGCCTCACTTTGAGCTAAGTCCTCCCCACTTTGTACATGGACCCCCTGCCAGTGCCCTTCTGCATCCTTGCCTATCCGTCTTCCTCTACCTGGAATGCCCTCCTATACGGTTATTCCCTGAGGCCAGAAACAGCTGGCTCAGATGCAGCCTTGTCCATGAACCTTGCCTGTCCTCCGGTTCACCATAGATCTTTGCATCTGGCTTTGGGACATCCTCCCCCGACCACCAAAAGTGAATCTCTTTTTTCAAAATCCCATGAACTGCCATTTCTACCTTTATTGTGGCTCCGCCCCATATTACCCTGCATATAATTATTTGAGAACATTCTTTATTTATTAACTAGCTCAAAAGGCCCCATTGGAAAAGGCCTGTTTCTTTTCATTTTGGTATCCTGAGTCTTATGTAGTAATGTTTGTGTATGAATGAATGACTACATGAATGCATAACCACAGATAATTTCAGACGTAAATGATTTAATAACATCTCCTTGAGATTAATATTTTTGGAAATATTTCTATATACACACTTTAAAAGCTCTCTAAAGAAAAAATACATATTTAGATGCACATACACTTAGTGTTTTACTTGAAATTTACTCTCAGTATAAAACTAAGCACGTCTTGTTCCCAAGGATGCTACCTTACTCCTACTAGGTTTAAATGTAACATTTAAGGTCGGGGAGACAGTGGTCTTTCCTCTGAGTTAAAGATTTTAGATTAGGAAAAAATAGTGACAAAAATAGATGGAAGAGACACATA
Organism: Micronycteris hirsuta; assembly: GCA_004026765.1. Taxonomy (NCBI): domain Eukaryota; kingdom Metazoa; phylum Chordata; class Mammalia; order Chiroptera; family Phyllostomidae; genus Micronycteris; species Micronycteris hirsuta. The sequence continues at coordinate 134,435 of PVJI01000203.1, forward strand.
AATATCATCCACATGCAGCTGGAAGAGAATTATGGCTTGCCTCACAAAATGTTCAAAATTCCATACCTACACTCCCAGTGATTCTGGAATTTGTTTTAATTTCAACCACATATACAGTTGGAAGGTATACTGGCAACTCCCTCTCCTTATAATTTGAAGTAGCTAGATACCATACCATGGCTTGAGTGTGGCGAAGCCCAGACAGAAATTTTAAGGGTGGCTAGTAGAATAAACATGGACATTCTCACTGTGAAGGCGTTGATCCACCAACATTGTACCTGCCATATGCAAAGGGTATATGAAACAGAAGTGACACTCTCCACTGTCAGGACAGCTGTGTAGTTCAGAGACGCAGGCAAGAAAAGGAGTTGGAACATTCTTAATGCATAGTATACTGTGTGTACAAGCAGGTGTTTTATCCTGGTAAATGGAAATTTCAGACTATCCAAGAGCTCTGAATATCAGCAGGGATACTTCAGAAGTACACGTATTACCCACTAAAAGATCCTAAAATCCTAAATACATGATGCCTAATTTTTGTCTGACTTTTTAATTAACCTACTTGTAGTAGTTTTGAAATATACATGTGCGTATGTATATGAGTTGAAGTAACTCTTCCAAGGTAAATGTCATATAAGTCATTGTGATAGGGTTTTAAATCAGGCTGTCTGGCTCCACATCCCAAATACACCACACAGGGCGCTGCCCATACAGCTTTGCGTGCTGTATCTGTGTTGCCTCAATCACAAATGCTTTCTTGTCAGCCTACCTACTGGGGCTTCAGAAATACCAAATGCCATTCCTTTCAGCCATGGTGCCTGTACTCTGTGGGCCTGCCCGTCGTTTCAGGAAGGTACCGGCAAGCACTTGACCACAGAGCTGCTGTAAAGAAGCACATGTTGTGGGCCCCGAAAAGCCGCCCGTCTCAATGACATGGCCACTTTGGGGTTACCAAGGGTATAATTTCTGAGATCATTTTTGAAGATTTTTAAAGGTTCACACATCAGTTTTGTCACGAGTGGAAGTTGACGCTTCAATGTCTTATCAGCTATTCAAAAACTGTAGATATTACTTTTACTTGTTGCTCCAGATATTGTTAAGGCAGGTTGCTTTCCAGCCACTGTTGTAGGAACAAGGTACTAAAGATCACTTGGATATAGGATGCATAGCTGGACCTTAAAAACACAAAATGCACACAAATATCATATTATTTCACTTGTGTGTGGAATCTAATGAACAATGTAAACAAACAGACAAAATAGAAGCAGACTCAGACACAGAGAACAGACTGACAGCTGTCGGGGGGAGGGTGGTTGGGGGCTGGGTGGAAAAGGTGACAGGATTAAGCAGTACAAATTGGTAGCTGCAGAATAACCACAGAGATGTGGTTTGCAGCATGTGAGATACAGTCAATAATGTTGAAATACCAAGGAATGAGGCGGGGTGGGTGCTTCGGGCAGTGGGGGGGCCACTCTAGAGTGCGTGGTTTTCTGGCCGCTTTGCTGTACATCTGAAACTGGTGTGGAATGACACTGAATGTAAGCTATGGCTGAAAAATAAAATAAAACACACACACTCACTCACATAATACAAATCCCCAAAGTAAACTCCTGTTGACTTCATCAAGTCAGCCCTGACTGTTTTGCTCAGTGCTTGGACCTTTGCCAATGCCCCACTGGGGTGCAGAGGAGAGAGGGAAGACAGGATGCCACCCAGAAAAGAGCTGTGTGCGTCTGGGAGGCCGTGCGGGCAGTGGGGGGTCAGAGGGGCCCTCTGGTACTTGGCCCCATGCTGTCTCATGCTCAACCTCTCTAAATATCTGCCCCCCTGTACTCACTTGTCCAAGATGCTCTAGTCATCAAAGCAGGACGTTAAGTACCGCGATGCCTTTTCCTCCAAAAGTTATTCTGAGGATTGATGAGATTACATTGTGCATGATTTCAGCAGACATCAAATGGAAAGTACTGTGCATACCGAGAGCTGCTGTATTTGAAGCAAAACTCCATCCATCTCTGCTTTTTTTCTCTCTTTTGTTTCTGAGACCCTTGGCAACATTTTGCCAGCCTGGGTGAGGACTGGAAAGAGAACAGGGCTCAGAGCCGAGGCCAGAGCTGCTCTCCTTAGACATTTAGGTCTGACTTGTATTGCTTTCATTTCTTCTAAGAAGAGTATTACATTTCTAGTAGATTTTATGCACCTGTATGCAGATGTATTGAAATAAAGGAATATTCTTTTTTAAAAAGGTTTGGAACCAGGTCTTACAAGGAACACTTTCCTGGCTGTGATAGTGTTGAGTTTTGACATTGGGATAAATTTGACATTTTGATAAATTACAGGCTGTATGTGGAAAACAATGTTGTATTATTGTATTTAAAAGCAAATATTTTTGCTACTTGCATTGGTGATCTCAATGTTTGTTCTCACATGTAGAATGAGGTTCTCTCCAGGACTGAGAGAAAACGGTTTCAGAGAGAGGCAGAAGAGGATCCCAGTTAAGGGTGCAGATAAAAATGTACAGACTTGGGTTCAAAATACTCAATCTGCTACTTGCTAACTCTTTACTTTGGGCAAACAGTTCAACCTTGGTGTATCTTCATTCTTCTGTAAAAATAGAATAAAAGTCATATGTGTTGCATAGAGATGTTGTGGAGAAACCAGACACTCACATGAAGTACTTGGCATAAGTGTAAAATGAAAGGTCATTACAGATGATGCTTCTGCACTTTCAAAGTTCATAGAAGCAAAGAAGTTTGTGGGCACATCAGTATGAGAATTAGAAGGCTAACGCTTCTCTCTCTGGCTTCTTTTTCATGACCTGGATGGCCTTACGGAGCCGTTAAATTATTCTGCTGTTTGTTTTCTGGCAAGGTTGTAGTTGATCATATGCAGGGAAATATATTAACCCTTAAAAATATACCTGAACATTTATATACATGCACATGCACTTAAACATACCATACACACACGCATACATGCAAACAACTGTCTATCTGTCTGTCCATAATGAGGCTGGCACCACAAATCACAAAGAAGTCAGTCTATTTAATGATTCTGTGCCCAAGATGAGTACATTTGCCCTCAGTTTATTCATCTAGAACATGGGTGTCAAACTCACCAGGGGCCACATCAGCCTCGCGGTTGCCTTCAAAAGGCCAAAATAATTTTAGGACTGTATAAATGTAACTACTCCTTAACTGTTAAGGAGTTGAAATTACATTCAGCCCCTTGAAGGCAACCATGAGGCTGATGTGGCCCCCAGTGAAAATGAGTTTGACACCCCTGATCTAGAAGATGGAGAGTTTGCATGAGATGAACTCCTGATTTTAAATTTTTAAGATTTTAAAATGTATCCTTTCTTTTTATCTCCAAGTATAGTTACCAAGGAGGCTGGTCCTTGCTCTCCAACTAGGTCATGCCTCCATCACACACTCTCATTGCACTGACTGCCCATCCCTCTGCGTGAACCGGCTTTTCCCCAGGTCCATGATTTTTGTAATATCTGTTCTGCCCATCACCCTGCAGGGCCTGCACATAGTAGGCACTGTGTCCATATTGATTGTGGGAATGTTTTACAACTGGGCTGATTTCTGTGTGTTGCCAATTGAAGCCCACTGAGAATCTGTTTCTTCTCAGTTTATTGCTGCGAGCAGACCACTTTGAAACAAGCCTATTATTTTGTTTATAATATGCTGGCCCTGTTCTTAGGATATTAGGTAAAATCTGGGACTGTAAACAAAATTTTAGTCATTATTTAATGCAATCTTTGGAAAATAATCAAAAGCAGAAGTCAGTGTGTACTAAGATGAACAGGTTGGCTTCTCTTTTAAAAAGACCATCTGTATTATTTCATTTCATTAATACCTAAAAATCATGGGCAGCTTCATTTACTGTGTGATTCTGATCAGTCTTTTAGATTCTCTAAGCCCCTGTTTGTGAATTGAAGATTATATACCCAATGGCATAGTGCGAGGATTGAATTCATTATATTGCATAATATTTTAAAACAGCATCTTGCACCCAACCTATATTCTTTTCCTCCCTTTTTAAATATTTGGCACAAAAATTTAACAGAGGAATTAAGGAAAGCAATCCCAAGTTATTGCTAAAACTAGAAATTATCTCTGCTTATGTGTCTTTCAAAAGTAAATCCTAAAGACATTCTGCATTGAACATTATCTTTGTCCAAGAATACCCACAGCCTGGTGCATACATTATGGTATTTCTTACCTGGATTCAAACTAATGTAAATCCATGTGTTAGCATTAGTCATCTCAATGAGAGGTTCATGGAATTATGGTTATGATGGTCACTATTTCAAAAGCCTTGCAGAAATGACATTTAGAGTAGGCTGCCAAATTTTGGGTTATGTGTTATTTGAAAAAGAGCTTTGATTTAAAAAAAAAAAAACAAGTTGTTGGAGGAGGATTCAAGATGGCAGAGGAGTAAGTGGAGCTATGCTAACCTCCTCCCAGGACCAATCTGGAATTACAACTAAATTGTAGAGAAATCATCCTGCATAACCAACGCAACACTAAATGGAGAGAAACCTTATAACCACGGACAGAAGAAACCACTTCACCACAATGAGACTGGTAGGGAGTGCGGAGGAGCCCCGAGAGGGCTGGCTGGGCTCCCACAGGCAATAGCTGAAGTTCCAGGAGGATATTTCAGTGGCCAGAGGGTTCCTCCTGAGAAGTGTGGGGTCTAAACCCCAAGATGGGCTCCCCAGCCTGTGGCAAATCCTGACCCGCAGGACTCGTGTCGACCGTGATTGAATGTGTGTAAGTTACTCTCACCCACAGACACGCTGGACTTAGAGGCTAGACCGGGACCACTTGACTCCTCCCTCATCCTCTGGGAGAGAACCCCGAGCCTTGGGTCCAGGGGGTTTTATTGAAGATTTTGGGCACAGAGCATCAGAATGGTCTCATTAACTTATTCATAGATTGTAGATTCAGGTCTGGTGGTAGACAGGACCAGGGAGCTACATCAAAAGGATAGATATGTAAATGGAAGGGCAACAGTCTTGGGTTGATCTGTAAACATTTGGCCAGAAAGAGCCCAGACATGCATTAGCATAAATCCTTTAATCCAGGGAGGGGGGAGGTCTCAGCAAGGCTGTAAATCTAAGTGATATGTTAGCCAGATTCCCCTACAGGAAATTCTGTTTCCACAAACATGGGTCCGCACATGCTGACTTGGGCTTATCACGCGAGAGACCTTGCCCTTTGACATGCGTGAAAGTCCAGGGCTACAATTCCCCACACGTGGAAATATGAACTCCCTTACCAGCCTATAGCACCAGAGCCAGGAAAGGAACCCAGATAACATCCAGCTGTGAAAAGCAGCAGGGTTTCTCTCTGCCAGGGAGAAATTGCTGGAAACACAGAGAGTCTCTTAAAGGGCCAACACACAGAGTTTTGTTTGCAGCTACTTACCATGGGTTCCCGCAGAGGGAGGGAGAGTGGACTAGAGATGTTTGAGGAGGGTCGGGGGGTGGTGGCTCTGGGGAGAGAACTGAAGGAACAGCTTCAAGGATCCCTGTGCCGAGTCATCCCCCATACTGCAGAAGCCATCTTTCTCAGGCAGAGCACTCCTTTCCAAGTGGCATCAGCCTGAGGGGAAGCAATAGCCCCACCCACAGGAATTACTCGGCCCCACCTTGTGGAGCTTAAGCCAGGCTGCTGATTATAGTTTAAGGCTATATCACTAATGAGTTTAAATACTAAGGTGGAAAATACAAAGAAGCAGGCCCCAAATGAAAGAGCAAGAGAATTCTCCAGAAGAACTAAATGAAATTGAGGTAAGCAATTTATCAGATAAAGAGTTTAATGATTATAAGGATACTCAACAGCATGAAAAAAGACATAGAAACCATAAAAAAGGACCAGTCAGAGGTAAATAATGCAATATCTGAAATAAATAATACACTGGAAGGAATAAACAATAGGTTAGATGAGGCAGAGAATCTAATCAGTGATTTGGAAGACAAGGTAGAAAAAAAACACCCATGCAGGACAGCAAAAACAAAAAAGAATTAAAAAATGAGGAGAGGTTAAGAAACATTTTGTACAAGAATCATAACAACATCTGCATCATAGGAATACCAGAAGAAGAGAACGAGCAAGGGATTGAGAACCTATTTGAAGAAATAATGACTGAAAACTTCCCTAATCCTGTGAAAAGATACATAAGTCCAGGAAGCTCAGAGACTCCCAAACAAGTTGAACCCAAAGAGGCCCATGCTGAGACACATCATAATTAAAATGACAAGGCTTAATGACAAGGAGAGAATCCTAAAAGCTGCAAGAAAAAAGCAGGTAGTTGCCTACAAGGGAGCACCAGTTAGTAGGTATTTACTTACTCAGTGGAAACATTTCAGATCAGAAGGGAGTGGTGTGAAATATTCAAGGTGATGAAAAGCAAAGACCTACAACCATGGTTACTTTACCCAGCAAGGCTATCATTTAAAATCAAAGGAGAAATTTGGAGCTTCCCACACAAGACAAAGCTAAAGAAGTTTGTTAACACCAAATCGGTACTGGAGCAAATGTTAAAGGGCTTGCTTTAAGAAGAACAAGGAAAAGAGGAAAAAAAAAAGAGAGAAGAGAAGAAACTAGCCTAACAATAAAATGGCACTAAATTCATGTCTATCAATAATCGACTTAAATGTAAATGGCTTAAATACACCAACCAAAGACATACGGTGGCTGAATGGATAAGAAAACAAGACCCATAAATATGCTGCCTCCGAGGGACCCATCTCAGATCAAAAGATACATGCAGACATAAGGGATGGAAAATATATTTCATGCAAATAGAAAAGATAGAAAAAGCTGAGGTTGCAGTACTTACATCCAAAGAAATAGTCTTTAAAACCACAGCTATAGTAAGAGACAAAGAAGGACACTACATGATGATAAAGGGAATAGTCCAACAAGAGGATATAAACCTAGTAAACATTTATGCATCCAACACAGGAGCATGTAAATATGTAAAGCAACTCTTGATGGATATAAAGGGAGAGATTGACAGAAATACAGCAGTAGTAGGGGATTTTAATATCCCATTGAGTTCAATGGATAGATCTTCCAGACAGAAGATCAACCAGGAGACAGTGGCCTCAAACAACACACAAGATCAAACGGATTTAATTGATTCTTCAGAGCATTTCAACTGGAAGCAGCAGAATATGCATTCTTTTCAAGTGCACAGGAACGTTTTCTAGTACAGACCACATATTAGAACACAAAACAAGTCTCAATAAATTTAAGAAGACTGAAATCATAGAAGCATCTTCTCTGACCACAATGCTGTGAAACTACAAATCAGTCACAAGAAGAACACTGAAAATGCATGCAAGACATGTAAGCTAAATAACATGTTATTAAACAATGACTAGGCCAACAATGAGATCAATGAAGAAATCAAAAGATACATTGAAACAAATGAAAATGAGGAAAAAACAATCTGAAGTATTTGGGACCCTGGGAAGTAATCCTAAAAGGGAAATTAATAGCAACACAGGCCTATCTCAAGAAACAAGAAAAAGCTCAAATAAACAATCTAACTTCACACTTAAAGGAACTTAAAAAAGAACAAAAAACAAAGCACAAAGTGAGTAGAAGAAAGGAAATAATAAAGATAGGAACAGAAATAAACGAAAGAGTCTAAGAAAAGGATACAAAAGAGCAATGATTCCAAGAGCTGGATCCTTGAAAGATAAACAAGATTGACAAAACTTTAACCAAACTGATCAAAAAAAAAAAAAGAGAGAGAGAAAGAACCCAAATAAATAAAATCAGAAATGAAAGAAGAGGAATAAAAACTGACACCAAAGAAATGCAGAAGATTGTAAAATTTAATTATGAACAACTATATGCCAACAAACTGGACAACCTGGATGAAATGGATAAATTCCTAGAAACATACAATCTTAAAAAACTATATCAGGCCCTGGCTGGTGTAGCTCAGTGGATTGAGCGCGGGCTGGGAACCAAAGGGTCCCGGTTCGATTCCCAGTCAGAGCACATGCCTAGGTTGCAGGCCAGGTCCCTGTGAGGGCCATGTGAGAGGCAACCATACATTGCTGTTTCTCTCCCTCTCTGTCTCCCTCCCTTCCCCTCTCTCTAAAAATAAATAAAAATTTAAAAAATCTAAAAAAAAAAAACGAAATCAGAAAGAATCAGAGAATCTGTATAGACAGATTGCACCTAGTGAAATTGAAGCAGTAATCAAAAAACTCCCAACAAAGAAAAGCCCTAGACCGGGTGGCTTCACAGGTGAATTTTACCAAACTTTCGAGAAGAACTAACACCTCTCCTTCTCAAACTATTTCATAAAATTCAAGAGGAGGGAACGCTACCAAACTCATTTTATGAGACAAACATTATCCTAATTTCAAAACCAGATAAAGACACTTAAAGAAAATTATAGGCCAATATCCCTAATGAACATAGATGCTAAAATTCTCAACAAAATATTAGCTAACCGAATACAGCAATGCATCAAAAAGATAATACACCATGATCAAGTGGGATTTATTCTGGGAATGCAAGGTTGGTACAACATTTGCAAATCAATAAATGTGATTCACCATCTAAACAAAAGAAAGGCTAAAAACCACATGATCATATCCATAGATGCAGGAAAAGCATTTGATAAAATCCAGCACCCATTTATCATCAAAACTCTCAGCAAAGTGGGAACAGAGGATATATACCTAAACATAATAAAGGCCATATATGACAAACCCACTGCCAGCATCATACTCAAAGGGAAAAAAGTACAAGTGTTCCCCTTAAGATCAGGAACAAGACAGGGATGTCCACTTTCAGCTCTTATTCAACATAGTACTGGAAGTCCTAGCCACAGCAATCAGACAAGAAGAAGAAAGAAAGGCATCCAACTTGGAAAGGAAGAAGTAAAACTGTCATTATTTGCAGATGACATGATACTGTATATAGAGAATCTCAACGGTTTCACCAAGAAACTACTAGAACTTATAAATGAATTCAGCAAAGTAGCAGGATTCAAAATTAATATCCAGAAATCATTTCTATTTTTATATGCCAATACTGAACTAACGGAAATGGAAATTAAGAAAAGAATCTCATTCACAGTTGCTACAAAAAGAATAAAATACCTAAGAATAAACCTAACCAGGGACGTAAAGACATGTACATAGAAAACTATAAGACACTGAAGAAAGAAATTGAAGGTACAAATAAGTGGAAGCACATACCGTGTTCATGGATAGGAAGAATTAACACCATTAAAATATCCATACTATCCAAAGCAATCAATAGATTCAATGTAATTCCTATCAAGATTCCAATGATGTATTTCACAGAAGTAGAACAAATATTTCAAAAATGTATATGGAACCAGAAAAGGCCCAAATATAGCAAGAGTGATCCTAAGAAAGAAGAACAAAGTTTGAGGAATCACGCCACATAATATGAAACTATACTATAAGGCCATAGTCATCAAAACAGCATGGCACTGGCATAAAAATAGACACATAGATCAATGGAAAAGAATAGAGAGCCCAGAAATAAACCCAAACCTTTATAGTCAATTAATATTCAACAGAGGAAGCAAACACGTGCAATGGGATAAAGGTAGTTTATTCAATAAATGGTGTTGGGAAAATTGGACAGATTCATGCAGAAAAATTAAACTAGACCACCATCTTACACCACACACAAGACTAAATTCAAAATGGATCAAAGACTTAAATGTTAGACCCAAAACTATAAAAACTGTAGAAGAAAACATAGGTAGCAAAATGTCATTCATTGCTCATAGCAATATTTTATTGGATATATCTCCCCAGGCAAGGGAAACAAAAGAAAAAAAATAAATAAGACTACATCAAACTAAAAAGGTTTTACACAGCAAAGGAAATCATCAACAAAATAAAAAAACCCACGGAATGGGAAAACATATTCTCCTATATATCTGATAAGGTGTTAATATCCAAAATTTATAAAGAACTTACAAAACTCAACACCAAAAAAAAAAAAAGGCAAAATTAAAACCACAATGAGATGTCACCTCGCGCCTGTCAGAGTGGCTATTATCAATAAGTCAACAAACAAGGGCTGGCAAGGATGTGGAGAAAAGGGGAACACTTTTGCAGTGTTGGTGGGAATGCACATGGTGCAGCTACGTTGGAAAGCAGTATAGAGATACCTCAAAAATTAAAAATGGATCTTCCTTTTGACCCAGCAAACCCACTTCTGGGTATACATCTGAAGGAACCCAAAACACTAATTCAATAGAACATTAGCACCCCTATGTTCATTGCAGCATTATTTATAATCGCCAAGATATGGAAGCAGTCCAAGTGTCCATCAATAGATGAGTGGATAAAACAACTATGGGACGTTTACACACTGCAATACCGTTTGGCCATATAAAAGAAGAAAATTTTACCCTTTTGACAGTATGGATGGACCTGGAGAACATTATGCTAAGTGAAATAAGCCATTCAGAGAAAGGCAAGCACCATATGATTTCACTCATATGTGGAATCTAACGAACAATCTGAATTAATAAGGAAAATGGGGACAGACTCATAGATGGAAAGCAGGATGACAGTTAATAGTGGGGGAGGAGAGGGGTGGAGGGATTGAGCAAAAAGGAAAAAGGACTCATGGACATGGACAGCAGTGTGGTGATTGCTGGGGGCAGGGAGGAATAAGGGGACTAAATGGTAATGGAAAAAATACAATAAAGATTAAATTAAAAAAAAAGTTGATAACTCAGGTATGATTCATTACATTTTTTTTAAAGATTTTTATTTATTTTTAGACAGAAGGGAAGGGAGGGAGAAAGAGAGGGAGAGAAACATCAGTGTGTGGTTGCCTCTCACGTGGCCCCCACTGGGGACCAGGCCTGGGGAGCGCGGGATGGGAACCAGAGGGTCCCGGTTTGATTCCCAATCGGGGCACATGCCTGGGTTGTGGGCCAGGTCCCTAATGAGGGCCATGTGAGAGGCAACCATACATTGCTCTTTCTCCTTCGCTTCTCCTCTCTCTGAAAATAAATAAATAAAATCTTAAAAAAAAAATTAATACAAGGGATCCTGGACATGACAAATTTGAGAAGCAGTTACTAGTATATTTTATTCAGAGATAAGAAATCCAAATCGCAATAGTTTATTTCAAATCATGTGTTTGTTTTAATAGAACATTTTCTCATGATGCTTTATTTTTGGTACTGAATTCTATGAAAGGAATTCCTTCTATCGTTGTGATAGCTTATATGAATAACTTATTATTGCTAACCCCTGATCAAAGAATCAGACCAAATCCCTTGTCTACTGATTTTTAAAAATGACTCCTCCCTATTGAGCATATTGTGTTTTATCCCCCCAAATCACGGTTGAGTTGAGGTTAAATAGGGGTGAGGAGGCATGTTTACACGTTCTTGGCTATGCTTGTAAAAAGTCTTCAACAGACACATGATAAACACTAGTTTCTCAATTATAGAAACAGGGTGTATTTCCTTACTTGCACATGCTTGGGTTCAGGAGTTCTCATAAGAGGCTGAAGAACATTTTTTTTGTTAAGATTTTACTTTTTTTTAGAGAAGCTTTAGGATCACAGCAAAATCGAGAGGAAGAAAAAAATCAAAGCAAAACAAAAAATGGCTACACACTTCTCGTTATAAAATGAATAGGTTCTGAAGATGTGACGTGCTGCATGGTGACTATAGTTAATACTGTGCTGTATATTTGAAAGTTTCTAAAAGAATTTTTTACAGTCTGATCAAAAATGTGTAACTGTGCAGTGGTGGATGCTGACTAGAATTATTGGGGTGATCACTTAGCAATATGTTGTATAAATATATTTAATCATGTTGTACACATGAAACTAATATAATGTTATGTGTCAATTATATCTCCATAAAAGTAAATTAATTTTTAAAAATTGAGAGGAAGGTGTAGAGACTTCTCATTTATCACCTTCTCCCACACATGCATAGCCTCCCTCATTATCAATATTCCCCACCAGAGCGGTTCATTCATTATAATTGATGAACCTACAGTGACACATCATAATCACCCGAAGTCCACAGTTTACATCAGATCTCACTCTTGGTGTTGTAGGTGTTACGGGTTTAGACAAATATACAATGACGTGTATCCATCATGATAGTATGATGCAGAGTATTTTCATTGCCCTAAAAATCCTCTGTGCCCCACCTGTTTGTCCCCTCTGCCAACCCCTGGTCTTTAAGAACCTTCTTTTAGAAAAAGGAATTGTGTTCATCATAGAAACTGGTGACAGAAATAAGGAGCTTCAATCATTTTGTGTAGCAAGTTCCCACCGATTATAGTGTGAAAACATAACTTGCCCAAGACCTGAATATTTGTCTTTCCTTTTTAATATAACAAATGATTACTGTATTCCAAAGCACTATTTGGTCTCCTTTCAATTCTTTTATATTTGGGGTTTGTACATTTGATCATCAGGAAAGCCAATTCTTCCTACATGTGTACTTATGTGAAAATAGAGCAAGTGTCGAGGTGGCAAGGCATCTTTTTTCACTTCATCCTGTTCTGTTGTTTTAAAAAATGTGTCTCTGCTATGTTAGTATATTATGGAAATGTATGCATAGGAAAATACACCCTATCTTTCTCTGTTCTCACTCACTTCCACTGCCCTAAGGCCAACAATTGTATGTTATAAGCAGGTAGTATTATTACCTAGCCATAAGTCTGACGGGAAATATACTGAAGTCAATTTGAATCATTATATGTGGTAACATCTAATTTATCTAGCATTACAAATGAATTAGGTGATGAATATAAATGAATGTTTTAGATAATATGTATTTCCTTACATGCTTTTTCATTTTAGTAAGTTTTCTCCAATATGTCTAAAATGCATTGCTATTTCTATAAATTCTTGAAATATAATATTCTATTTTTATGATGATTCAAGTACATCATAAGAAATATTTTTTGTCGTTTTATTTTTTCTCTATTCAGATACCTGAGAACCCTTTTTTTTTCCCCAGGAGTGTACATTTTTTTGCCATCTTTATAAATAGATTTGTGCTGGTCTTTCTTTTTACTTTTTACTTTTTCACCTTTCATATTGTATTCTAGTGTTTGCCACCTTCTAAGTATGAAATGTGCATTTTTATCAACCAAATGTCCCTACTGCTCATCCCTCATATTTACTACTTTTTAATCAAACCAAATAAGTAATCATGTTGAACCAATTAATGTAATTTGACTGCAACTGAATTTCCTTGGTATAAGGATATTTTATAGTCCTCATAACATAATTTATATGAGCTCTATGATACCATTAAAGAGGCCCTTTCTTCACTTAGTTCTTTATGATTATGTTTCAGGTATTTGAAATTGCTAAAAATGTACTCTCCAACAAGTGGAAATTTCTTATAACAGAGTTTTAAATAGGAAAATGTAAACATATTGTTAATCAAATAGTGACATTGATATGTGACAGTGGAAGTCAGCCTTGAAAACATCACAAATAGGTTAAAATGAGCTCACTCAGAAAATTTGTCTATAATTCCGATGATCTATAAATCAGAGCATTTTCTATCTTGGTTGATATGGAGTTACTTTCTCATTTTTTAATAGATTCATTAAGCATCAAAGGGACCAAAAAAAAAATGCCTCCTTCTAGGAGGTATTAAAATTTTGCTTATCAGTCATCTCAATTTGCAAATGTCCAAGATGTGTTCAGGTGTAGAACCTTGACTTAAATTCCAGTATCTTATCTATTTGGGACAGTGGATACACAGATGTGGGTTGGAAAAGACTTGTTGAATTGGTGTTAGGGGAATCGGCATCGGTGGACTTGACCATGCCTGTTGGATTTCTTCTCATCTGTTTGGAGAACCGGGTTCCTGTGACTGACTTGCACATGTATAATTACATGCATTTCCTCTGTGCGAGCGGATGTGGGCAGATGCGCAGAGTTCTGTAAATTGGTATGTGTGAAGTCCTGATAATAAGGGAAATGCAAGTTATTATTGTCAGCACGTGTTCTGATAGCACCTGCAGGCTAAGGAGGCTATTCGTCCAGTATTTACACTTCAAGGTGAAAATGCAGCTGTAACTGATTTACTGAACTGGCTGGACACAGTAAGGGACATCGTGGTCATGCTTGTACGGCCATCTTCCCTTCATGCCTGGGCTAAAAGTCTCCACAGTTCCCATGCCTTTTAAATTTAGTGCAGGTATTAAGTATTCGTTTTGGTCCCTTCCCTCCTCCCAGGCTATAAAAAGTCTGCTCCAGCCTAATAGCAAAGTGTCAAACTCTTACTAGGGGGAAAGCTCCCATCATCCCTTGCACAGGGCTGCCTCTGCCTTGGGCAGGGGGTGCAGCGTAGGGCACCCGAGACTGCTGACAGCTCGATATCCAAATGCAGATTCTTTTACTTCTCAGGTGCTTTTGTGGGTTCTTCTGAGGGCCCCCACTGGGGTCTTCCAATTCCCGGGCCTGATGAGGCCCCCCCAGTTAGCCTCTACACCTAACTGTTTCTCAGTGCCTGGCTACCAGCACTTCCCTTGTGGTCACTCCACATGTTCACCAGGTGGAGTCACTTCAGGAACACACCAAGTTGATCCCTCTCTCAAGGGTCCACCTCTGGTCTCTGTCTCCTTTCATCTCTGTTACACTTTCCTCCCTCTGAAGGTTCTAGGTCAATTGAGCATTTAAACAGCATTGGTATAAGCTGTGAGCTCATACCATTCCCTGCATCCTCCAAACTCCAGAGAACAGGTATCACATCACAATACAGACACATTTCTCTCTCCAGTGGTTCCCTTCATTACCCATGGACCTGACTGCCCATAGTTCATTTCCTCAGGATTCACACAGGTAGCATGGAGTTTCCATGTAAGAGTGCCATGCTTGTGATATCACCTGTGAGGGAGGACGAAGCAATGACTTCATGAGAAGTGCCACCTCTCAGATGGACACTTCCCTGCATGGGGACTTGCTATGTCTTTTTGCATCGTACTTTGCTTTTGCCTGTGAAACAAGTGAATGAATGCACTGTTGGGAGTGCGCTGTGCGTGTAGCCTGCTGGAAGCTGTCTGACACGTGAGTGCTTTCTCCCCTTTCAGATCTGCTTTATCGTTGGGGATGTTCTGTTTATAAATGTAATTCCTGTTTACCAGAAATGATCTGGACCATTGCCAAAGTACCAGGTCTGCTGTTTCTGAACTGTTTCTTAAGAAGGAAAAAAAAGTCTTTGCTTTTGTTCAGCTTAATTACGTAGGCCTTTGGTTTTCTCTTATCAGGACTGTGAGTCAGTCCTTTCAGTGTGTAATTATCCCAAGTGTCCTCCATTTGCTAAAGCGAGCATCTCTATTTTTGTCAGAAAGCAACGCTGTTCCGCTTTGGAAATCTTTTGAAGCATTTTGTTTTCACTTGTGCCTTTGTGATCTTGAATGTAAACACACGGCTTGTAATTCCTACTTGGTAAAGAGAATTAATCTTGAAATAAATGAACCCAACAAAGAGGAGGAAGATTCTCAGCACACACTGTCTTATCTGCGAAACAGCTGGGAACAGCCGAAAGGTTCGATGGCAGGATCAGGCCAAGGCAACTTTATTTTTATTTTTATTAAAGATTTTATTTATTTATTTTTAGAGGGGAAGGAGATAGAGAAACAGCAATGTATGGTTGCCTCTCACATGGCCCTCACTGGGGACCCAGCCCGCAACCCAGGCATGTGCCCCGACTGGGAATCGAACCGGGACCACTTGGTTCCCAGCCCTCGCTCAATCCACTGAGCTACACCAACCAGAGAGGCCAAGGCATCTTTAAAGATCCTGCTAGGTCGGTGAGTTTTCAATGGGTCTGATGCAAGAATTTTTAAAACATGTAACACCTGACTATTTAGTGGGGGGCACTGATCTCTTTTCCCTTAGATTGTCAAATATAAAAAATGACAGCAACCAACACAACAATAGCCGTCCAGTGTGAATGAATCAAAATTATATCTATTTTTTTTTTGGCAGATCGGCAAAAAGTATATTTTTTGGTGTGCCACAGAATTTTGGTAATGAGTGTGTGTGCCATGAGATGAGAAAGGTTGAAAATTGCTTTTCTGGGTCTTAGTCCTGTAATGTGGCTAAGAACATGCACTGCTGAAAAAAATTTTTTTCACTTCTTTAATTTTCAGGGTTTTTTATTTGTAAGATTAAAGGAATTATATTTCATGAAATTCATAGGAACATTATATAACAGTGCCTAAAACAAGGCATGAAATAAATGTTTTTCTCTAATAATGCCTTATACTGAGATTTTTAAAAATAGTACCTTTAAAAATGCACTTGAAAAAAGGGTACTTCAGGACATTTTCTGCCTTTGTTGGTGTGGCTCAGTTGGTTGAGCATCATCCTGAAAACCAAAAGGTCACCTGTTCCATTCCCACTCAGGGCATGTGCCTGGGCTTTGGGCCCGGTCCCCATTGGGAATGTGAGAGAGGCAACTGATTGATGTTTCTCTCTCACACTGCTTCTCTCCCTCTCTTCTCTCTCTAAAAATAAATTAAAAAAATCTTTTTTTTAAAGAAATTTTCTTAAAATTCCAATCTTACTGTCCTTTGCAAAGTTAACATATTTCTAGGTATCCCATTGTAAAGTAGCATTAACCAGCCTGGATTTAAAATGGGATCCCAGGGACGGTGACAGACCCCATTGATTGCCTACTCCTGCCCAGGGCAGGTCACCAGCGGTTGTGTCTGGAAATCCCCAGAGAGGGAATCTGCTCCCGTGTATTCTCATGGACAAACCTGTGACTGTTTGGGGCATGTCTCCTTCTTCCTTGCTACATTAAGTGAGGTTTCTCCTACGAATGCTTGAGTTTGAATAAAGCTAAGTGCCAGTTCTTCAGAATTGATCCTGAATTTAGACTTTGGGAGGTTTTCCTCTAACACTTGTACTTCATTTGTTTTTTTTTCATTATGCCTGTATATATTTTCTGATTTTTTTTTGGTAGTGAAAATTTATTAGTTTTATAATTAAAAAGTTATTTAAAAATAATGTGAGTACAGTGAGGTCTGGTACTGCGTTGTCCCTGCTGCATTTCTGATCCGTCCGCTGCCCCTCCACTGAGCCCTCGGCTGCAGCAGACATCTGCAGGGCCAGACCGACCTTAATCTTTAGAACTCTCTAAACACTGACTGGGTCCTTGCCTAAGATATGGGAGCATACTTTTTCTCCCTGTCCTGCTGCATTTGTCACACTGTGGCAAAGAGGTTAGTGGGGGGGATACACCCGAGTTACAAATGCTGTAATATAGGACATAGTGGTAGGCCTACTCTACTATAATGCTGACTTGCATAAATTGGCTCAAACCCACTGTGATTTTAGTGTAGTCTTGAGCTGGGACCTATACTCTGATGATGTTTAAGTTTGTACCTCTGCATAAAATGCTTAAGAGCTTTCTTTACTGTAAATTATAGACCCAAAGGGACTATAGTCTGCCCAGAAAGTATCCAGCCGTGTACTATGAAAAATAGAGACATTTATTGAAGAAGATACAAGATACAAGAAACATTGTACACAGGACAATGACAGCTTAGTCCCCTTCAAAGTAGGCATCTTGGGACCTCACACAGTTCTCCCAGTTGCCATCAGCTGCCCCATGGTATTTTCCTGAATCTCATCAATGGTCTGAAATCTCTTCCCTTTCAAAGGTGATTTTAGTTTGGGGAAAAACCAGAAGTCACAGAGCACTAACTCTGGGCTGTAGGGGAGCTGAGTCACCTGGGTGATTTGATGTATCACCAAAACACTCTGCATGAGACGTGATGCATGAGACGTGATGCATGAGCAGGGACATTGTCTTAATGAAGCTTCCAGTCACCAGTTACCCATAGCTGCAGCCTTCTGAATCATCTGAATAGTTTCTTCAGAGGAATGTTCAAGCTTAATGCAAAATTTGGTGTGGATTTGTTAGTCTACTCAGTCACATGCTCACTCAATAGCGTCTACCACCCTCACTGACCAGTACACTGGAGTCGTCATTGTTCACACATGCCCATTCCAGTCCACTCTCCTTGGCTTCCAGGTTGCATCAATGTCACGCAAGCCATTACCGTAATGTTAGCAATGGCTGGACTTTTTCCAGACAGACCTTCACATGTACTCTCTATTCCTAAGATGGCATGTTCTTCTGATTCCTCAAAGTTCCAAATGTGGATATTTTTAACTCACCCAGGACATTGTTAACCATGTTTCACTTTATGTATTAGCCTTTGCTACGATCTGAAACATTTATTGTTCAGCTGATTTTAGAGTGTTTTTGTTTGTCTACTGTTGGAAGGCCCTAGAGATACAATTATGAAAAAGGCATGGGTCAGTCTTCTAGAACTTCACTCTGTAAAGACACAGAAATTTCGATGTATCTGTGAATGTTGTCTTATCAGTTTTAAAAAACAAAGCATTATTTATTTTTTTTGAATGACCTAACCACATAGAGGTTCTTTGTAATCATGATTATTTAAAATCATGATTTTAATACTGTTTCGTGACTATTAAACACTGCTACTCCCGTGTAATTAAATTTCCCTATCACATAAGAAAATATGCACATATACTATTACTAATATCTATTATTATTATTATTATTACTGTTATCACATACTGAGTTGTGCTAGATGCTACATATACTTGAACTTGCTTAGTTATTACAACCATGGTAGTTATATAGTATGTGGCTTATTTCACAAAGAGGGAAACTTAGGAGAGATGTAGTGGGCTGCCCAGAGTCACACAGCAGCTGGCCCGGGGCAGGGGTGAACTCTGTGCTTTGGACATTACTTCCTCTGCTTATTTACTCCTCAAGGAGAGAACATCTTCTCAAAGAGTGGTTTGTTTTTTTCCTCCTTGTATCTTTTTGTAGCCACAGGTGGTAACCACCAGGAAGCACACTTTGAGAAATTGCTATTTAGGCATAGAAAAAGTCCATGTAATAAAAACCAGAAGTCGTTTTTACATTTTTTAAAGGAGAAATGACAACTAAATGCAATCTGGGGTCTTGCATTGGAGCCTGAAACAGAAAAATTATGCTCTCGGAAAAAACTGGAGGAACCTGAATAAGTTTTGTTCGGAAACTTAGTTAAAAGGATTGTCTCAAAGCTTTTAATTTTTTTTTTTAAGATTTTTATTTATTTATTTATTTTTAGAGAGAGGGGAAGGGAGGGAGACAGAGAGAGAGAGAAACAGCAATGTATGGTTGGCTCTCACATGGTCCTCACTGGGGACCCGGCCCGCAACCCAGGCATGTGCCCTGACTGGGAATCGAACCGGGACCCTCTGGTTCCCAGCCCGCACTCAATCCACTGAGCTACACCAGCCAGGGCACTTTTAATTTTTATAAAGCCTCTATGGTTGTGTAAGATGTCAACAGATGGGAAGCTGGTGAAAAGTGTTTGGGAATTCACTCTCTTATTTTTGCAACTCTTCTTTAAGTCTAAAGTTATCTCAAAATAAAAAGTATTTTTAAATTTTCTATTTTTCAAAACAAATATTCTTTCCATAGTGTGAAGTAGAACTTTGCCAACCATTTCTTCTGAGTTTTTTAAATGAGTGACCAGCACCTGCGGTTAGAAATGGTGCTGACATCTTCCCTGTGGAGCAAAGTTCAGCCTCTTCATCCCCAGCACAGACGGAGCTGGTCGCTTCCAAACGATCTCAATGGGGAGAGGACCTGGGAGAAGTGTCTGGACTAAGACACTGAATTATCCACAAATCACAATTTCATCCTTTTCTCCTAATTGTGCTACCGTTTTTATTGCTGTTTCTCTTG
Organism: Micronycteris hirsuta; assembly: GCA_004026765.1. Taxonomy (NCBI): domain Eukaryota; kingdom Metazoa; phylum Chordata; class Mammalia; order Chiroptera; family Phyllostomidae; genus Micronycteris; species Micronycteris hirsuta. The sequence goes on from PVJI01000203.1 coordinate 154,253, forward strand.
CTCCTGTTATAATCCGTGGTCTACAACATTGTCATACTTAAATGCAATATTTTAGTGTATATGAAGGGCCCAGTCTGGGTTTTTTTGTTCCCTTAGGGGCATTCACGTGCATACACATAAAAGTACAGAAGTTTGCTTGATAACATCATGGCTTAGCTATAAATTTGCTAAGAGATTGGGCATTATTGACTGTCCAAGGGACCCTAAGCTGCTGGTTGGTATGTAAATTATAGCTCAGGTAGGCCATGCGCTTTCCTCTGCTTGCAGAGTGGCCTCTTCAGCACCCCTGTCATTTTTGGAGTGGCTCCTCTTAATAACACCGACAACAGCAATTCGATAAATCTACTCTCAGGCTGATGGGAGCAGCCAGTCAGTCAATATGGCCAGACAAGACTTGGAGAAAGACTCCCACCTCTGCCCAGCCTCCCGCTGGATTCAGTGCCCAGGAGGGGACAGTCCAAAGCCTGGCTGCTGTGGCTTTTCTCCTCCTAGCATGTCACGGGTGGCCCTCCAGGAGAGACCAGGACTCTCCTGCTGTCCGAGGGAGTGACTTCACTGAGAAAATGCTTCTTTAGGATTCCACTACCTGCCCCTGGCTGCCCTGTGGGCTTCTGTCCAGAATTTCGATTTTTTAAACACAGGCTTGAGTTTTTTAGTTTTGTTTAATTTGCATTTCAGATTCATTCTATGTGACTCTAGGTCAAATGCTCGTACTATTTTGAATTAAGTGTTTTACTTTGAGATAATTATAGATTCACATACAGTTGTAATGCATGAGTTTTTCCTCAGTGGAAACATCTTCCAAAACATTAGTACAACATCACAACAGGATGTCTTAGTACATTTGAGCTGCTGTAACAAAAATACCATAGACCACAGGGCTTAAATGATGAACCCTTATCTCTCAGAGTTCTGGAGGCTGGGAAGTACAAGATAAGGCACAGGTTGATTTGGTGACTGGTAAGAGCCGGCTCCCTGGTTCATAGGTGACAGTCTTCTCTCCGGGTGGAGGACGGGGCCAGGAGCGCTTTGGAGCTTTGGAGTCTCGTTGGTAAGGGCCCTAATCCCAAAGGACTCCACCCTTATGACCTAATCACCTGCCAAAGGTCAACCTGCAAGTTGAGGATTAGGTTTCAGCATATGAATTTGGGGACACAAACATTCAGTTTGTAGGACAAGGTATTGGTACAGACAAGATACAGAGCATTTCCATTTCCTGAAGGACCCCTCAGTTGGTTTTTTATAGCCACACTCACTTCCCTTCTGCCCCAGCCCCTCCCTAATCCCTGGCAACCATCAAACGGTTCTCTATTTCTATATGTGCTTTTAAAAGTAATAATTCATAGAGATAGGTTTGCCTGCTTCCCAATGAAAGGCAGTCTTTCTCTGATGAGTTGGAAGGCAGGTGCTGCCACGTTTGCAGACTCGATGCAGAACTGTCAGCTGTTCATTTTGTGTCTGTGCAAGTTGGTGCACTTGTGGTCTGGTGGCGAATTCGTAGGTCTCGGCACCAAACTCCCAGGGGTCAAATGTTCATCTGTCTCTGGCTGGCTGTGTGACCTCAGACAAATGGAGAGACTTCTCTGAAATAAAGTTCTCTCACCCAGCAGGGTAAAAAAAGGGGACAATAAAGACATTTCCCATAAAGTGTGGAGAGAGAACTACAGGAGATGACTTCAGTAAATTACTCAGCACAGCATCTGATGCATACTAATCCTTCTGGGGCTATTAGTCTGTAGAGGGGACTCTGGCAGAGTTCAGAAAGTGAGGAAAAGGCAAGTGATGTCTGAAAACCCAAATTCCTAACTCTGCTTTCTCAGACCCAGGAGGGAAAAACATCAGATTTGGTCATTCACCAAAAGGAATCACCAAGATATTCAAAACTATGAAATTAGAATTAAAATTAGAAATGATTCTTGACGAATATTTTAACTTTGAATGGCAGTGAGTGGTGATATTTGCTTTTCATTGTCTATAATCAGATCCTATCCATGAGTGTCTGAAATGTTTAACTGTATTAGAATTTCCCTTTTAAAAATGCCTTTGTTTTACAATGTGGGCTTGACGTGACTCTGCAGCACAGCCCTAAGTGTGCACCTGGACAGATTTCAATCCATTCTCCACTAAGCATGAAGATCTCGGGAGCAGCTGGGCAGAGCAGTGCCTGTAATTGATATAACATATTGGTAAATCAACACATTTATTCCCCCCGGTGAGTCATGAAGCCATATACATCTAAAAATAAACCTGAGTTTTACCTCCCACGAACTGGTTTCAAGACTGTCTGCTAATGTCTGTTTGGCAGTTGGTTAAAATGGAATAATTATATTGGATTTGTTTTTTGTTCTGGCATTTCCAAGCTCCTTTCCAAATAGCTCTCTTTGGGGAGATATTTGCGAGGTAATGCTTGCCATTTGCCACACCTCCTTTGGCTGTTAACAACGTGGAAGCAAGGAGGTGTGTTCATTGTTAGTCGTATCTTCTCAAACAAAACTGGGCCACATTTTACCACCGGTGCCAGAGACGTAGTGTTTGTGTGAAGTTGTGCAGAACTCTCAAAACTTACATGGTTTGACAATGACAATGAAATAGGAATTTCCCTTGCCTCTTTAACTGAATGAACATGTAGGTTCACACATGAATGTGTGAGAATGATTATTTAAAATGTAATGTATTCTGTGTTACATATGCAAGTCATTACCCATAAAAGTGAGGTTGAGCAATCAATCATTTCTTTTTTACCTGTGTGAGGAGTTGTCTATTGTGATAAATTGCATTTGTGAGCCACGAATGAGGTCCGAGGCAAATGAGGAAACATTTCCAGGGGAACTTCCTTGCAGAGATTCTCAGGCTGAAATCACAAGGTCAGCTACAGCACCTGAGAACCATGCCAGTCTCTTGCCGCCGGCTCTGCCCGGCTGTCGGAGCGCGGGGGAGTGCGGCACAGCTGATGCGGGCTCCACAGGCTGGGCAGAGTCCTGTGGGGTGGGCATGACGTGTCGTCAGTGAGTCCCTGGGCATCTGCCATTTATTCTTCATTGTACCTGAAATAATCACAAGATGTAGAGAAAGTTTTGCAGGGAGAAACTTAGAAAATACATACTGTATTTGGGGAAATATCAGAGATGCATGGGAGACTGTTTTTGTGAGCACAGGGACCGGGGATGGGAGCGCTCCCAACAGGACAGACAAAAAGGGGGCTTTCAATATCCTCTGTTTGAAGACTTGGACTTACTAATTTGTTTTTATGTTTTATGCTTACTATATCAAAGTATCTGTCAGTTGATTGTTGATTTTTCTCTAGATTTCACCTGAAGCTTGAATAGAAGAACCAAATTTACTGGTAGGTTCCTTAGTGATAATATTTAAATAAAGCAGCTGCTATTAATTGCTTATTATGCTCCATGCACTGGGTTAAGTGATTTGCATGAACTGTATCATCTAATCCTCAAACGAATACTTATGATGTTGATATTTCATGATAAATATTACAATAAACTGAGGCTTCAAGAAGATAAGTAACTTAACCCAGGTTGTAACTATCTGGGAAATGTATTCTTTGTAAATGTGTAATTATTATCTCAACACTTAAAGAAGTCTTAAAAAGGCACAATTTATTGACTTATTGATTTAATCAAACATCAACTGTACCAGTAATGAAAAAGTTCATTTCAACTTTACCTTGAAACATAAATGTTTTGCTGGTCTAAATTTCTCCAGTTGAGTTGCCCCAAAGGTATAAACTGCCCCCTTTGAATCTAAATATATTCAACTGTCCTTAAAGTGCTCTTTAATTGAAAAGCAAGACTGCTAGCAATTGTCTGACAGCTGGAGCACCCCTGATGAGCTGGTGTTCAGCAGACTATATAGTTCTTCATATTCCCTTTTTCTAACAAGGAATCACAGTGCTGCAAAATCTTGAAAAACACATCCATCATTTTGTTTATTTCTTTATTTAACATTGTCAAAGAGTAATTCCAACCAGATTAATGACCAAATAAATGCAACCTTTTTCTTCCTCACTTCCCCCACAGAAAAATATAGTATGCAGTATTCATCATTACTATCAACTGAGCAATTATTACAGACTTCTGAGAAACACTGCACAGCACAAAATATTTTCCCTGGAAAAAAATATCACCAAAATGACATGACCATATCAATCAAATCTGTGAGATATTTTTCAAATTAGATAGGTCTTAAAGGAGATTGTTAAATATCCCAAGTGAGATAGCTTAAATCACTATATTTAGACATTCACATATAGGTACATAATTCTGTCATTACGTACTAAAAGGATGTTGGGAAATCACTTAATTGCAATTACTTTCAATATTTTTGACTTAGGAAAAATTTGAACTCTGCCAATGGTTGAAATTAAGCCATATTAACTCTCTCTTTCTTCAGTTTTTACAAGCCTGTCATGATTCAAGCCTGTCAATTGCTCCCCTTGCGTTAGTTTGAAAGGATCAGAATCTTTAATATTTGCATTTTGCAGCTTGTAAAGGATGTTAAAATTGAGACTCTACTAAGAAAAACAGCATCGTTTATAGCATTATTACATTGAAGATGTCAGTTATGCTTTTTTCACCAAGACATGGTCAAAGGGTTTAACCTGCAGTTATACTATGAATAAGTTCTGAGGATCTAATGTAGAGCATTAAAACACACTTAACAACACTATTATGTACTCAAAATTTGCTGAGAGAGTAGATCTCAAATGTTCTAACCACACACACACGCACACACATGCACACACACGCGCAGGCAATTGTGTGGGCGACGAGGTGTTAACTAACTCTGATGTGGTAGTCATCTCAGTGTTTGGTGGTTGAAGTCATCACATTGTACACCTTACACTTACACAACGTTATGTCAATTACATCTCAGTGAAGCCGGAAACAGAAAACGTGATCACACACACAGAACTGAGCTCAGTATCTACGACAAGGTTGAATTCTAATATATTTTCCTTGTATCTTATTCATACAGTGGACTTTAAAATCTTTCAAAGATTGCTCTTTTTATCATCAACTGTGAATGCTGTTGTAAGTAAACAACACTAAAATGTTTACTATTTAATAAATCAATGGAATTTGTAATCTTTTAATAAATTAATTCAAAAACCTTACGGAGAGTTAACTAGTGAGAAAGACTCTCTTTTTGTCACCTCTCTCCTCCTACCAAAAAACAATAGTTCAACCTGGTGAGCAGTAATATTTTCCATTGTTTTGTCAGAAACCACATTTGCTTAATGGTCTAGCGTAGGAGCAAGACAGTGACTCCACATTCAGCAGAGTCCGTTACCTTGCTGGTCCGTAAGCACATGCCCAGCTTTTTATCTGCTAGATATGAGCACACAGTTCATAGGACAAAGTGATATTGTGACCACAAATAATCACTGACTCTAAAGCTGAAGCCTAAGTTATGAATATGTTTTTTTTTTAAAGATTTTATTTATTTATTTTCAGAGAGAGGATAAAGGAGGGAGAAAGAGCAATGTATGGTTGCCTCTCACATGGTCCTCATTAGGGACCTGGCCCGCAACCCAGGCATGTGCCCCAACTGGGAATCGAACCGGGACCCTCTGGTTCCCAGCCCGTGCTCAATCTACTGAGCTACACCAGCCGGGTCAATATGGTTTAATTGGAGTATAAGTGTCTACATATTGGCCTGGTCGTGGAGAAGGAACCTGGGATCAGGGTGCCAGGCTCTTCTGGCCTGTTTTTCAGAACTTCATCCTGCTCCCTGTCTTCCGGGTTCCTCGCAGCTTGTTCCCCCGGAAGACTATGCAACGCCACTAGCAAAGGGTTCCAGCTGAGGATGAAAGTGTGTACTGAGGGACTCAAAGGGCAACAGAAGGGTTATTTATTTGCCTAACAAAAACCTAAATTCCATGCCCTCCTGGAAAAATAGGGCTGCTCAGCTTCCGTAGGCCTGGGCGCAGCCGTGGGTTCAGCCAGATGAACATATGGCAGAGACTAATTGAGAGACTCCTACTGGGAGCCAGCCACTTTCAAAGCCATCACTAGAATGCTGACATTTTCTAGCAACAGCACATTCTGGTCTTGTGTAGCCTTCTGGCCACATTTGCAAGTTGTGTGACAAGCCTGCTTATGCAGGAGATGGGTTGTACGCAATCCAGAAGTGAAGGGATTGGTGGAATTCTGAAATTAATATATTGTGAAGATTACATTCTAATTACACACTTCAGTGAGTGTTCCACTTCCATGGTATTGTACAACATCGAGAGCAGAAAGCAAGGTAAACATGTGAAGGCAAAGGGTGTCTTATAAGGCTTGCATAAATGTTCTTTTTCTGAGCTGCAGTTTCACTGTTATTATAATTATCTTCTTTTGCGACATTGCTCCATTAGGGTTTTTACCTTTTTGCTGAGCATATTCCAGACCTAGGAAATTAGGTGGCATTGTGTTATCAGATACGTTAAGAGGGAAAAATCTCACAGTTGGAGGAGATAAGTAGAGAGGGATATGTATGTGTATGTGTGTGTAAAATGACTTTTTTTTTAACTGAAAATTAAATCTTTTTGTGTAGACAGTCTTAAAGTACCAGTACAAATATGGGATTCTCCATGTGCAGCAGAAGTTTACTTGCGGGTATTGGCTTCTTACTCAGAGGAAAGCCTTGCTTTTTGTACTAGCATTTCACTCTTTGTAAAATATCACCCCAACTTTGGCTTTTCCTTGCTTTCTACATATCTTGAACTTGCGAAGATCCAGGGTTTGCTGTGCGATAATTCACTGATAATGGGGTTGCCAGGAGTCTCCTATCTTAAACATGGCTCACACCCTAAAAGAGGCAGCTCGGTCCAGGGAGAGAGTCATGTGTGCTGATGGGCTGGAAGCACTTCCTTTTTCATAAATGGTCAAATGCATCTGCCGTTTTGGTAGTTAAACTTGAAAGCACATTTTATGTGAACTTTACTTTGTTGTGTTTTTCTCAAGTTGACTTTTGCTTTGGGAGGCTTACCTTTTTCTGCTTAGATCACCAGCCCATAAAACTCAGCAGAGGCAGATAGCCTGATTATTCACATTAATTAAAAAAAAAAAAGCTTCCACGATTCTTTGCCAGCAGATTAAAACTGAAGCTGTTGATTAAACACATATTTCAGCACATCTCCACTGTGATGTTTTCTTATGGGAATCCTTTCTCACCAAAGAGCTCTCACACATACATATGTGGCTTCAGGAATGAATTAACACCCTTAATCAAATTAACTAAATGTGTTTTCAAATACCACCTTCCATCACGGTAATGTGTTTTGTTGATGAAACATAATGAGACTCAAAAAAGAAAAATTGGGGGCTTGGGAGCTGGGGAAGAAATTACCCTGTTTCAGGAGAGACTTCACACCAACAGCTGTAGCCTGAGGTATCAGGTGAACAGAGAAAGGAAGAGCGCCATCGTGAGCGGAAGCCTCATAGGGGGTGTGTGTGTGTGTGTGTGTGTAGGCAGGGTGGGGGTGGGGAGGTGGTGATTAGGGTGATGGACTTGGATTTTCCAGGACATTGTTTTTAAAGGTGCTATCCCAGGTGGTAATGCGAGACAAATTAGGTAAGTTGAAGCTATCGAAGACCTCAGGAGACAGGGGAATGTGGGTTAGCTTCATCAGGTCAGAGAAACCATTCCTGCTTGAGCAGACGGGCCGAAGTAGTTTCCAGGGATGATTAGTGTGACAGCAACGTGGAGACCGCCTGGAAGTGGGAAGTATGAATACGAGGTGGAGGGCTGAGTGGGCGCCGTCTCAGCAGGGCAGCCAACCCTAGGCTCTTGCTCGCCCTCTCTCTCCGCCTCTCTCTCTCTTTCCTCCCCCTTCTCTCTTCTCTTAAAAATAATTTAGAATTTCCGAACTCCAAGGTACTGTTTTATTTCAAATATCTAATGCTTAGACAAAATGATTGTTTCACCACCAGAGCCATTCACTGAGATAGAAAGGGTCCCTTGGTGAGTAGAGTTTGCTATTCTTTTCATGTTTCACGTCGACGTTTGCACTGGGGCATCATTTCTAATTTTCTGAGTCAATCCTGCTGATCCTTGAACTACACGGGGTTGAACTGCCTGGGTCCACCTATACATGGGTGTTTTTTTTCCAATAACTAGATTGAAGAAATTTTTGGAGATTTGCGACAACTGGATAAAAACAGATAAATCGCATGGCCCATAAATATCAAAAAAACTAAGAAAAAGGTATGTCAATGCATAAAATACATGTAGATACTAGTGTATTTTATCATTTTCTACCATACAAATCTATTATAAAAAGTTAAAATTGATCAAAATGTATGTACTTGATGCCCTTCGCATTCAAGAGAAATGAAAAGATGCAGTTTTCAACCATAACTGTGTAAAATTAACTGTAATCCATACTGTGCTACTGTAATAATTTAGTACTCACCTCCTGTGGCTGTGACCACTTCAAACGCCGCGTGTCACTAATCATCTCCACATGAGCGGTTCGTCTCTCCAGTAAATTGTGTATCACAGTCAAAAGTGATCTCTCGCGGTTCTCACGTATTTCCCATCATGTTTAGTGCAACACCATAAGCTTTGAGTAACACCACGGACCCGTACGAAATGCTACTAGTGATGCCGGAAGGGCTCCCAAGAAGCAGAGGGGCATCGTGACATTACAAGAAAAAGTCGAACTGCTCGCTCGGTACCATAGGTCCACAGCTGTGGTCACCCACATTCAAGATAAATGAGTCCCATGTGAAGACCATCATGAAAAAGGAAAGGAAATGCATAAAGCTGTCACTGCAACTACACCAGCAGGTGTGAAAACATTGCACTTTTGGCAAAATACTGTTTTATCTTGTATTGAAAATGCAGCTTTTATGTGGGCGCAGGATTGCTATAAGAAAGGCATACCTAAAGACTCTATAAAGTGATTTGCAAAAAAGTAAACTAATTATATGACAACTTAAAGCAAAAGGAAGGGGAAGGATCTAAAGCTGGAGGATTTAATGCCAGCAAAAGGTGGTTTGATAATTTTGAAAAGAGATGGCTTAACAGATGTCAGGATAACAGGAGAAGTGGCTTCTGCCAACCCAGCAGCAGCCCACGAGTTCCCAGACACCATTAAGAAAACCAGAGGAGAAAGGATATCTTCCTAAATAGGTTTTTAATACAGATAAAGTGCCCTATTCTGGATAAAATAATGCCACACAGTTCATTTATTAGTAAGGAAGAGAAGCAGGCAGCAGGGTTAAAGGCAGGAAGGGACAGGCTAACTTGGTGTTTCGTGCAAATGTCACCGGGTTTACCATAGGACCGCCCTTCTCCGGAAAGATGCTCCCTCCTGAGCTTTGAAGGGAAAGATAGATACACACCAGCCGCCAGTCTTTGGAAGAAGGCCTGGGCTGTGAGAACCCTGTTTCTGCATTGGTTCCATCAATTCATTTTCCCTGAACTCAAGAAGTACCTTGCCAGTAAGGTGCTGCCTTTTAAAGTTCTTTTGATATTGGACAGTGACCCTGGCTGCCCCAAATCCCCCTTGAGTTCAACACTGAAGGTGTCAAAGAGGTCTACTCACCCCCAAACATAACGTCTCTAATTCAGCCTCTAGATCAGGGGTCAGAAGGACCTTTAAGGATCATGACACGTGGTACTCCATGGAAAGGACTGTCAACACCGATGGAACCCCGATGGAGAGAACATCACGGAAGTCTGGAAAGTTACACCATGAAAACGCCATTGTTGCTGTAGAAAAGGCTGTGAAGGCCATCGAGCCTGCCAGGGAAACTGTGTACAGATGTTGCGGATGACCTCACAGGATTTACGACAGAGCCACCAGAAAATCATGAGACCGTGGATGCGGCAACAAGGGGGGCGGTGTGTGTGTGAAGGGTTCCAATACATGGATCTTGACGGCACTTGAGAGCTAACTAACTGACACCGCACCAGAGGAATTAACAGAAGACGACTTGGTGGGGATGAGCTGAACCAGTGCCAGCTGATAAGGAAGAAAACATGGAGGAAGACAAACCGACATTAGACAACCTGGAGGCAGGGTTCTGATCACTCAAGACTGCTGTGGCCTTCTTTGATGACAGGGACCCTTCTCTGATATGTGCATGAAATGAAAGCAAATGGTGGAAGAAGAATTGGCCTCATAGAGAAACATTTTTAGAGAAACTAAAAGCAAAAACACCTGACAGACATTGCGATGTAAATTTCTGTAAAGTTACCCCAAGTGTGCCTGCTTCTCCTACCTGTCCTTCCACCCCCACCTCTTCCTCCTCTGCCACCCTCCTCTTCGTCCTCCTCAAGGTGACGAGGATGAAGACCTTCATGATGATTGACTTCCACTTGATGAAGTCGATAATCATCATGCCGTGTAGGTAATAAACGTACTTGTATATGTGTGAGTATCATTATGTGAAAAATCTGATAACTCTTCAGCAAGAACTGTATGAGATGCTTTTGTCTCATCTTCACGGCCATCAGCATCACCTCAGTGCTCACGTGTGGACCACTGTGTGTGAGACTTCTATGGAAGTAGAGAGCCTATGGTTACATGTCTGTGATGCCAGTGATATTTGACATAAAAGTTAAAACCTGTTAGTTTTCTGACCGCTTCAAAGAGTGCACCACCGTACAGTATGTTTGACTCTCTTGTAATTGGAGAAAATGCCTATCAGCCTAGCATCACAGATGAGCAGATTTTTTTTAACATAATAGTGTCTACAATATTAGACCATGAATAGGATGGTAATACCGTATACCATACAATTTTTAAAACAGTTTATTCATTACTATCTAGATTTGGCTACCATGCAGCAATCGTATCGATTGGACTAGGCTACCATACAGCAATCACATCGCTACTTCTTCGTTATCTGTGTATGAATCGTTACACCGGTAAATACATGTGAATTTCTTTTTCAGTTGATGCCTAGTGTTGGTAACAGGTACAGCACCTGCAGCGTTTTGTGTCATTTGGGACAATGTTGCTGCTGGTGCTGCCAGACAGGCAATTCATCTTGTAAACAGACAATGTAAACGTACAGTACCAATAAAGACAGTAAATACTATAAATGCATTTTCTCTTCCTTATAACTTTCTTAGCATTTTCCTTTCTCTAGCTTAGTTTATTGTAAGATGATAGTTCATCCGACTGATTTTGCTGGTCATATGAAGTTCTATGAAGGGACATAAAGTGGGACAGGAGTGAGTATATAATACATGTAACAAAATATTTGGTCAACAGGAGGCTGTTAATAGTTAAGTTTTGGGGGAGTCAAAAGTAATATGTGGACTTCTAGTCAAGATGGAGGTGTAGGTGGACACACTGTGCCTCCTCGTACTACCAAGAAGAAAAACAACAATTTAAAAAGCGAAACAAACAACCAGAATGGACAGAGAATTGAACCAAGTGGAAGTCCCACAGCCAAGAAGTTAGGACACGTTCATCCAGAACGGTAAGCGGGGTGGAGCTGGGTGAGGAGCGCGCATGTGGCAAGACAGCAGTTTGCCCAGAGAGACTTGCGGTGGGCATACCTGGCCAAAATTCGGTCCACGCACTCAGTGAAGCCCGCGGCCGGCACACCCAGAGAAGCCCGGGACAAGTGGGGTTGAGACTGATGGACCCAGCGGTCCCTCACTGCGCGCAGATAAACCAGGAGAAGGAGCTGGGGAGTGGAGCAGACCACGCAACCCACCATCGCAGGGAAAAAAGCCTTGGACCACCTATTGAAAGCAGCTGCGGGGGTTGAGGCTGTGGCAGGAGCAAATCCCAACCTCACAGGAGAGTTCACTGGGGGAAAGTGACTGGGAGCCTGCAGAGAGTGGAGCAAGTGCCATTGTTCCCTCCCAGGCCCTGCCCACAAAGGCAGAGTCACAACACAACTAGGTAGGTTACCCTTCCTTGGTGAACACCTAAGGCTCCGCCCCTTAAAGTAACAGGTACACCGAGAAAAAAAAAATGGCCCAAATGAAAGCGCAGATCAAAACTCCAGAAAAAATACAACTAAGTGATGAAGAGATAGTCAACCTATCAGATGCATGGTTCTAAACACTGGTAATCAGGATTTTCACAGGATTGGTCGAATTTGATCGCAAATTAGATGAAGAAATGGAGAATATGCTAAGAGAAATAAGGGGAAATGTATAGAGAACCAATAGTGATGGGAAGGAAACTGGGACTCAAATCAACGGTGTGGACCAGAAGGAAGAAAAAAATATTCAACCAAAAAAGAATGAAGAAACAAGAATTCAAAAAAATGAGGAGAGGCTTAGGAACCTCTGTGACATCTGTAAACGTCCCAACATCCAGGTCATAGGGATGCCAGAAGGAGAAGGGGAAGACCAAGGGATTGAAAACTTATTGGAACAAATAATGAAAGAGAACTTCCTCAATCTGGCAAAGGAAATAGACTTCCAGGAAGTGCAGGAAGCTCAGAGAGTCCCAAAGAAGTTGGACCCAAAGAGGAACACACCAAGACACATCATAGTGACATTACCCAAGATCAAAAATAAGGAGAGAGTCTTAGAAGCAGCAAGAGAAAAGGAGACAGTTACCTACAAAGGAATTCCCATAAGATTGTCAGCTGATTTCTCAAAGGAGACCTTTCAAGCAAGTATAAGGAAAGAAGAATACCGAGTCATGAAAGGCAAGGACCTACATCCAAGAATACTCTATCCAGCTAAACTTTCATTTAGAATGGAAGGGCAGATAAAGTGCTTCTCAGATAAGGTCAAGTTCAAGGAGTTCATCATCACCCAGCCTTTATTATATGAAATGTTAAAGGGATTTATATAAGGCATGGAGGGATATCAACAGGGAAGTGGGAGGGGGAGAGAGGAGGAAAAAGTACATAGAATAAGTAGCATAAATGGCAGGTAGAAAACAGACAGGGGGAAGTTAAGAATAGTATAGGAAATGTAGAAGCCAAAGAACTTATGTGTATGACCCATGGACAAAAACTAAAGGGCAGGGAATGGGGGGGGTGCAGGGCGGAGGGGAATAAAGGGGGGGAAATGGGACAACTATAATAGCATAATCAATAAAATATATTAAAAAAAACTAATATGTGGATATTTGACTGTGGAAGGGGTCAGCACTTCTGACCCCTGCATTGTTCAAGGGTCAAGTGTACAAAGATGACCAATGGGGATTTATTACTAACCTCAAGAAAGGCCTGCATGATGGAACAGAGATCTATTTAATATTGGTTTTATATACATTGAGTTAAATTATAAGTGTTCATTTATTATATAAGTACATACTATTGATATAAAGGTTTAAAGTAAATATATGTTGAGAATCTTTTTTAAAAAGACCTGCATGAAGTGACACGTTGTCAGAATGAAGTAATGGAGTTAAACATAACTTTTTATCCTGTGCACTGTTTCATGCTGAAGATGCTGTGCTAATGCTGTCATGTTGTGCACATTTCTGTACAGTAGCTACTGACCAGATATTTAAAATCATATTTTCATTTATAGCCTTTTGACTCTGTTTAAACTCGGGCAGAGTTCACTGAAGTATTGCATCTTTTATCATTACTTCTCAGTTGTGTTTATATCATTGCTATGACCATTGAATCATGTCCAGATTATCTTATCGAAACATCAAATGTAAAACAAGATTATTAAAACAAAGGTGGAGATTGAATTCTTCTCAGAAAGGTGGTATATTCAGTTCTCAAAAAGTCCCAATAATTGGTCTACTTATGTCCACTTATAATCACATCAACATGCCTTTCCCTAGCATTCTTGTTTTTTTGCTTTTAAATATTTTTCATTGTCAATACATGAAAATGTTTCACTCTGATTGACTCTTAGGTAGCCTCTCAAAGCAAACAAGTCCAAGTGGATTTAGATGTGAAAATAAGAGTCTCCAGCTCCTTTCAGAAAACTAGTTGTCAATTATATTATTTGACTATAATATAAATGTACCACATGATGCATTAAATCAGCTGTATTAATTGTAAGAGAATTTTATTAGTCGTATGAAGAAACAGTGCTTAGCTTTGCAATGGCTTGAGTGGGTGTATTACATTGCCGTGCACTCACACTTTTCCATTAATTCACAGAACTTCAGTGCTTTTGAATGATCCACCTTATCACAAAATACTTAGTGTTTAGGGCATAGTGCCCCCTGCTGTACAGGAGGAGAATCCACTCCCCATGAACACAGCAGTTACGTGGAACACCCCACTGTGTGCACCAGGCACTGAGGATACAAAAGGGAATAAAATAGATCAAGGCCCTGCCTTCAAGCAGCTTTAATTCTACTGCAGGGATGCAGACAGGAAACGCAGGTGGCGGCGAAGTTCTATGAAGGGAAATGAAAGGGACAGGAGTGGGAAGGGACTGTTGGCAGGAAGGCATGGGATACAGCTCAGCCTGTCCTTCTGCGACTCGGCATCCTCTATTACAAATTCTCACGATTGTAAGACCCATGATTACAGTTATGTTTGTCCACAGACAGATTTATAATCTCAGCTGTTCTGTTCTGGGGGTAATGCTACCACCTCCGACTGCACCTCTTACCACATTTACTCCTTGCAAGGGCTACAAAGCCTGGAAATTAGCCTGGGTAGAAAGACAACCCTATGTCAGAATCAGTTCAGCTCTGCATGAATGTTAAGGGAGGTTGATAATTTCAGTCTAAGCAGTTTTTATGTGACACACACTCTAGAATCTCAGTGATCTTTTCTGGTTATGTTTTGAAGAGTTGAGATTGAGTGGCATTGTTAATTATTATCATTTTGTCCCCATAAGGGTCCATTTCTGGCTTTACCACTGAGGGATCTTAGGATGTTTACCAAAACATGAGTAACTAAGGTTATTAATGTGCTTAAAATAGCCTAACATTGATAGCAGTTGCTTCAGTTAATGTTGTGCTTTTCAAAGCCAAATGACTTGTACGTGTGTGACTTGCACCATTTGGATCAGAGCCTTAATTCTTTACCGTTCATCTGTAAAAATGGAGATAAAACTGATCTGAGTTGCAGTTTTGCTGTCCAAGCATTATATAAAGGATAACTTCCCTGACCTTCTTCACAATGTTACAATAGCTAATGTTCATATAGCAATGCAGAGTTCCCACCAGCTCAGCAAAATGAGTAATGTGTGTTTTAAAATGAAGGTGACTTGCTCAAAGTCCCTTTTACTGAATAATTAAGCATTTCTTACCAGGCTATTGTGTGTCTATGTAAAGGAAATGATACTGATATTCAAATACATTTGAAATAAACTGTTTCCTTCTGCTTTATGCATACATATACCACTTCTGCAAAGGTGCTGTCAGCTGAGGCAGCCCAAACTTCACCCTTAGAGTATTAAATGTATCATCGAAATACGTTTTGTGAGCACATACAACCTATCCTGGCAGGGCTCAGAAATCAAAGACTAGCATGGAATAGACATGATGTAAAACTTGGCGATATGTGATCAATGAAGTCAGTTCAGTTTAATAAGTGGGTCTAATTCTTGGTATTATGCATGCAAAGCAGCCTCTTGCCTCCTCACCTCTTCCCACAATTACCCAAATTAATTGACTACTTAATTCCTCTCTCTCCTTGCGAAGAGCCCTGGGGTTCCCTTTGCTTCACTGTTTAGCATACTCTTCCATAAAGTCAGCAGATTCCTTCTTTAGTTACAATGAGAAATAGTCCTTGTCATCAAAACAATTCATCAACTACAAACATAGCAACATCTGACAATTTCACATTTCTTTATAATTTATGAAGGACTTCTAGATACATAAAAAAAATTTTTTTTGGTGCTCCCAACAGCCTTGTGAGTTTGTGGGACAAAAATTAATTATATGATTAATTATATGATTTATATGCCTAATTATATGATTTATGCCTTTTAGTTGTACATTTAATTCTAAACTGCTTACAAAAACTTTTTACATAGCAAATATGCATATGGATATATATTTAAATTTGTTAGTGATATGTTTGAAGTATCTGTAAACATTATGTGCATGCTGGAATTTCTCTGTGCAATTCCAGAGAATTCTTTTTAAAAATTATGTACTCTCCTGCATTAATGTTTTTATCTTTATATTATCTTGTATAGCATACATTTTATAGAGCAACCCAGAGTCTCTGTAAAATATCTAAATATAAATAGATAACTTTTTCTTTGGCTAATTTATATTTAAGTGGTAATTTCCCATTTATCTGAGACTGAAGTTTTAGTCTTTCAGGAATAATATTTGTAATAAATAGTCCATATAATGATAAAACATGTAAAACTAACAATCTAGGTCATAATGCACTGTCAAATTTATATTATTATATCTATATGAGGCTGTGATGCGTTAGTGTAAGATTTGATCAAAGGTGAGATTGAGTTCTTTAGTCTTGCTTTGTCAATATAATAAGTTTTTAAAACATTTAAAAGAATTACTGCATTGATACTTAGGCTTTTCATTAGAATATTCAAATGCTATTATCATCTCAGAAGTGGATTCACAAATACAGACAATAATTAAGCATTTTTATCCAGAAGCATTTTTTTTAAAAGATTTTATTTATTTATTTTAGAGAGAGGGGAAGGGAGGGAGACAGAGTGGGAGAGAAACAGCAATGTATGGTTGCCTCTCACATGGCCCTCACTGGGGACCCGGCCCGCAACCCAGGCATGTGCCCTGACAGGGATTCGAACTGGGACCCTCTGGTTCCCAGCCCACGCTCAATCCACTGAGCTACACCGGCCAGGGCATCCAGAAGTATTTTTAAAGGTTTTTTTAATGGAGTAACATCTCTCCAGCTAACAGAACGGTCCTGGCATATAGCATTTAATCAATAAGGTAAATACTAGTATTTCATGTGTTGTGGGCAGTTTTATACAAGTGGGCCCAAGCATTCTAAAGCATGGGTATCACTCATTTGAGTAAGTCTTATCCCTTGGGTTTCCTGGGAAGATAGAACCTTGCAACCTACTGCAGTTAGATTCTATAATGTACCTTAACAGTCATACTGTTCCCTTAAAATGAATGTTCTAATGGAAATAGGGATTGATTGTGAATTGGGCTACAAATCCAAGAAACTCTAACAGAATTAATGTGTTCTCATGCAAAGGGGGGACAATTTAGAAACCTGCATTGCTTACCAGAAAGTCTCTCTTCAGCTGAGAAATACCAACATCATTTTAAGTGTCATGGACTTCCCTTAAATTTTCACAAGTGAAGCACAGAAATGTCATAGTATCTGCTGCCTTTCCACTAGGGGGTGATCTCCCATTGGAAGTAGTGAGGGGAAGAATTGAAAACACAGTGTGGCCCTTCCAATGCAAAATGGAAATTCTTGGTAGAAAGCTCTCAAAAAAAAAGTTTTAAGTAAAAGTAAGAGAAAATAAAATTAATACCTTTGGAGGTGTCTCCAACAAGAACTTTAAAATCTTTAATATACATTTTTTTTCCAACTTCCAAATTTCTGGAGTTCAAGTTTTCTTCTCATCAATGTAGAATATAAGGAGCATTGCAATCAAAGAGGACTTCACCTTTGCTTCCTCTTTAAATAACAAAATTTTCTATTCTGGAGAGAGTAATTTTCCAAAACAGAATTTCGCATATGTGATTCTGTGTAAACAGTATACAGATGAATATTGGAAAATACTGGGTGGAGACTTGAGAAGAGGCTGGAATCTGAAAATAATCCAGAGCCACTCAGAACTAGATGCGGTGGGAGGCAGGTTTCCTACATCGTGTCCTTTAGGCTTCATGGCTTTCTTGCTCAGCCCATAAGTATCTTAAAAACTCTGCGGAACTCCAAAGAGGAGGTGGACTAGAGATGGCCTATTGGGCAGTTAGAGATGGGATAGAGAATGGGAGGGTCAAAATGGCTTTGAAAACCATCACTTACAATTTACCAAAGTAAAAGGCCTTTACGTACTGAGGATGGAGGTACCAAACACCTGTGACTTCCCCGATACAGAGAAACAGCGAGGATTCATGGGTGTCTGTAGCAAACCTGCTGCTTCTGATTTTTTCCCTCGGAACCTTGCTTTATAGTGCCTTTGAAAATTAGCCTTGGCTTCTGGTGAACATCAGTTTGCTATCATCACCATTGTTTCTGATTGAATTTCCTGATAAAAATTTGACTGAAGTTTTGCCTTTAGTCAAAACTTATACCATAAAGAGTTGTGTTTTAAATGTAAGGGCTACCTAAATTTAGGATTAAGGAAAAAAAATCTATATCCAGTTGATGTTCTTCATCTTGCTACCATGTCTATAAAAACGGAGAAGGAGCAGCTTATTGAGAGCGGTTGCTTCTCTAGTCTCTGTGCTTCATAAGAAACATGTTCTAACTTTTCTCAAGGGAGAACCCAGATAAGCCACAATCTAATCTGTGGCTTTCCTTCCGCCCAGGGGGTTTTGTGCTGGCTGCCTGCAAAGCGAGGACCTCCTGGGGGCCGTCTGGAGGCTTAGAGAGATAATCTTCATAGCTGAGGGACACTAACTTGCAGTATTTGGGGATTTTAAAAAAATGATTCCAACTTATTTTCTATTTCATGGGAGAAGCATTGCTTCTTTATACTTTATTAACTCGGGGGTTCATTACATCTAAATAAAACATGTAGCATTACAGATCTTTAAATTCTGTGTACAGTATATTCTTGATATCTTCCAAAGAGGAATATTTATAAGATCTTCAGAAGTCTCCAGGCTTGGGAACTAAAAAAAAAATGTTTGGACAGTCCTCTGCTTTTGTTAAGTCTGACATGTTGCCTGTTAGCCGTCCACAGATCCGCATGTTTTTAACCTTGAAAACATGATGGATGGGGGGAAAGGAGGCTGCCCAATGGGTTAGGCTCACTCATGAGCTCAGCAGCTTGAACCTGATTCACCAGGCCCATGGCTTGAATCCTTCAAATCTGTGTTCCAGTAAAGTACAAATCCCCATAGCTATGGACCCTCAGGACGAAAACTAATCATGTTAAATGCTCGAACGCCAAGAATCTGCTATGCTGTATTTTCGCTAGTATTGCCAGGACAAAAGGAACGTGTCTTCCATCAGCCAGGTGTTTGTAATAGATTGCCTGAGAGTGTACGTTTTATAACCCAGAATTATGCGGCTGATTTTATCAAGGCCTCCGTAAGTCACCACCCCGATGTTGAGTTTGCGAGTAGATAATGCCAGCAGCCCAGGTTTTTAAGTAGCTCGTCTGGGGCAGCAGAGTTTGCCCTAGTCATGTGAAGTAATTCACATTGGTTAACCAAGGGTCCCAAATATGACCTTTGTATTCCAGACACATACTGTGTATTTATAAGATAAGGCCATAGTTTCCAGTCCTGGCTGAGTGTTACCATTTCCTGGGGAGCCTTTAAAGTATTTGAATACCTGGGCTTCAGCCTAAGTCAAATACATTTAAATCATGAAATCAAGAATGTTTTTAAAAGCTTCCTTGGCGATTCTAATAGGTAGCAGGGATTAGGAACCGTCGGGTTAAACTGATTTATTCTAGTCGTCCAGAAACCGAATGCTGGAAGATCAGAAGCAGGTAAAAATGAGTTGAGTTTGAGAGTAAGATATAACAGATGTCACTGATTTCACACAAATTTTATTTTAAAAAACACATATCCAGGACTTACCAGATGTCAGGCAGAATCTTAAGCAGTTGACTCACTTAACCCTCCGGCAGTGCTATGAGGTATGCACTAACCTACCTCTGTGAGGCATGCACTAACTGCTCCATGTACAGATGTGAGAACTGGCTTCACTTCCTCAAGTTCACTGAGCTGGTGAGGGCTGAGCTGGCTTCTGAAGCCATGTTCCAATCAACCCATAGGTCCTCAAAGTGTGATCCCTGGGTCAGCTGCATCGGTCTCAGCTGGAAACTTGTTAAAAGTGCAAATTCTCAGGCCTCATCCCTAGAGTTTGTTATGCAATAAACCTGGAGTGTGGCCTGTGAATTGACCTATCCAGCTTCCAAGGTGCCGCCGCCGCTCTGGGCCTCGTGCCTGGGAAACCGCCGCAGTACCCACGGAGCCTCTCGGAATGGCCTGCTATGCTGCACCGCACCACGGTCTCTCTAATGATGAGTACTGTGTGAGTGTGAAAGTTCAGGTCTCAATAAACACCAGATATTTCTGTTACCCCTTTGTGATTTGGAGAGGCATGAGCTGGCATTGTTCGAGCTGATAAATCAGTGTGTAAATTGCACAGGCTGTCTCTGAGTTCTTGATGCGAGGTTGGGGAAGTGAGACAAACAGGCAGTGGAAGAGAAGTGAGGTTGTAGGTGTGGAGTACCCTCATGTTGCTGTTCCTTTGACCACAGTCCAGCTCTTTTCCCCTTTTTGGTACTTTTCTTCATGTCATTCTTACTCCATTATCCTTTGGATAAATCAGTGGTTAGCAATGTAATGCAGAAAATTACTCTTACCAGTTTACTTGTAGATGATATTTAGAGGAAATTAAAAGTCACATTTGAAGCTAGTATTATTAATCTTATGTCTTGTGAAGCTGTGTTGGGATGAGAGATGTTTTATATTTGGAATTCTGTAACCATAATTCACGCTATAGAGATGATTTATATATATAACATATATATCATATATATATGAGAGAGAATTTCTGTTAGGAAAGTAAGACAGAATACCAACTAACGTTTGTAGGAGAAAAATAAATGATGAGTTCATAGATTATCTTTCTGGTAATATTTCAGCCCCAAACATTAGTGTTTGTGTAAATCATGTATAGTATCCCAATATATTTTGTCAGAGCTTAGATCTTTCATACATGCTTGTCAAATACAAGTGTGAGTTTCGATCTCCGTAGGAATGTATTTTCAGTGCAAGTCTGTGTACTTCGTTATCTTGCAGTCGATAAATGTCACAATGTATATTTAAACTCAGAAGCAAAATGGAACTATTAATAGAACATTTTAAGTTCCTTCTACAAAATCATGTTTTCTATTATACTAGTAATCCAGAGGGGTTTTTTTTTGTTTGTTTGTTTGTTTGTTTTGAGAGACCTAGCAGTTAGGGAACGTGGATACACTTTGAATCCGTGGCTGGGCACCCAGTAGGCATCTGTCGCCTGATGCTCTCTGCTCCTTTTGCAAGGTTCCCTTGCTGGGCATGTGGCTGTCTCTCCATCTGCAATCTTCTGTCGGTTGTTTCCCAGGAGTTGCAGGGGAGACGGACTTACAGGCAAGACTACACCATCCTGAGCTGTCTTACCAACCATGTCCGTCAGCAAATGCAATCATTTTTGGTAGTGCTTTTTTTTTCATAGACATAAAAATCAATTATTTTCTATAAAAATATGCTACATTTAAAAATAGTTATAAAGCAGGAATGGGCTAAAACTTCTCTCTGCTAGTGGAATTGTTGAGAATTAGATAGAGAATTCCTGAAATTCCTTTTATCATTGCCACCGTGGGGATGTGTTGTTTTTGAGTGTGGGGATATGCCGCCACCTCTACCGTTTCATAGCCTTTAAGTAATTTTGAGACTCCATTTGTGTTCTCATTCTTTTTCCTCATTTTGCCTTCAATGATTTGTCTGAAACAGACCGAGAAAACATTGTTGTAAGTTTAAAAACCTCAGATAATAGTTGATCCCAAGTATAGTTATCATTGACCTTATTTTTGTCATTTTCATCGTTCTGGATATTGGCTTAGAAGAACAGCAGAGCAGCTCAAAGCCTGGAGAGCATTCCGAGTAGAGAATCAAGAGTAAAGTGGTTTATTGTGATGGTGGCTGATGTGGAGGAGAAGTCATGGGAAGCAGGTAGAATAGCCAATAACAGAGCAAAGGCCTGTTGGATGTTGCTGTTCTTCTGGCTTCAGAAGCTCCTAAGCGAGATTAGATGTGCAAAAGCCTGTGACACTTAATCTCCACACTCGGATGGTGGTAGCAGTGCCCACCTCATGGAGGAGTCATAAACGTGCAGTGCAATGGGCGTGTGTGATCAATACAATAATGAACTCTCCAGAAACAGGCATTGGAAGATTTCTCGGGTGATGTTCCCGAAGCAAAAAGCTTCATCCTTTGAATTGTCCTTGCCATTTTCAAAATACCTGCATGTGCTTTGCAGATGGTGTCCCTTTCTAGCTGTCCTCTAGAATGTTGTCTCGCAGCCCCAGGCTGAACAATGTGATCCTCCTGCTCCTGGTCCTTGGACCTGTTTCTCTTCCTGCCTGTCACCTGCAGGAACATCTATCCTTGGCTGGCTCCGGAAGGTACCACTGTGGTATGGAGAGCTCCCTCTAAATTAGCCCTGGATCTACCAACTGTCAGAGGGGTCCGTGGCTCTCACTTTGGAGTGTGCAACTGACACGTGTGAAAACCTGAATAATGACGACAACATCATGCATAGAGCGTGATCACAGCTATGCAAAATGTGTGTGTAGGAAAAAAACTAAGCAAATATTACATAAGGGTTTATTGGATTTAGGTCATTCTATTTTCTTGACTTTTTACAAATTTTTCACAATGAGATCGAAAGATTATAATATGAATGATCACAGAGAAGACATTTCATTCCCCCTCCCCACTACAAACAGATAGGTTTTAGGCTCTTCTTTTTTATATGTTTTTACTTCATAAGCACAGATAACAGAATTATTTTGTGAGCAAATAATCCAGTCTAAAGTTTTGATGGTCCTGTGTTTATATTCCTAAATAGCAAAATTAGATCAGAAAAAGTCACCTCAAAGCAATGCATGAATTTCACATTTCCCCATTTCCAGAAAGAGTTTCTCCACGTTAACATTTTCTCATGTGATGTCGCATATCTCCCGTTTACTGCAGCCCAGAACATGAAACTCTGCACCGCTTATGATGTTTCTTATACCTGACAGCCCTGACCGTGCCACCCGAGCCAGATCCGACCCTTTACTGTCCTTTTATTCTGTAATTTCTTAAACCAGTGGTCCAGCCTTTCTCTTTGCTCCTGTGGCATCTTTTACTTCCACAAGGTCTTCTGTCCCAACCTGTGACACTTTATTAACTTGGAGCCCCATTACTACTCCTTTCTCCCCTGGGTATCAGAGCATTTTCTCTGCTGACTTCCTGTCCTGGCCCAGCTGTATTCGTGAATTTCAAACAAGTAGGAACGAAGTACACATGATTGTTAGTGCTAAGTGACACTCGATCTGAGTGCAGTCGGGCTGCGTGATGAACTCAAGGCAGAGCCGCTCTTCGGACTGAAATTGTTCTGGCTCCTCCTTCCAGACTAGCAGCCTCGGGATGCCCAGATGGGTCTTCCAAGCCTCGGGTCAAACTCCTCTCATAATAGCTCAAAGATTCCTTCTGCTCCTCTCACACAAGAGGTTCTCACTTCTTGTTGAGGGGAGGCTTTTTGTGCTCAGTTCATCATCTACCCCAAAGGGACAGAACTTATGTGCATTGGAGCCCATTTCCTCTCCAGAATCTCCCTGGCGATTCCCTCATGTGCCTCCCAGAATTATTAAACTCCCCTTTCTGGGAAGTTTTCAGATAGTTGACCCAAATAGCAACAATAACATTTTCAGCACTAAAAAGAGGAGGGTTATACTCCTACAGCCTTAAGCAATCGCACTAATTATCTTACAAGAGTTCACAAAAATGTGACAAGGACGGAGCGCTAATTGTAGTGCTCACTCTCTCATATGATCAGGCTATAAATACTGTCTTCTGGAACCAAGTCGGCACCGTGCTTTTAACTGTATTCTGGAAATAACTTTGTCACTTCTTATATCCAGTATTTAATTCTTCTGGCATGTCTGTTCCTATGGACTAAACAAAAGTTCCTATGAGTCAAAGGGTGGGAAGATGCACGGGCAGGGTTAGTCTGTAACTTTCACAGTCTGGACAAGAAGCGTAATTGGCAAACACTTCTCTTTCCTCCTGATGTTATGGTCATTGCTGTTGGCTGTGATGAATTATTCCACCTCCGTGGGCGGTTAGCGGGATCCAAGTGCAGTGATTCTTCCTTATGTCATTACCCATCACTCCTCCTGAACGGAGAGTTCGCTACCTGCGTGGATTGCCCGAGACCGTGCAGGGCCCATCTGTGTGCCTCTGGCAGGAATGCCAGCCCGCAAGCAATGCCAGCGAAGGTCAGATGATCGCTGCTGCTCTCCAGGTCCAGCAGCATACTGAGACTCGACTCACTCACCCTAAGTGAGGAAGGAAATAGCCTTGCAGCCTTACCTTAAATCACTTGACTTTTAATGAAATGATTGCAGTAAAAACAGAATTGTTCTATTTTGCAATGTATATAGACAATTCGGAATCATTTCAGGGGGAGACAGGCTGCCTTTTGGAGGCTGGATAAAAGGGTGGAGATGGGAATGGCAAGCATCCTTATTTCTTAGAGTGCGAATGTGTCCCTTCCTGCCTAGCAACCTCTTGTCACTCAGGTTGAGCTGGACGGGAGCATGTCAAGGAGAAGGCAGAAACCTGTCACAGGTGTGATGAGAACCCGACAGGAGGTCTATGTGGGCACCGGGAGCCTTCTTGTGGAGGACAAGGACTCAATGGCAGTGAAGGAGTGATGGGGCCCGTGTGCCTCCAGGGCCCAAGGAGCCCAGAAGACGTGTCATGTGTTAGTAATTTCTGCACTAAGGAACCATGTACTCAGGGAACTTTGGTGATGGAATCATAGGAATAAAGGCTTCCAAGCCATTTAGTTTATAGCCAATGAAACCGAAGCCCAAAGAAGTCCCCTTGAGATCTCATGGCTCAATACTGACAGCTAGGAGTTAGTAGCCCATGTAGTGACAAACGGCCACGTATCTATGGAACTGGTGTTTCCAGATCGTTTTCCTTGGTGCTCAGAGCGCCATTGCTGCATCTCCACAAGATCCTTAGCATCCATAACTAACAGTTTAGCTTTGTTTCTCACATGCAGGGTATGGCAAGAGTAGCTTTGCAGTTGTGAGTATGTGAAACAGTTTATTCCTATATTATTATTTATTAATTATTGCATTATTTTCCATATGAACAACTGTAAATCTTTTGCCTCACGCCGTGCATAGAAATCAGGACATTCATAATATTTTAAATGCAGATAGACTTACCAAAACTATCAGAATTTGCCAAGCTGTTTTATCACTAGACCGGGTTATCTTAAGGAGGCAATTAGCGGCACACCTAGGGTTACTACACTTACCAGTAATCCACATTGACTTCAGGCTATTTTTCTGTGTGTGGAGAGGAGAAATCGGAGCATGAGCTGTAGAGTATGATACTTTTCAGCAGTATTTTTGCAAATTACCATCAACTTCCTTTCTGCACATGTAACCTTCCAATGAAGAATTGTGCCTTTTCATGGAAGTGAAATTTTCTTTCCTAAATTACCCTGGGTAATCACTTTGCTGAAGTGATTCCTTGGCCACGGGTCCATGAAATAGGAGTGCTCTGACACTTTGTATTCCAGGCTGTCATTAGACAAGGCTGCGGTAATGAGGATCCTGCCAAATTTCCCTTCTTCCTCCACATATGGAGAGGAGGGTGGAGAAAAACGACCGGGAGACCAGCACTGGCTTTACACTCGTCATGCCACTTAATGTCCCTATGGCAAGGCGGGAGCATACAGTTTGCTTCCAAATGGGACACCTCTTAGAATAAATGGTGACTCTGTTAGTAATTACTCAGACACCAGGTGTAAACAAAGACTACCCAGGGGATACCAGGAAATGCAGCCATCCCATCTGTGACTGCCAGACGAGAGCATCACACCCTCCCACTGCACGGGTGGGAAGACTGAGCTGTAGCGAGGATAAGTCATTTGCCCAAGGCTGTGTTTCGAAAGTGGAACCTGCAGGATTTCTACTCTGGCTGGGCTGCCCCCAGAGCTGACGCTTTCTCCTCTACCCTTTCTGTCTGTCCAGGTCAGCAGTTCCCAGAGTATTGGCACAAACATGCCATTTTGTGGCCGTGATTGCGGCAGTTAAGGGTGGAATGCTTGGGGAAAATGGAATGTGCTAAATACCCCAGCTATTTCTCTGGGCGGCTGATTCATGATGTGGATGCTCAGTGTGCAAAATGCCTTGAAGGGGCTCAGACCTCAGCGGGGAGCCCCCTCATGGCCACTCACGGGCCCTCTCTGCCCAGAGCAGCACAACTCCCAAGTTCTCGTCTTTATTCCAGGCTTCTATCTGAATGTTCGCGCTGTTACTCCCACGGAAAGGATTACCTTCCCCTGAGAGAAGTTCGTTGCTTGTAGTCTTGACTCATGCCCCATGCTGTTTCCTCAGTGAGAAACCTCCTCTCTGCCCCTTGCCACCCCGTCCGCCCGTTTGCATGGGGAGCCTTCCGTTCCTGCTCTTGGGTATCCTTCACCTCCTCCTCTTGCCTCCATAATTTTAGGGACTTCCCTCAAATAACTCTGTCATGTTTTTTCTTACATTGCTGCCAAGGTCTCTTCCTGAAAAAACACACCTGACCATAGCACAGCTTGGGCTGGTCCCGTGATGTGCTCGGGAGTCTGTAGAGAACATCGTCTTCCCGGAATAACACTTGATGGCGGGGAGGGGTTGGATGAGAGACGGAGAGAAAGGGGAAGGGAGGAAGACAGAAGAAGAGGACTATCTCAGGGACACACTGCACAACACCGCCGGCTGTGCAAGCCCAGCAATTGCTTGAATCTGGTGTGCATGCTGCTTTCTGCAGCCTCGAGTCCAAGCATGTGGATGAGACTGCCTGGAAGAAGAGACTCCTTTTTCTAATTTACACAAAAATTTCTCCATTTGCCAAGCTGTGTGCCCACAGGGCTTCATCCATCTGGGGATCAGCTCCTTTTAAAAATGTGCCCAGCTGCTCTGTTTGGACTGGCTGTGGTCCTGGCTGTTTCCTCTGACTGACTTTGTAAACCTCCAGGGTGGGGACTATGTCTTCCTAGGGCTTCCTTAATTTGGATTCAAATGTGAATCCCCTGGAGGTCTTGTGAAAATGCAGGTTCTGATTCAGTGGCTCTGGGGGCTGATGCTGCTGAGCCCCCACTTTGAATAGCAAGGTGCTCCCATCTGGCCGTGTGCTTAGCACAGAGCTGGGGCTTTAAGACTAACTTGGATTCGATGGGCAACTGGAAGGGAGGGAGGGATGGAGGGGTACAGCCATATTCCAAACCACCGAGACCTAGCAATCCATTTTTCTAATGTATTTAGAGAAAAGATGCAAAGTAAAGATAAAAGGATAGAGGAGAGTTGGGAATATTTCTTCTTTAGGTAGACATTTTTCACAATTCTGAGCCAGACTGTGAATTCATTAGAGGAGTTCTCTGAGTTCCCCTCAGCTTCCCTGTAGCCCTAACTGTGAAGGCTGGCCCCCTCAGAGCCCCGCCTTATGCAGGTACACGGGGTGCTAAGTAACTGCTGTGCAATGCTCGTGTGCTGTGAGAGGCACGTAATTTTTGAAGAGCTTAGGGCAGTAATCTTATTGAATAGACTTGAACCCATCCTTTTCAGTATTTACTTGTTTCCCCTAACAACTAACAATAAGGGCGCACTTTGTCACTGGTGATGGACAGACAGTAAGGGAAGACAGTTGTTTTATCTCCAAATTGCTTATCTCGTTTTGGAAATGAAGCAAGTGAGGCCGAGAGGGATGAGGCTGGCGTAATGAAGGAGGCAATGAGCTGAAGGCAGGAGAAGGCAGCTTGAGGGTGAGTGGCCCTGAGGATGCGTCTGGGCCTCCTTTCCCGGCCTCCCCCCACCCCCCGCCCCGGCATAGTCCATCAGCCCCGCAGGGGTTTATGGAGTGCTTACTCTCTGTGAAGATCCTGGACCCAAGGTGTAAGCATGAGCACATTGAACTGGGCAACCACAAGACCTTTTTTTAGTCATCAAGTCAATAATATCTGTGTCTTGCCAAAGCAGACATGAATACATGAATGAATAAGTAAGCAAGTAAAGGAATGAATGAGTGAATACACACATATATCAAATCGATCTGTGATAGATTTAGGGACTCTTCAATTTGCTGCCACTTTTGTTATCTCCCCTCCCATAATTATTAGACTGTATTTCATCTTAGAGTTGAATTAGATCTTTTTTTCAGATTTTAAGGTAAGATTTGGGCCCTGGCCAGTGTGGCACAGTGGTTTGGAGCATCAACCTGTAGACCTAAGGGTCGCAGGTTCAATTCCTGGTCAGGGCATATGCTGGGGTTGTGGTTTGATCCCCGGTCAGGGTGTATGCAAGAGGCACCCGATCGATGTTTTTCTCTCATATTGATGTTTCTCTCTCTCTCTCCCCCCACCTTTCCATCACTCTAAAAGCCATAAGCATGTCCTCGGGTGAGAATAAAAAAAAAAGATTTGGGGAAAGCAAAAGATGTGTCTAATCTAAGCAGAACTTTTGTGTTGCTGTTCACGTCTCAATGATGAATGATTTCACATTTAGGCTTGTTCTTGAAGCCTTACTGGAAAGGAAAAAAGTATACATTTTTGTTCTCTGAGAGCCTGTGGCAAGTAGCACAAAAGCTGCCCTCAGCCTTCCGACAGCGCGGTCTGGAAGGAAGAACGTGTGTCCATTTCAAAGAGGGGCGTTCAGACGGCCCCACAGTCGTGCACACGGCAGCCAGTGTTTCCTTGGGGGTTGAGGGTCACTTCCCACACCGAACGGGGTTTTCCGGGAAACCTGATACATATTTTGGCCTACCTACATATTTTGCAATCAAAGAAAAAAAGATTATGGCCAGCCAGGAGTAAGTTTATTATAGTGCTTTCCTTTCATGTCATTTCTAAATGTTCTGTCAACATACAGTAGAAGTGGTATATAATGTGAGAAAATTGCCTGCGCAGGGGCGTTTCTCATGCGCATTTGCTCTCCTGGTAGCGGTCCAGAGAGGTGATGGTGACTGACCATGTGGCAGTTTTTCTGGGATATGAGATGCTATCTCGCCTTCAGATTTCATGTACTTGGAAGACATGTTCTGGAATCCGTCCTTCTGGCTTTTTCTTGTTAGGGGTAACCCCTGCCCCCAGAGAGTGCAGGAAAAAAAGGTTAGCTAAACACCCAACAGCAAAAAGAGCCATAAACTAAAAACGTTTCCAACAAATATTTATAAAGTAAAAGATTGACTTTAAAGAGTTGCCAGTGTGTTCAAAATAAAATAAGAGTAACTTGAAAACATACCTATTGACTCCAAACTAGAGAGGCTGTTTCAGAAAAAGAGTAGGTTTTAAATTCACCGATTTCAGTGTAAGGAATCCAGTGTTTTTCAGTCCCTGAGGATGCTCAGCCGCTGCCCTTTCAGTTCTCAGGTGTCAGTCAATACACACACACACACACATACATAATCAATGCCATAAAATAGCTGTGACACAGTGGTGACAAAGTTAATATAAATAAATTAAGATATACAGTTCTTAGAGCAATGGGACGAAGCATAGAGTGGGTTAAACCATATAAGATTAGAAAAGTCAGATGGTAGAGAACAGAATTTGCCGGGTGGTCTGTGAGTGATGTCAACAGGAGCCGTTTCCTGGCCACACAGCAGCGCCTTCGAGGGCTGGGATCGCCCGCTACGCTGACGGCAGCCTGGAGTTCCAGCTTGTGTCCCCTGCCTTCCTCCTTTGTTCTCTGCCCTGAAATCCCTCCATGGAAACACCCTACTGAGAAGGAACCAGGGTAGTAACCTTCATAGGCCTGTCTATAAACCAGGGGAAGCTGTGTGTGTGTCTTACAAGCGTATCAGTGCTTCAATTTGCTAGAAAGTTCTCTCGGGAAGAATACCAAAAGCGTGCATTGAACTTTTACTGTTCAGAAAGGCAGCTCTTTACATCTGGCTCTGAGTGGCTCTATCCTTATCCCTAAAGCGTCTCTCACACTTTGCTATCAATGTCAGTGAAAATTCTAGCTGGGAAAATGCTTGTTAAAAAAATAAATGGATTGAATGTCAGTCATGCTGCATTTTCTGCTTTTTCACTTCCTCCCTAGAGAGCAAGAGAACGGAAGGGTTAGGAATGAAATACTGAGATATTGGTGAACAGACTAAGCAAAACAAAAAACAAAACCCAACTCATAGACACAGACAAGTGTGGTGACCACCAGAGGGAAAGGGGGCGGGGGAGGTAGAGGGGGGATAAATGGTGATGGAAGGAGGCTTGACTTGGGGTGGTGAACACACACACAATATACAGGTGATGTATCATAGAATTGTACCCTTGAAATCTATGTAATTTTATTAACTAATGTTGCCCCAATAAATTCAATTAAAAAATAAATATATACTAAAAATAATATAGAGGTAACAATGAACTCAAAGTAAATGTCTAATTTAAGGTAAGAGTAGGAGGGTCCGAGTTTAGCCTCGGACCCCCATTTTGATCCTACACCCGTCCACGACTGTGACAGTCCCTGGGGAACAGGCGCGTGCCTCTGCAGCCCTTGAGTCTGTGGTGGCACAAGCAGAGGAGAGAAGTGGTCCCGGAGACCTGCTCTTGGAAGCGTGTGCTACTCTCCAAGGCTTACTCGGAGAAGGGGCCTGGATCTTATATATTTTGAATCTATCTGTCTCTTACGACTGTGCAAACGGGTCCCAGGAAGGCCATCCCTCCCGCTTTGTAGCTAATGAAAGGGCAGAGTTAATCCGAGCTTTTAAACTGGACTGTAACCTCCCGGCTCTCGAGGCGCCTCCCTCCCACACTTCTCTGATACACTTGACATTGGTCATTATGCTCACACCTGGGTTGCAGCTTTTGCATCCCTTTTTATATACTTGTTTTCTCATTGTTCTTTGACAAGTGCTATTGTGATTAATAATCACATTTTGGGGTTGTGTGAGGACTGATTTCATGTCTGTCCCCAGTATAGTTTCCTCATTGACACAGAATCCCTAACACATTATGGACATACCGCTTTCCTGCTGACTGGCCTCTGCTGGGCTCCTCAGCTTACCTGAGGAAGAAAGGCCAGTGATCACTGGTTATATAGGGTTAGTGAAAAGCGCTGGGTCTGAGGCTGTTAACATGTAAGCTTGCTGCTTTGAAATTCTTACACAAAATGTTGGGCTGTGTTTATAATCATGGAGGTACCAGCTTCGAATTGGTGGAGACACAATTATGCTTGTGGTATGAAGCAGAACTTCCTCATGCAAATGCTGTCCATCTGTTTTTTTCCTGTCGTGATAAGATTGACTTGTAATTTTGTTACAGGAGGAGAGAGTGAGAGAATGAGAGAACAAGAGAGAGAGAGAGAAAGAGAGAGAGAGGCCCTGCTCTGTCTCAAAGCTGAAGAGTGCATGCATGTTGCTCTTATGAATTTATGATTTTATGTTTTTGCCCTGGTAAGCCAGAAAACAAATGGTCAGATCGATCATTCACATTTCATTTCTTGGACTTTCCTTTTTTTGTCCTATAATTTAAGAGTCACATGACCGTATGTTAGGTCATACAAACCAGGACACCTTTATGGAAAGGGGGCACTTTTATAATTACCTAGGATGAAAAGTACCATCGGAAACTGTAGGTCACCTTGTCGTTACTGTCTTTTTCCCATTAAGCTCTTCCTTCCCCACGAGGCACCTCCGTCCGACTTCAGCAGAAGCCAGAAGGGCCTCGCTGTGTCTGTGGCTCATGGCCTGCGTGGCTCTGCTTCTGCTTTCTGCTTGTCACCCTCTAGAGAATCTTTCAAAGAGACAGGAAGATGCTGGCCTCTCCCAGTGAAGCCTGTGTCTGTTTTCTCTGATGCACAGCTGGACGCTAGCAGGGAATCTACTCTGAGTCAAGCTGCAGCTTTGTTTTCTGAGTAGATATTATCAAACGTACTACTCTAGAGAAAAATGCTGTAGTCTGAGCCATGTGACTCATGCCATGATTTTCTCCTGAGCTAATCATCGTGGACTTGGCCTTTTTCTAAATTTCAACCTGTGGGAATTATGCCAATAATATTAATATTTCCCAAGTAGGTACCTATTCTATGCCCTATGCAAGGCCGCTTTCCCGCATGGTCTCAAATCATTAAAAACAACCCAGCCTGCAAGCTCAGTGCCCGGTGCCCCTGTGCAATCTGAAGAAGAGCAGAGAGACCAGGAAGCTCTCTGCTCCACTCACTGGAGATTCTGGGCTGCGTCCTAGGTCTCTCAGACCCAAGCCTCTGTTCTTTCTACTCAGCGCTGATGCCTCTTTAATTAACACCAGCCATCAACTCCAGAACATAAGTCTTGTTCTTAGTTATTAGCTGATAGTCATTTTCTATAAAGCTATGAATAAAAGTATTTTACTTTCCTGTTACTTTGGACTATTGTTAAGTCATAAATTAGGAACTCTAAACAGTCACAAAATTCTCAAGTACTCAAATTTGGGTAAATCAGCAAGACCTTGCCAGTGCTGAAACTGTGAGTGCAGCAGTAGCTGCCGAAGGGTTAGCATGTGTCTTGTGCTTTTTCTTCGTGAAGTTGAACTAACAAGGTTTTGTTCTATTCTCAAGAAGATTATTTCAGAGCGTAGGATGCTTTATTATGATTATACACCATTAGTGTTCTCAATTCTATAAATATATGCTTTGAAGTAAAGCAAGGAGGTATAATTTTAGCGCTGTATCAACCAGGAAAGGAAGGAAGTGTATGCCTAAATTGCTACCACCACACTAACAATTTGCAACGTTGAGTTGTTCACAAAGTTTGAAAGGAGTATATCCCAACTTTTATGGAGAATGTAATACAAAAAGTAATGTTTTTAGCTTGTTCCAAGAAAATGTTTTCAGTTCTAACAATGAATACATACCAAGGAATGAAAATAGCAAAATGCCACAGACTGAGAGAAAAAACGTTCTTTGAAAAATTCCACTCTCAGAGGTGAGCAAAATTAAGAAGATAATTCTTTATTTCTCATTAAAGGAAGGGCGTGGGCTTGTGCATGCTGATGAAACTGTGCGATCTTGCTTTTCCTTTTCCTGCACCTCTGCCTAGAGCCCTTCTGGTTGCTGACACTGGAGGGAAATGTCCACAGGCACATGGAAACCGGCATGCGCGCACAAAGTCCCCTGTGCCCAGCATTGGTAATCCGTGCCAATTGTGTGACGGTCCCCAGCATTGTGTTATTCTCCACTACTCAGTATGCCTGAGATGCAACATTCGTTAAGGATACCATCTCTTCTGCTCAGACCTTCCCGTGACTGCTGGGCCTCTGGGTGGCTGATTGGGTTGATGTTTGACCTGCAGGGGCCGTGAAGTGCGGACCTGAAGTGTGGTCTCACGCAAGAGTCAGTGAAACAAGCGCTTCCAAGCTCATTACTTGATGTGTCCCTGGCTGCACACGGTCGGAGGGTCCCCGACATTCAGATAAACAACAGAATCCTTGGCTTTGTCAGAAATCCTCCCTGTTTACATGGCACCAATTAATTTACGTTACACAAGAACTTCATTATCCTGTTTATCTTTCTAAGTCTTGGAATAGATTGGTAATCTTCCCCTAAGGAGTTCTGCATGTGCCATTTATAAAACTAATAAAATGTTTAGGCCTTTATCCTTCTGTATAAAAGCATTGATGTAAATACACAGAGCAGTTCAGAAAAATTAACATTAAAATTACTAATTAAATTTTGTCATAAAAGCCTATTGCAATGGAAAGAACAATGTGCGACCTGCCGGGGGCTCTGACTGTGGAGCGGGAGCTGCAGGCAGGGAAGCTGCAGGCGCTGAGCCCGGCTCCTGGTGAGTGAGTGTGGGCGACACCACGTCGCCTGGGCTCAGAGTGGCCACCGGACCCAGTGGGAGAAAGCGTGCAGAAGTCCTGCAGGGGTCGTAAAGTGCTGTATACCTATAAGCTGACATTATTAAAAATATTGCAGTTAACATCTTTTCTTCTGGATCTTAAGTAAAACAAAACTGGCTTTTCATGGGGAAAAGATGGCCACAGTGATAAGAAAATTGAATTTCACAAATTCTACGCCAAGATAATTTTACAAGAAATTGGATATAGAGGAATTAATGATCTTCATTGTAATCTAAATTTTGTCAAATGCTTATTCTAGTAGGATGAGTTTATAGAGAAATGGTCTAAGTATGTATTTTCACTGGCATGATTTCTTTTTTAAACTTCCTACTGTAACATATATCCCTCCTTCAGTTTTCTTTTCCTCTTTCTTTCTCTCTTAGTCTCTTTAATTTTTTTATTGATTGATTTAAGAGAGAGAGTGAGAGAGCAAGAGAGAGACATCAATTTGCTGTTCCATTATTGATGCATTCAGTGGTTGATTCTTGTGTGTGCCCTGACTGGAGGTTGAACCTGCAACTTCAGCATATTAGGACGACGCTCTCTCCAACTGAGTACCCCGTCAGGACTTCTTTTTCTCTATTTCTTTTTCTTCCCTTCTTTCCTTCCTGCCTCCTTCCTTACCTACTGCTTTCTTTTCTCTTCTTTTTCTCCTTGTTCTCCTTCTTCTACTCTCCATCTCTCTTGCTGTGCCTCTCTCTTGTTCTTCCTTATTTTACTCTCCTGACCTCAGACTCAAATACAATTAAGGCAGCATGTTGCTATGACTTTTGCTAGCCTCAGTGACCAGAGGGTTTCATACCTGGGCACTGGCCACCTGGCCACCTGGCTTTTATGCTCTTGACAGGCTCACCCAGTTTATGCTTTTCTGACTTCCCAGTTCTTCTGAACCATCCTTTCCCAGAATTCCATGCAGTGTAACCATTTAGAAACCCACATTTTTAACTTTATGGTGTGGACCTGAATTCTCCTCTAACGTTCTGTCCCCAGCTCTCAGTGCTGGGGAGGCGCTGCATTGCCCATTGTGACGTCCATCATCTCACTAAGCCATTCCTCCTTCCCTCGCCGGAATGAGGCTTGCAGTAACCCATACCACAGTCACATCCCCTCCGTGGGACACTGAGGCTCCTTCCAGCCCTTGGCAGCCCTTGCAGTTTGCTGTCAGCGCTGCTCCCGTCCTTCACGTGGTGAGGGGCTGAGGGACGGCAGGTGGCATCCCGCTTTCCCTAGCTGGCCAGGGGTCCTAGAGTGTTCCTGCAGTGACTGTTATTCTGTCCCCTTCGTCTTCGTCTTCACTGGCACGTTCCCTGCTCATTTGCGCCCTCTAGCCCACACACCTCCACATAGGTGTCATTTTCTTTTAAGAAGTACTTCTCAGACCCACTTCTAGCAGAAATCGTTTCTAAGAACCGGCACCTCTCATGGGTCATGCTTCTGTTCCCCCAGGGCAGTCAGGCAGATTGTTAGTGATTCCTGCTGTTAGCCCTTTTTCAAGCTCTGGCTTCTGCCTCTGCAGAAGGGACCTCACAGCAGACCGAGCTTGTTAAGAAGGCACGCGCTCTTCCATTTCCGTGTCCCCTGCCTTGCTCTTGTTCTCCACGCTTTTGTGTCACTCCGAGTCTACCTTGGCTTTGTTCTACCGCACTGGCCTGCTAGTTCACTGCAAGTGCAGTTTCACCCTCTCCCTTCAGGACCTCATATGTTTCTTATCTTTACCCCTTTTATTGAATTTTTCAATAATCTATCTTAGAAATTGAGCCCCAAATTCCTATGGAGGGATGGATGCTGACATCAGCCATCCAAGGCGCTTCCCCAGGAACTAATACCATGTCCTCTCTCCCCCCAGTCTGTGTCGTACGCTCCCACATGCGTGTGTGCATGTGCATGTGTGGGACTGGTGTATGTAATCCCTAAATATTATTAAAGTGCTTCCAAAGTATATGATTATATGACCACTATGCTGTATACCTGAAACTAATACAAAATGATAGTGAATATAATTGTAATTGAACGACAAAATTTAAAAAATAATATTCATAGCTACAGCTACTGATCATGTCTTTAGAAAAAGAATAAATTGATGAAGGAGCAATGATGTTACTTATCAAAGTTATAAAGCCTCAGACAGCCCCGCCCCAAAGTACATTAAACATGTAATAAATGCACTCCTTTAGAAAGAGAGAATCGACTTGGTTAATACCATGATTTTTCAACTGGGGGCAGTTTTTCCTCCCACCCAAGGAGATATTTGGCAATGTCTGGAGACATTTGGGATTGTCACAGCTGGGGGTACATCTAGTCAGCAGAAGCCAGGGTGCCGGCAAATTTTCTACACCCTACACTGTCCAGGATGCCCCCTTCTCTCTCTCTCACACACACACTCACTCTTGTAGCCCCAAATGTCAACAGTACCAAGGTCAGAAAACCCTGAGGCAGCTTGATACAGGCCTCAGAATCAGACTTCTGTAGTCCTTCCCCAAAGACATCATAAAAGTTACAGCTAATACTTTCTAAGCCCCTTTACTAGGTATAATGCACTCAGAAAATCCTTATTGGAAATTACTCTGGGAGTATAAGACATGGCGCTCCTTCATTCTTTCTGTAATGTAATTGGACATGTTGGAGAGATGTGTTATTAGCCCTGGGTCCTGGGATTTTTATGTAAAAGACTGTATAGTCATTTACCAGTTTACCAAAAGTTCCTCTTGGTAGACATAAGAATAGTCTCAGTGCTATGACAAAGGCAGAGTTAGAAAGTTTTAATAGTTTTGCTTTCATTAAACTCTCAATCGTCTGTGAAATAATTGTGCAGAGTACTTGTAATATGTTTGATCTTCTCCTAGTCAGTCTTGGAATTGACCCCTTGTGGTGCCAATACATAGACACGGTGACTATCAGGTGGCCTTGGGTGCCATCAGGGACACATAATTTAAACTTATAATAGTCAGGAGCTTGGAATTAATGAATATTACAATTTTTACTGTACCTCAAAAAGTAGCTTTCAGAAGAGGTTAAGCATGGAGATAAGTTTCTAAGATGAAAAGGACAGCGAACGGGTCTCTGAAACCAGCTGCCAACCTGGGCGAGGAGGCCAGTGGAGAGAGCTGGGTGCATTTGCCCACACTGGGCTCCCTTTGTCGTGATCGCCTGCTTTCACCCCATGCTTGATTCCAATTCTTTTTTTTTTTTTTTTAAGATTTTTATTTATTTTTAGAGAGAGGGGAAGGGAGGGAGAAAGAGAGGGAGAGAAACAGCAATGTATGGTTGCCTCTCACATGGCCCTCACTGGGGACCTGGCCCGCAACCCAGGCATGTGCCCTGACTGGGAATCGAACCGGGACTGCCTGGTTCCCAGCCCGCGCTCAATCCACTGAGCTACACCAGCCAGGGCTTTTACAGTATTTTTTTTTTAATTCCAATTCTTGATTTCAGTTGTTTTATAAAAACAATACCAGTTTATTATGATTAACAACTATTAAGGATTAACATTTGAGCATCTACGAAGTGCTATTGAATGTGTTATGATATTTACATTTTCCCACTCATCCTCTAAACAGCCCGTGCGATGTGTCCCTTTGTCGCTGGAGGGGCAATGAGGGCACAGGAGGCTCTGTTGCTCTCCCAGGGTCGCACAGTTCGTAACGGCAGGTCTGGGTCCAAATCCAGGCTTTTCCGATCCCGCGCACGAACCACGGTCCTGATCCCCGAGTTATGACTCTGTGGTGTGCGTGGTGATTTATTTTAATGTTCAAACCATTTACTTTGTTGTATTTTGTTCCATTAGAGAAGTCGTAAGTTTTATGATCACTTTAGAAGGGGATCCTTAGAAATCAAAATAGAATACGGGTTATATATTTTGATAAGGCACATGAGGTTTAGGGTCATGACTCTGACAATGGCACGTACTGGTCAAGCACATGGGGCATAGGTCCGGGTCCTGTTGACACTCACCTTCTGTGACCTGTACTTATGAACTAATGTGACATCTATTTACAGATGTTGAAGGCATTTACTCTCTTGAAGAGGGCTTTCACCTGCTGAGAGGAGGAGCTTAATTAACCGAGTTTAAAAATCCTAGGCCTAAAACTTACTGAAGCATCTTGAAATCACTTACTACTTTTGATACTATTACTTTGATTTATTTAATGTCTTGTGATGGAAGGTTTTAACTAAAATAAATGTAATATTTTTTTGTTTGCAACATTTATCTATACACGGTATCGTATGTCAGTGTTTTCAATGGTAAGGAGAACAGCACAGTTTTTTCTTAAAGCAAAGTGAAGCCCTGGCTGGTGTAGCTCAGTGGATTGAGCGCGGGCTGGGAACCAGAGGATCCTGGTTCGATTCCCCATCAAGGCACATGCCTGGGTTGTGGGCCGGGTCCCCAATGAGGGCCATGTGAGAGGCAACCATACATTGCTGTTTCTCTCCCTCTCTGTCTCCCTCCCTTCCCCTCTCTCTAAAATAAATAAATAAAATCTTTAAAAAAAAAAAGCAAAGTGAATAATTAAATTGCACAATCTTCTCTGGTTTTATTTACTTAAGTGTTCTCTCATATTCTGTGTTTTTCTCCTGATTAGTATGTGGCATGTGGCTAGTCACAAGCTACAAAAGGGCAAACAAGAAAGTGTTTCTCTCCAATATCCACTCTAAAGCCCCAGAGTCACCAGAATTGCCCACTTAGGAACCTTATCTTTTCAGAATATTCTGTGCAGATAGATATACATAGCTATAGATATACACACATACAATCTTATATACATACATATACACACACACGTATATAAGTGGTCTCTATAAAACCGAGTATATTATGAAAATACTCTTCTGTACTTAGTTTTCTTTTTCATTTAATAATATCTTTTAAAATATTACACCGTAACAAATACAGACTTACTTCATTTCTTTAAAGAACTGCAAAGTGAATTGCTGAATGAATGTTGAGATTTGTCTTTAGAAAATAAGCCCAAGAAGCATTTTAACCATTGGAAATAAACTTTTAATTCCTTTTTCACATATTTTCATGTGTTTAATTTAGCTTTGAAGCTCATTCCAGGCACGTTCTTTCACCAATTTTCACCCTTTCAAGTTCAGTGTTGTTTGTTTGGTTGCCGTCACTGATCTCTGTCTCCCCGTGTCATGGTGAAGTGGTTCCCCTGCGCGGCAACACTGTCACCGGAATACTATTCAGAAAGCTCTCTGGCTTCGCTAAGTCAACAAACCGTTGACTTAGTTCTCTGGAAATAAGCTAGTGTTTCTCAAGAGGGACCATGTCTTGATTATATATTTCCTAATAAAGGTAAAAATGACAGAAGATCATTTTGCTACTCTCATTAATCTTCAGACTCAGAAGAAATCAGAAAAAAAATCTATTGTTATTTTGCTTATATAGTTGTTTAGAGACTGTACTTTACCAGTAGACCAAAATTAAGAATGCTATTTTTTTGTTCTTCCAACATAAATGAAAATAGAACATTCATTCATTGATTTATTTGTACTATATTACCCTCTTTCAGATTCAGAATTTACCTTAGTGTATTTATTAGTATATTAATTGTCAACCATTCAGTGAATTATAATTAGACAACTACCATGTGCTGAGCAGTGTTTTGGGGAACTGGAGACACAGCAGTGAACAAAATGAGAGACAAATTATATCATGTGTTCAAAAAGTCTCATGAAGAAAAAAATGAAAATAAGCAGGTAAAGATGAAGATAAAGGGTATATTTCAGGTAGGGCACTCAGATTAAGTAGGAGACAGATAAGAGAAAATAGGGGTTTAGACTAGGGTGATTGTGGTGAAGACATGAGAAGTTAGGTTTTCCAAACATTTATTGAAGACCTTATGTTTCCTAAGCATTTTGCCATGTGTTCAGGATTTGCTAAGAAAAGTCCTACATTGCTCTACATGCAGAATTGACATTGAGAGATCTCAGAAGCATAATTTTTTGGTATCTGGGCAGCTAATAATTGTTGGTCTAGGCACCCCCACCCTGCAAAAAGTTCTACACCCTGGCCTTCAATAAAGCTAATAAAGGAGACAAGCAAGTGGGTGAAAAAAATAATAGAACATGATGTTCTGTAATCAAGGTGTGCATTGGATACTGAGGGAACTGGAAGGCAGCCAGGTAGGGGGTCAGAGGAAGGCTTTGCTAAGAAGGTATTGCTTGGGTTGAATCTTGATGTCTGAGAAGATAAGCCAGATAGAGAAGGGATGGGGCAGGAGCGATGCAAGAGGTGGAGAAATGGTACAGATTGGAGCAGAAAGAATTAACTCAATCCAAGGAGGCAGCCATGTGTCTGGGAAACTGTAAGCAGTTTGGCACCACTGGAGTGCACTGTGCTGTGATGGCAGCGAAGAAGTCCCAGGCGCAGGCATGGCTGCCCACGCCAAGGAGCTGTGAGCCGCCGGGGGTTTGAGGCAGGGAGCCATGTGAATGGACTTCAGCTCTGGCAGCGGCATGGCAGATGGACTTGAGAAAGATGAGAGTGGGCCATGTTAGAAGCTACTGAAATAGTCCAGGCAAGAGCTGATGGGACACAGACCTAAACACTGGCAGGGATGATGGAAAGAAAATAACAGATTTCTGCTAGTTGCAGATTTATCTAGAAATTAAACAGGAGGAGCTTAATTCACTCCTGAGTCATCCAATAGGAAGGCACGCAGGACCTCCTGACGAGTAGTAGGCTGTGTCCTAAATACTGAGGATCCATGTCATGTAAGAAGAAAAGCGGTGGATTACCAAGTAGGAGCAATGATACTCTCCATTGCAAGTTTATATGGGAGGCAATGAGGGCCAAAGCAGAGAGCAATCATTTCTGTCTGGGAACTTCAGGCTCAGTCCTGCCAGAGCCTTGCATTGCATGGCACCGAGAGGACTCAGGAACAGATCCCAGGAGCCTCATTAAGAGTGTGGACTTTGTCCTCTAGGCAAGGAAAGCAGTCGGCAGGTTTTAAGCCAGATAGGCCTTTAAAAAAGTTTACTGTGAAAATCGTGTGAAAGGCAGATTGGAGATGGAGCAAAACCTGAGGCGGGAAGAACAGTAAAAAGGCTAGTTTAATAATATAGGCGAGGGGAGGATTCCGAAAGTCATGGCAGGAATGGAGGGGGGACACGAGGCAGATGCTATGAGTCAGAATCAATAGTAGTAGTCATGAAGCAGGGGGGCAAGTAGAACAAGAGAGTTGAGGATGGCTCCCAGATTCTGGAAGGGCCCCTCAGAGGGGACAGCTCAGAGGGGACTGTATTCGAGGGAAACACAGTGTGTTAGCTTCGGGTTCTGTTGAGTGTTAGGGACCTGTGGAAACACGAAGTGCGGAAGGCCAGTAGGTGGCTGAGTATATCTGACCGAACGTCAGTCAGGTTGTCTGGCAAAAGTGCAAAACAGATCTGAACATTATTGTGTGGAGTTGGCAGTAGTGTCCATGAAGATGCACCCGAGTGTTCCGAAAGAGTGCTGATTGAACCCAACTTCAAGGCTCTTCGTGTGTGTATGTGCGTGTGTGTGTGTGTGTGTGTGTGTGTGTGTGTTTAATACTCCAACCTGGTTCCCACTGGGGCCATTGAACGAGCAGGGTTTTGTTTTGTTTTTTTTTCCTGAAGAAAATGTTTTGCATAACGGTTCCTTCCTCATAGAGGACATCTCTGACCACCCTGCATCAGGCGTCCCCCATTCACGTCTCTGTCATCTCTGTCACATTCCCCGTACTTTATTATCTCCATAGCATATGCCCCGGTGGCCTTGGGTGACGCTGACTTAGTGTCCCATTGCCTCTCCTAATCCCCTCCATCGTGAAGTGCCATGAACTGGGATCCTCACTAAAGATTTTGCCACTGTACTTTCAGCCCCAGCTCTGTGCCTGAGATGCAGCAGGTACTTGAGAACATTTGAACTATGAAAGAAGGTCAGATCCCTAACATGAGATGTGATTTTATTTGTATATGGGATATATCATTGTCAGCTTTATTCTTATTTTCGGTTATGTGTGGATTTGCAGAAAGACTGTGGCAGTTTTTTTATGTTCATATATATTTTTGTGTTAATAGCATATAGTACTACAGTACCTAACTTCATATATTTGTTTAGATTTCATAATCTAAGTGGAGATTTTAATTATCTTGAGATTTTAGTCAGAATCTCTTTATCGGCAACCTTGAGCCACTAATATTTTTAAAAGATTTTATTTATTTATTTTTAGAGAGGGGGTAGGGAGGGAGTGAGAGGGGGAGAGAAACATCGATGTGAGAAACATCCATGGGTTGCGCCCTAACCTGGGGACTGAACATGCAACCCAGGCATGTGCCCTAACTGGGAATTGAACCAACAATCTTTCACTTTGCAGAACGATGCCCAACCAACTGAGTCACACTGGTCAGGTCAGGCCACTAAATTTTTGACAGTGCTTCTCCAAAAGAGATTAAATTTTATTTGGAACATGTTTGTTTTTTTAAATTTTAGGTAATTTTATATGCCCAAACGACCTGTAACATTTATTTAAAATATAAGGCTTAATAATAACAAAAAATTTTTGAACTCATCATCCAACTCAGCACACAGATCTTCATCAATAAATGGATCTGTGTACAGTATTTATTTTACCTCCACCCTAACCCCCCGCCTCAGCATAGTATCTGCAATATTGGGTTAGAGCGCAACATTTTTCTTCTCTAAAAAATAATTTATCGTGGGTATGTATGCCTAAAAATATTAACTAATTCATTAATCAACCAATTAATTAATGGACTTATGATGTTATTGAGCTTTATAAAAATGGCGTCACACTGTAGAGATCCTTCTGGTACTTGCTTTCATCATGCAACAGCACTTTTCTGGATTCATTTATGTTGTTTCGCATCGTTATCGTTAATTAATTTTTACTATTTCATAATATTCCATTGTGTGAGAATACCATAAATTACTTATCTAGCCTTCTTTTAATGGACATTTTTTTCTTTTCTTTCTTAGGTATATTTCAGTTTTGGTTTAAGATTTGTGGTGTTGTTTTGCTATTACAAAAATATTGAGATGAATGTTCTTGACAGCTTCTTAGGGCAAGAACCTCTAAATAGCGCTTTTCAAACCGTCTTTGTTGAATGATCCATTTCATTGTTCTTTTTTACTTGTTTTATTATCAATATTTCAAAGGTTAAAAACATCATTTTGTAAAAAACAGCGAAGACTATAAAACTTAACTTCTAAAAAAATTAAAAATTCCAGCCTAATTTTTAATTAGATCTAACAGTTGTGAAGTTACTGTCAGATTGTTATTAAAGCTTCCTTTCTGCGCCTGCCTTGTTGCAGACGTAACAAAGAGCTGGAGGACCGCACTTTGACAGGCACTGCCCTGGGGTGTAATCTCAGGCATGGTCTTGCCCTGGGGTCTGTTTTGCCAGGTGATGCCAACTCGTTTCTGAGTGATTGTCTCAGCTCACACTCCCAGCCCCGTGCATGCTGGTCTTTCCATAGTCCGCATCATCACTAATACTTATCTTCTGATTTTTTATTATTTGCCAGTTGGAAAAATATAAATGGTTGTTCATTGAGGTTAGACACCTTTTTATAATTTATCGGCCATTCATGGTCCTCTTGTGTAAAATCTCTGCATCTTTTGCCTATTTTTCTATTGATTTAGTTATATTTCTGTAGATACTAAATGCTAAACCTATGTCAACTCTAGGTGTTGCAAATGTTTTCTCCCAGTTTGTGACTTGCCTTTTCACCTTTAAGGCAAGTTTCATTGCATCAAAATGTATTCATTTCTATACTTCACCCCCCAAACCCTCACTTTCTATGAGAAGGCAGAGATACAGATGAAATTGTAGCTATGTCTATGCAAACAGATGGAGATTTTGAACATATTTCAAGAATATTTAGGTAAACAAAATAATATTTATATATTGACCTATAAAAAACTTATTCATGAGGAGGAGACATAATAAAATGTGACTATTCTATTTTAGATTTTCTATATCTTTAACATGCATATATATATATAGTATTAATTCTTTTGCTCATTTGCATAATTAAAACTACCAGGGAAATGGATAATCCCACTGCTTCAGATACACCACAAAATCATAAATAAGGACTGGTAACATTGTATAACCAGAGAACAAAGTCTTCAAGTCTGCTAGATTTGTATTTTAAAGAAAGTTTGAGAGAAGGCCATAGGATTAGTAATAAAGTGGGGTTTTTTTTCCCCTTTGTCTATGGTGAAACTCTTCTTTT
This sequence comes from Micronycteris hirsuta, assembly GCA_004026765.1. Taxonomy (NCBI): domain Eukaryota; kingdom Metazoa; phylum Chordata; class Mammalia; order Chiroptera; family Phyllostomidae; genus Micronycteris; species Micronycteris hirsuta. Next base: position 198,116 of record PVJI01000203.1, read on the forward strand.
CCAATTGACAAATTGTTTCTTTTTCCTTCTAAAATTTCCATACATTACCCCCTTCAAAGATAAGAATTCAGAGCAGGAAAAAGCAAAACAGAAACTATGAGCCATGGTTTCTGAAAGACAATAATATAACAGTAGTAGAGTGAAAATTGTTTATCTGAAAACCTTTCAGTATGGCTTTCCTTTTGGAGAGTGTAGCTAAGCTCCTGAGCACAGGTTCGTTCTTTTCCTGGAAGAGCGGCTCCATTGTATTGGCTGTGATAAAGCACCAACCGCAAACAGCAGATACATTTCGAACATGCTAGAGCATTTGCTAGAGAGAATTAGATTTGCACAGCTACATATTTTGTTAAGGTATATTTGTTTGCTCGATACCACTTCCTCTTATTTACAAAATATAATAAACGCTTATGTTTAGTTTCATCTTAATGCCTGATGACATATATATGTGTGTGTATATATATAGTACTATATGTACATATACATGTATATGTATTACTGTGTGAAGGAAATAAGCTTTGAGATTTTAAAGTAATCCAGAATAACATGTGAATTTTGAAGCAAAACCAAAACGAACAACTGAAATTACTGGGGGCCACTTGTAAAAATGTTGGCAGTTAAAAAGATTTCTTTAGCCCTGGCTGGTGTAGCTCAGTGGATTGGGTGTGGGCTGGGAACCAAAGGGTCCCGGCTTGATTCCCGGTCAGGGCACATGCCTGGGTTGCGGGCCAGGTCCCCAGTGGGGGCCACGTGAGAGGCAACCACACACTGATGTTTCTCTCCTTCTCTTTCTCTCTCCCTTCCCCTCTCTCTAAAAAATAAATAAATAAAATCTTAAAAAAGATTTCTTTAGTTAAATTTGGTCATAATGCAGCAATAAAAGCTACCACTGTGTACTGGGCTTTGGGTTATCTGCTATAGACCTGTACCTTAACCCATTACAAAAAAATTCTAACCCATAAAATCTTAACTTATACATGAGGAGAAAAATAAAATAAAATGGTGACTATTTATTATATTTTGAATTTTCTATTTCTTTCATTGAACAAAAGTACTCCCGAGTAAAAGATTTAGTTGTTAAGCACAGAGTATTTTCACAGGGTTTATTTTCAAAGACAAAAATGCATTTGTGCTTAAAAAGCCACTTTTATTGAAAAGGGTGTATTATTTTGGTGATCCTAGCATATGCCTAAAGCAAGTGTTAAATTGCCTTGGTTGGCATTTAACTTGAGTAAATGGTAGATAGCTTTATGATTAATCACCTAAGAGTCTCTTCCCTGGATTTTTCTCCTGCAGAACTGGTACTTTATAATAGGATGATCCAAATGTATTTTCCCTGAATTAAAGAGTATTTCAGTGCCCAAAGCCTAATAAGCCTCACAAAACCTAGTGTGCCTTCAAAATTCTTAGTGTTTTCTTATCTCCCACTGGCTCCAAGCGATACTCAGTGTTCAAAACAGTTACCTACCTTCATTCTTTCTGCAATTTCTTTGACACAATCCTTTACCCAGCCTCTCCTCTCCAGAGAAAACTGAGAAAAAAAATCATTTTTCCCAATATAATGTCTCCTACTGTATAAAAATGACAGACCTTTGGGGTTGAAAGGAAAACTAGGGTGTTCTGTAGACCCTGCTCGCACGCGTCCAGGGAAGAAGTTGCGTCCTGTGAGTACTCCCAAAGGGTGTCGCCTGCCAACTCTTCCCTGTCCTCAGTTCTCTGGAATCATATAGAAAAAGTTAGTTTTTCTTTCATCTAACAGCTCTCCAGACATGTGAAGATCATTGCCATGACCCTCCAAGGGGTCCCCATAGTCTCAAACCACCAACCTTGAGGCTAACAGTATTTCTGCTTAGGTTTGAGTCCTGTTGCCATTCCGACCCTTCCCCCAAAGCGCCCTGTTATCTGGGTCACACACTTAAAAGCCAACAGGAATCAGGCAATCGCTGTGAATGTGGGGGTTTGACAGGCAGCATATCAGAAATGTTGCCCATGAAACACTTAGGAATAGACTTCTATTCCATTCAGAAGTATGCCTTGTCCTTTTTTTTTTTTTTTAGCATGTAGCTAGATCATTTGTTTTACTACTTTTAGTAGAAACAAAGGTAGAAGAATATATTAACTTACTACTTAAACCTTCCATATGAAAAAATGGTGCAAACGTGATGAACGGGGTCATTGACATTTGGCTACAGCTGAGGAAGACGGTAGCTTGGCAGCAGCTGCAGAGAGAGAGAAATCTGGGGAGAGAAATCACACGCAGGCCGAAGACTCGAGGGCCGCTCGCCTCTGGGAGCTGGTGCCACGTGGCAGCCTGGGCCCAGCTGGTTAGAGCTTCCACCTGCCAGCCAGCCTGGAAATCCGGCTTCTGATTTTTGTTTTTTGGGGTGTTTTTATGTGAAACTTTCTAATTTTTAAATGTTAGTAGTGATTTTTTTTAAGAGAAAAGGAAAAAGAAAAGAAAATCTCTGTTTCAATACCGTACTAGCCAAATAAAATACATCTGTACGCCAGACCTGGCAGGCTTATAACTCCTGCTTACCAATCACTACTACAGATGTTGTTTTCAGCATTGAAGCTCATTTGGCAGAAGTGTGGAGCCAAAGAGGCACAGCTGGGCTGAAGAGGCCATGGTGGGACTGAGCCAGCACCAGGTGCCAGGGCCTATCTAAATTAGCCAAGGGCCGCATCTCCTTAGGAGTCTGGCAGCAGGCTGTGGCCGGAGGTAGACAGAGACTGTCGGCAGCAGTGAGGAAGTCTCACACCCACCGAAAGGTAGGCAGGCTTCACCTGAAAAGCTGGTGGAGCCAGCAAGGGAGGACCTTGTGTCCACAGGGGCACTGCAAGTGGGCATGGCCTAGAGGTAGGGAATTCAGAGGCAGCCAGGCAGGCTGAGATTCTGAAACTGGAACCAGTTTCATGGCAGAAGGTGGGCTATTGGGAAGAAGGCAAGACAGAGAGCTGATACCAGGATACGAGCAGGCAGCAGGGCTGACGTGATGCTGAACTATTCAACCCAGAGTCCATTGTACAAGGTCTGCCCAGAGGTATCCAGTCATGTACTGTGAAAAACAGAGACATTTGTTGAAGAAGATACAAGATACAAGAAAAATTGTACATAGGACAATGAAAAAATGAAGGGGACACCTCAGTCCCCTTCAAAGTAGGCATCTTGGGACCTCACACAGTTTTCTCAGTTGCCATCAGCTGCCCCGTCCTGTTTTCTTGAATCTCATCAATGGCCTGAAATCTCTTCCCTTTCAAAGGTGATTTTAGTTTTGGAAAAAAACCAAAAGTTGCAGGGCACCAATCTGGGCTATAGAGGGCTGAGTCACCTGGGTGATTTGATGTTTCACCAAAAAACTCTGCATGAGACGTGATACCTGAGCAGGGGTGTTGTCATGATGAAGCTGCCAATCATCAGTTAACCATAGCTGTGGCCTTCTGAATCATCTGAATAGTTTCTGCAGAGGAATATTCAAGTTTAACACAAAATTTGATGTGGATTTGTTGCTGTATTCACTCAGTCATTTTTAATGCAATGGCCACACAGTACACATGCTCACTCAATGATGTCTACCGCTCCCACTGACTAGTACAGTGAAGTCATCATTGTTCATGCATGTACATTCCAGTCCACTCTCTTTGGCTGCCAGGTTACATTGTTTTTGTTATATTAACAATGGCTGGCCTTTTTCTGGACAGACCTCATTGTATTCTCCGCCTAGAAATAGGACTGGTTCCAGAGCTGAGAATGAGGCTGAACCTGTGTGGGAGGTGCTGACAGAGTGGGAGGGAGGGAAGCAGGAGTGTGGAAGAAACAAACAAATAAAAAATACAGGGGCAATTTTATTCTTTACCTAAAAACCCTAGGGATAAAGATTATTTGAAAAGTACAAATAAGGGTGTGTGTGTGTGTGTGTGTGTGTGTGTGTGTGTGTGTGTGTGTATCTTCCCTTTACTAAAGTAGAACAATGGTAAAACTGTATCAAAGGAAAACATCCAAAAAACTGATTAAGCCACAGCTAGAGATTATATATACAAAATGAGATATATAAGATATATATAACATATATATAACACATACAATCTCCCTTGCTTATATATGTATAAAATATTCCTAAAGAAGAATTTCTTGACAATACTCATAAGATTCTTAAATCAACTGTATGAAAAGGAAAAGGAAATAGCCTCATGGAAAGCCGGTACCACATCATTGAATTTGCCTCTATATATCTGGTCTGGTATGGTACACACTGAATATTGGTGCTTAATCAATATTTGTGGAATAAGTGAATGTTTCACAGTATGGAAAGTGGTTTAAGGTCTTGTAAGAGAGAAATGAAAGTTTCCTCTTAATTCGTGCTTGTGGGAGATATATTTTTCACAAGAATGATAATAAATGAAAGGTGTAGAAGGTTTTGTTTTATGGTTTAAAAACCCAACCTTTCCACGATGAGCATTTATGTTCATTTTACTTGCAGGTGCAAAACGGTTAGATTAACCCATGTTAAAGTATACAGGTTTGCAGCTGTGTGTGAAACCCAGCGTTTATTCTTGTATTATTTATTAATTATTGTTTTATTTTACATATGAACAAATGTAAACCTACTCTTGCCTAATCCTGTATATAAAAGGGATCATTCTAGCCAATTTGACTCCATTTCATAGTCATAGGCAAGGATAATACAGAGAAAATAGAGGTCACGTAGACAATTACCTCTTAATCTGATTTAGCAATCAGCAAGAGATTGCTAAAATAGTGATGAATGATGAGATAAGGGTATTATTAACTCAAGAGCTTATACAGTTCCTGTAGATTGGACTTGAATCCCTTCTGTTTAAGTAGAGCAATGATGAGACTCTCAAAAGCAAATTTGTCCAAAACAGCGATTCAGCCGAGGCCGGTAATCGATTGGCTCTGGCTGTTCCCTTGGGCAAGACACGTGGGACACAACCTTGCAGAGAGAGGCAGAGAATGGTAGTGCTGTTTTTCCCCATTGCATTGAGTTCAGAAGCGCAGAGCGAGCTGTGAGGGCTGTCGTACTTCAGCAGGACACTGAGGTCTTACTTAGCGTGAGGACCAGGTTGCAATAAATTTGATAACCTTACATCTTGAAACTGAAGCCAAGGTAGCCGGTGAGGCAAAAAGCTGTCAGCCAGAATAGATGAGAGCAATACTTTGTAAGAAAATCTAAAAGCAGTTTTTTTTTTAGAACAGGAGCTACTTTTTTTAAATTCAAGAGATTTTCTTCCATCCTGCTATCAGGGACATGTGGCTGCCCTCTGAGTTTTTACAAGAGAGTATCAAAACTGTATAGTTCTACTCTTGAGTATTCCTTATTTACAATATGGCAAAGAATATTCACAGTAATTATAATAGATGTTGACTATTGTGGAGAGGTTGGAAGTAGACACCAATATTTCTAGAGATTCTGTATTACTAGATTGCTTAATGGTGTGATTTTAAAACAAATTTCTAGCCAGTGATTGTGCCTATAATAGACTTTACAAGGAGGGACCCCCCCAAAAAAACAGAATTATCTTCTGGAGGGCAGGCCCCGTGTAGTACAGGCTTTCGCACTAGGTGAGTGTTCTAGGAACCCGTCTGTGTCAGTGTACCAGCGGGTGTTTGCCCATTTCATGATGGGTGATTTTCAAGTGCACCTGCTCACACTTTGCTGAGTGTTTGACCCAAAACAGCATGACCCCCCCAGACCCCACCCTCCCTATTCACCTGATCTCACTCTGAGCTATTTCTTTTGTCTTCCCTGATGACAAGAAGTTCTCAAAGGGAAGCACTTTGCTGATGCGAAAGAGGTGAAACAAAAAATAGCAGAAACACTAAAAGGCATCAAAATTGACAAATTCAGAAACTGTTTTGAGTAGGGGATAAAAGGTCTCGATAGTGTGTTGCATCAAATAGAGAGTACTTTGAAGGTGACTAAACACGTAAAAATAAATACACAATTTTTTATAAATAAATTCCATTTTGGGGGGCATCCCCCACTTGTACTTCAAAAATTTAACTCATATCTCAAAATTTAGCTATCAAGTCAGGTGCAGTTACAGGGTTTTAAAGACCTTTCTTTAATGCCAATAGTAATGTGAGTTTCACATCACTAGACCAGCGATCAGTATTTCCTGAATTTTATTTAGACTCTTGCTCATACAGCCAACCCTTAAAGCCACAAACTGAGAAGATGGGGATTTGTGAAACTTACAAATATATGTGTGCAGCGCTTTCATTTATTTAAATCATGACTTCATTTGATAACTATGATTTCATTTGGTGACTCAAACATCTATTCTCTAATGTGAGAATCTTGGCCTTTTGTTCGTAGTTTTTCTTGTCCAATTGAAAAATTGAAACCTCACTTTTCTGACATGTTACTTTTAGCTAACAAGGATATAAAATATTCCAGTGTGACTATGTTTGAGGAAATTATTTTGAAGTAAGGCATCAAAATCTCTCTTTTTAAAGGGTTTTTGTTGTTGTAGGAATTAACTATATAATATCAAGAGATAATGAGAACATTAATTCAAGATGATCAAAACCTTTCTTTTGAGCTGTTTCTGAGCCAAAATTATCCTGGAAGTTGCTGCTGCTATTAAATGTGCAGGGAGGTCCTGGGTCATTTGATCAAGACTCCCATCTCCACTTTCTAAGGATGGGGAATCAAGAATCAGTGGCCTTAATAGCTACTTTGGTGAGTTTCTAGTTGATCTGGAAGGACCAACCCCCAGGAAATAGAGCAGAATTGGACGAACCTGTGAGAGTAGAGTTGAGGATTTCCCATTAATCAGAACACAGGAGATGGTGAGAAGGGGTGGGGAGAGGGGCAGAGAGAGGAAAGGGGGCCACCTTTAAAGAGACAGAAATAGATTACCCAGGCCTGGCCGTGCATTCTGTCTTCTGTAAAGGTATGGAAATGTATACAGGTCTAAGACTCGATCTGTCATTTATTAATCTGTTTTCTCACTAATGTGCATTGCTATGATTTTTCCTGTGTTTACCTGAAAAAAAAAAGTCCTTAATTACAACAGAGAGAACATTTTTTTGTAGATAAATGTGAACTGGAATACTGATTGCTTAGTGTAAAGAGCTAAATAGTCCTTCAGACTATCTCTTCCCTTTGGTCTTTGTCACAACTGTTCTTAGGACAGTGATTTGAGTTCACAGTTGAATTAAAGAGAGAATACTCCTCCCAGAGTTAGACAAGTATGAATATGGTGATAATAGCAAGGCAATACTGATTTACTAGGGAACATGAACCGGAGGACCCTTAAAACACACACTAAGGTAACCAGAGTTTGAAGGCAAGCGTTTCACTGATAATGACATTGAGCATCTTTCCATGTCCCTGTTGACTATCTGTAGGTCTTCTTTGGAAAATTATCTATTCAGATCTTCTGCCCATTTTAAAATTAGATTGATTGGTTTTATCGTTATTGAGTTGTATGAGTTCCTTGTATATTTTAGATATGACCCTCTTATCAGATGAATGATTTACAGCTTTCTTTCATTTACTGTTACCATTCACAGGTTGCCTTTTCATTTTGTTGATAGTTTTCTTCTCTGGGCATGAGGTTTGTAGTTTGATGTAGTCCCATTTGGTTATTTGCTTTTGCTTTGGTGTCAGGTGAAAAAATCACTGTCAAAACATATGAAGAGAAAGCCTCTGTTTTCTCCTAGGAATGTTGATAGTTTCAGATTTTACATTCAAGTCTTTAATCCATTTTGAGTTTATTTTTTGTGTGGTGTCAAATGGTGGTCCAGTTTCATTTTTTTACATATCACTGTGCAATTTTCCCAGCACCATTTATTGAAGAGACTATCCTTCCCACATTGTATATTATCTCCCTTGTTGTGAATTATTGACTATATATGCATGGGTTTATTCCAGGGCTCTCTATTTTGTTCTGTTGATCTATGTGTATTTAGCCAACACCATACAGTTTTAATTACTATAGCTTTGTAATATAGTTCGAAATCAGGGTGGATTGCCTCAGCTTTATTCTTCTTTCTCAAGATTGTTTGGCTATTTTGACATTTATTATTTTTTTGTAGTTCCATACAAATTTTAGAATCGTTTGTTCTATTTCTGTGAAAAATACCATAAGAATTTTGATAGAGATTGTACTGAATCTGTATATTGCTTTGGATAGTATGGATATTTAACAGTATTAATTCTTCTAATCCATGAGCATGGAACATCTTTCCATTTATTAGTGTCTTCTTCAATTTCTTCCATTAATGTCCTGTAAGTTACAATATACAGGTTTTCATCTTTGGTTAAATTTATTCCCAGGTATTTTAATTTTTTGATGCAATTGTAAAGGGAATTGTTTTCTTAATTACTCTTTCTGATAGTTCATAATTAGTGTAAAGAACAGCAGCAGGTTTTTGTGTATTGATTTTCTGTCCTGCAACTTTACTGAATTCATTTATTTGTATTAACAGGTTTTTTTTTTTTATGGAGTCTTTAAAGTTTTCTATATGTAATATCATGTCATATGCAAATAGTGACAATTTTACTTCTTCCTTTCCTTTTATTTATTTTCCTTGCCTAAATGCTCTGGCTTGGACTTACTATATATACTATGTTGAATAAAAGTGTCAAGATGGACATTTTCTCTTGTTCCTGATCTTAAAGAAAAAGTTTACAGCTTTTCACCATTCAGCATGGTATTAGCCATGGGCTTGTCATTTATGGCCATTATTATGTTAAGCCCTCTATACCGATTTTGTTGAGAGTTTTTATCATGAATGGATATTAAATTTTGTCAAATGCTTTATCTACATCAATTGAGATGATCATATGAATTTTATCCTTCATTTTTTAAATGTGATGTATCACATTTACTGATTTGTGGATGTCGAAACATGTTGCATTCCTAGAGTAAATCCTGTTTGATCATGGTGTATAATTTTTTAATGTATTGTTGAATTTGGTTTGCTAATTTTTGTTGAAGATTTTTACATGTATGTTCATCAGGGATATTGGCCTATAATTTTCTTTTCTTTTTTTCTGGCATCTCTGTCTGGTTTTGGTATGAGGCTAATGCTAGCCTCAAAAAATGTATTTGGAAGAATTTCTCTCCCCTTTATTTTCTGGAAAAGTTGAGAACTATGGGTATTAATTCTTTGAATGTTGATAGAATTCACCAGTGAAGCAGTCTGGTTCTGGACTTTTGTTTGTTGGGAGGTTTTTGATTACTGGTTCAATCTCCTTGCTAGCAACTCATCTGTTCAGATTTTCTATTTCATCATGCTTGAGTCTTTGTAGGATGTATATTTTTAGTAGTTTATACATTTTTTATAGATTGTGCAAGTTGTTGGTGTATAATTGTTCATAGTAGTCTCTTACTATGTTTTGTATTTCTTTTGTGGTATCAGTTTTAACATCCCCTCTTTCTTATCTGATTTTATTTATTTGAGTCCTCTCTTTTTTTCTTGGTGAGTCTAGCTAAAGGTTTATCAATTCCATTTATCTTTTCAGAGAACCAGCTGTTGGTTTCATTGATCTTTTCTATAGTCTTTTTAGTCTCTATTCCATTTATTGCTGCTCTGATCTTTCTTATTTCCTTCCTTCTACTAACTTGGGGCTTCATTTGTTTGTTCTTTTTCTAGTTTTTTGAAGTATAAAGTTAGGTTGTTTATTTGAGACTTTTCTTGTTTCTTGAGGAAGGAATGTGTTGCTATGAACTTCCCTTTTCAGACCACTTTTGCCACATCTCATAAATGTGGGTATGTCACATTTTCATTTTCTTTTATATTGAGGTATTATTTAAATTCTCTTTGATTTCTTTGAGCCATTGGTTATTCAGTGGCATATTGTTTAATCTACACATATTTGTGAATTTTCCAGTTTTCTTCATGTAATTTCTCATTTTATACCATTGTGGTCAGAAATGATGCTTGATATGACTTCATTTATCAAATTTATTAAGATTCATTTGGTGGGCTAACATATGATCTACCTTAGAAAATGTTCCATGAGCACTTGAAAAGAATGTGTATCCTGTTACTCTTGGATGCATCATTCTGTAAATATCTGTTAAGTCCATTTATTCTAACATAAGGCCAGTGTTTCCTTATTGATTTTCTGTCTGGATGATCTATTCATTGATGTATGTGGGGTATTAAAGTATTGTACTACTGTCTGTTTCTCCCTTTAGTTCTGTTAATATTTGCTTTATTAGGTGTTCCTATTTATATTTACTACCCCTTTGTTAGGTACATAAATATTCTAAATGTTATATTCTCTTGTTGATTGACCTGTGTATCATTCTTTTTTTTTTTCAAAGATTTTATTTATTTATTTTTAGAGAGAGGAGAAGGGAGGGAGAAAGAGCAATGTATGGTTGCCTCTCACATGGCCCCCACTGGGGTCCTGGCCCGCAACCCAGGCATGTGCCCCGACTGGGAATCGAACCGGGACCCTCTGGTTCCCAGCCCGCGCTCAATCCACTGAGCTACACCAACCAGGCCTGTGTATCATTCTTTAATGTCCTTCTCTGTCTCTTATTACAGTCTTTAAGTTTATTTTGTCTAATATAAGAATAGCTATTTCAGCTTTCTTTTGGTTTAAGTACTTATTACTTTAACATGAAAAAATAAGAACTAATGTGCGCTAGAGAAACCATGGAAAATACTATTGATAAGCAGAGCACTGTTCAGTCAACCAGTGTGTGTTGATTGACAACAATCAATACTTGAATAGAATTCTAATGCTTGCATGATATTGAGGGCTAAAGCAGTCTCAGAAGGATTCCTTTTAGCTGTATGTTAAGAGCACTGTGAACTTCCATTTGCTAAGTGCGCTAACTTGCAAGATAAATTAGGACCTCAGTCAGAACTTTAAATTGCATTAACGCTTATGTCCTTCCTAATGAAAAGTGCATTTGGAACAGCACTGGGTTTGCTTCAGTGGTTAATACCGTGGATTTTTCATCTCTTCTGAATCTCTTCGGAAGAATAAAACTTGCAGCTGCGTTGGTTTCTCCCTCTGTGTTGTATGTAACTTAAAGGTTTTGTAAAAATATTTCCATGTGCCCTTGAGAAATAACAAAAGTTTTCTTAAAAGAAATCATATGTTTTTATGGGTCTGCTCCCTATCACCAAATTGGTTTCAGAGCATGGCAGCTAATACAGAAGCATTTCACAAGCTCACAAGGTCTAAAATAAATAGGAATTCTGTAGCTCAACATCATGCAGAGCCGCTCAACATTTAGCTGGGACTAGAGGTGCCACATTTTGTGTGATGTGCTGGAGAATGCATTTGGAATGTGGATGCTGCTTTGTCATGATTCACCATGGTGTTGTGACCCCCTCAGGTCCATGCTCAGTTTTGTTGTAGGTGGTCCGAAAAGAAAACTTTAATCAACATTATAGTTTCAGGACTGCTGATGACTTTGCAGAATGTCATCATTTTGATCCTGCAAATGCCTCTTTTGATGAGGTTGTGATATGAGCCCTTTATCTGACAGATGATTAGTGCCAGATAGAAGAACAAGTGAAGGGCACGAGGTTCAGAAAACAAGTGCTGACATGCTCAATTCATTTTTTTCACGTATTTAGTCAGCGAATGGTTTTGGAGTTCCCCTCTGTGCCACGATCACTGCTGGGGACGTGGCTGTGAGCAAACCAGGGAAAAGCCATCCCCTATGCTGAGCTTGCACTCAGGGGCATTGTCACTGTGGATACATCTTGGAAGTTTTTCATTTCCTTGAAGACTTGGCTAGGCCAAGTACCCAGTACATTATCAGCCCAGCATCATTTAAAATGTAATTTGGAGACCATTTGCAGTAGAATCACTTAGGGGCACCTTTTAAAAAAATCAGAATCAGACTTTTTGCAGACAGAACCTGCAAATCTGCATTTTAACAAGCACTGCCCCCCCCCCAGCTATCTTTTCACACTGAAGTTTAAAGACTACCAATTCAGGAGGGTAGATCTTATGTTAAGTGTTCATGATACATGCACACAAATAATAAAATAATAATGGAATGGGAGGAAACTTTTGGAAATGATAGGTATATCTATGGCAGTGATGGTGGTGATGGTTTCATGGGTGGGTATGTATCCTCAAATTCATCAAGTTGTGTACATTAAATATGTTCAGCTTTTTACATGTCAATGTTCCTCAGTAACACATGGTTCAATTTTTTTTTTTAAGAATTTATTTATTTATTTTCAGAGAGAGGAGAAGGGAGGGAGGAAGAGCAATGTATGGTTGCCTCTCACATGGCCCTCATTGGGGACCTGGCCCGCAACCCAGGCATGTGCCCCGACTGGGAATCGAACCGGGACCCTCTGGTTCCCAGCCCACGCTCAATCCACTGAGCTACACCAGCCGGGGCAATTTTCTTAATAATTAAAAAAAAAATTTAAATAAAAACCACTGGTTCAGACATTTATTTCTAATATTTATTTTGAAGAAATAATAGCAAAATACAGTATTTGAGCCCAGATTAATTTGAAAAACTTGTGACCATAACCAAGATTGTTGACTTGCCATGAAAGCTGTGGTCTTCTTGCTTAGCTCCGTATTCAGACAGAAGCAGCTGCACACTGACTGTACTAATGAGGTACAGAACGCTTATTGAAAAATTAAATAAATAAAATATGCTTCACAGCATGTTTTAGTCCTCTAATAAATTTCATCAGTTCTCTTCTTCTGGTAATTTTTGAAGATACTGTGTTGAGTATTTTCTTCACCAAAGAGCATTTAAAACATTTCCTCTCAGTCCTCTGACGCCACCTAAGGGAGGGGAGAGTTACTGATGCTCCTTTGCTAACATTGGAGGTAAATAAATAACTGCAAATCACAGATGGAATACTTACAATTAAAACTACAGATATAGCAATAGATATAAAAGTTTCTTTTAGAGGCAGCAAATAAAAGAATCACCGATGTTGTTAAAAGCTGTTTCACAAAGAAATACAAAGTCAGCTTATTGATAATATTTAGTGTTCCTTGAACAGCTGTTGAAAGCCCTCCTTTCATTTTTGGTAATGTTGGGGAGGAAAAGTAATTTCCCCTCTACCCTTCTAGGTTCTCGCATGAGATCCCCTGTAATAAAAGACAAATTAGTAGGAGAAAAACCTACAGAAGTTTAATGACATGTATACCTCCTATATATAGAGGAGATTCCTAGGAAAACTGAATGACTCCCCCAAGTGACCCAAGCCACCACCTTAAATACCACCTGCAACGAAAGACAACAGAAAATGTTGGGGGACAAGGGAGGTTAGTTATGGGAGGTGACCATTAAAAGACAGTAAACAAAAGTAAGGTTGCTATGCAGATTTCAGCTGCTGCCTCCTCCAATGATTAGAGACTTAGTCATACCCCTCTTCCTGGGACAGACAAGGAGACACCCTTATAGACAGAGAGTTCCTTTATAAATAAAAGTGTACCTTATAAAAGGGTAACTTCTACTCAGTTTTCAGAGCTTCTCCTATGTTTACTGTTTCTTTAAAAATAGCCAGCCAGCTCAAGATAATCCTTAGGCCAAAGAGGCATATTTTGCGGTGGCAAAGTCTGCTCCCCAGTAATGTCTAAAACCTGAAGGAATTATTACAAACTACATGCTAGCCCGAGGAATATGAGCTTCTATCTGGTGAAATATATAAAGTTCTTACTTCTACGTGCACTTTCTGTAAAGCCCCAGTCAAATCAAAGACACATCGCATAAAAGCAACTAGTAATTAAAGAAAATTTATTTCTTTTGCCTCATCCTGGAGAATGGTCATTCTTAAGAGGAAATCATATGATATTAAGCAAGTGTGTTGCCTTTGTATACTCTCCTCTTGGCTGTTCTGAACTCTCGTATTTCATCAAAAAGTCATTCTCTCTCCAGTCTTTAATTTTGCAAGTTCATTTTTCTCACCTGGAATATTTTCTCCCATTATCTCTCTTCCTGCACACTTTGCATCTTCTGATCTGGAAGCCTCAGCTCATAATCCCCAGACTGGGAAGCCTGTCCTCATTGCTCTGGGAAGTTAGTCCCTTTTCCACTCACAGCCTTCTGCATACAGGGTTCTACATCAGCACATGTCACACCGGGCTTCCTTGCCCCGTCTGCCCCTGGAAATGTCACAGCCGCACATGGAACCCTTATTGCAAGGCTGCTGCCAAACCTCTGTTGGGACAAAATACCCAGAGTTTCAAGTAGAGGTGACAAACGTCAGCCCCCAGAGGTGTTTTGTTTGGTACGTTCATTGTCAGGTGCTGTCGTTTGTTTCCTGTAGCCAGTATTTAAATATAAGGAGCTTGCACATGCCATAAAATCTGGGTTTCTGACTGGTTTTAAAAACCAGAAGACATGGCAGGCAATATTGGGCCCAACTGATTGGAATTCAAGGACTAGTTGCCCCTTTAACGGAGGACAAAATACACTTTTGCTTAATCCCCTTTACCCATTTGCTCCTGATCCTTGTAGGTATTAGAATTTCATTGAAATTCCAAAAGCCTTAGAATGGAGTATAAAACATCATGTCTAATATAAGATTATCTTCATCTACGTCTCAGCGAGCCCTGCTAGGCTCTCAGTTTTGCCCGTTCAGAATGCCTCTGAGCTTTGTTCGGTACCTTGTTTCTCTGTCCTTCCAGCTTTTTGACTATTCATGTGTCTAGACATTCTTAGCTCCTTGGGTTGAGAGTGTGTCTTTTTGCTTCTGAATGTTATATAGCACATGGATGTTCAGTAAATGGTAGTGTGTTAATTCATTAACTTCGATAGGAGGTATCTGTGATACTGCTGTGTAACTTTCAGATTAAACTCTTTTCTGGTCAATATTGCAGCAGAAGGAATTAAAGTTACTATTCAGAGTCAGAGATGATACAGCTGCGGGAGTTAGGGACCTTCTTGAGGAGATAGGGAATCAGAGAGGAACTGACTAACTCTGTGTAGCTAGAACTTTCACTTGCTTCCAGATCACTTGGGGATCTTGGTAGACTGCAGCTTCTGATTCAGTTATTCCAGGGAGGGGCCTGAGAGTCTGCATTTCTAATAAGCTCCAAGGTCATGCCCATGTGGACACCTTGAATAGGAAGTCCAACCTATTCAATTCTTTAATATTTTTATTGATTATGCTATTATATTTTTCCCAATTTCTCCCTCTATCCCCCCTCCGCCCTACCCCCCAAACCCTCCAGCATCCCTCCTTAGTCCACGTCCATAGGTTGTACATATAGTTGTTTGAGCCCTCTGTTTCCCATACCATTTTTTATCTCTCCCCATCTACCCAATTCTTTAACAGAGCATTTGCTGTTGGTTCAGTGGCAGACCGCCTCGCTGGGACACAGTGTGGTCTGAAGACAGGGGTTGTGGGGGGCATTTCCATGAGTTTACTTCACTTTGGTTTCCATTATTCGGTGTGTCAAGAGTTTGTAATGGGCCAGCAGATTCTTTTTGCACAGTAAACATGGGACCTTTATGTATTTAGGAAGCCCTCCCTTGAAAAAAAAAAATGTTCACATAGAAGAGAGCCCTTTGATTTCAGTTCAAGGGCAAACCATCTGGCCTCTCCTGGTGTAGCACTCAGGCTGATAGTGCCCTGGCTTCATTGGAGAAAGCGGAGAATGGCTCTTCAAAATCTGTTCAAGGGCCTATTTTTAGACTCTGGCAGCCCAGGAAGGAGTGTTTATTTCATGTTTAATGCAACCTTCCACTTCAAACTCAAAACGTTCATTTTCCTCTGCTGAGTTGCTATCCAGTCTCCCGAGAAACACCGTCAGCTTTGCATATCCCTATCCTCCCAGATGATTAACTGTTTCAAATCGAAAAGCCCAGAAAATGCAAATCCTGCCGCCGGCCCCTGGTGGGGTAAAAAGACAACTCAAATAAAATGTTTCCAGATGGTTCAGGCATTATTATGTTCTTTGTGTTCTCGGAGCAAGGGAGGGATCCTAAACCGGGTGAGTAAGTAAAAAGTCGTTTGGGGGACTGTTTAGCTGCTGCTTTTTCCGAAGCTTGTGAGGGCCGCTGTGTCCTTGCTGGGGCCCCATGGCCTCTTGGGTTTCCACCATTCACACCTCTAATCTACTTTGCCATCTCAAAATGTTTTCTTAACCTGACAGGTTAGGCTTTGCGAACAAGCTGTATCTGTTCGTCCGAATCAATGGATCTTACTGTCTGAGAAGAGAGCGATTTTGCCTTTACCAGCTATATTGAGTTTTTACAGAAAAGAGTCTTGAACTGTCAGGTTTATTAGCCGGCTGCATCCTATGTGCAATCATTTCCCCCCTGAGAAATTTCGGCACTTCTCCTTCTGCGAGTCCCTTAAAGTATATCCTCCGCTTCTCAAAAAGAGAGACATTCAAGTCACTTCTTACTTCTTCTGGCTTTTGGTCACAAAGTCCATAAAAATTGTGTTGCTTCAAAACAGAGGGAGAGAAAGAATATGGATCCGGAGCAGGTGTTAGGCTGCTTATTTGGTTTCCCACGTCAAGTAGGGCAAAGGCATTTCAGCATCCAGGATACACGAATCCCCAGGCATACTGTCCTCTGTTGAATATGCGAATTTAGCATTCAAATAGCAATTTTCATTTTCAGAGTGTCCAGTCAACACAAGTCAGCATTGTTGCACAGCAGGCCTATGAAGGGGGTCATATCATCATCACCACTTTACAGATCAGAAAAATAGGGTGACAGAAGCCGAGCTGTTTGAGTGAGGAAATACACTGGGTCAAAGGCAGCCTGGGAGACCAAACAAACTCCACCCAGTGCTCAGCGGGGCTTCATATTAGTAAATGCTGAGATAGTTTTACTGAAGCAGCAAAGGGACAAATCATTAAAGTTTAGTTAATTACTACATGAACTGGGTCAGCTAGGTTAAGCAAGCAGCGTCGCATGGGGAGCTGCTAACTGCAACTACAGGGACAGGCTTCTTGACACCCATCTCTGTGATAACAGCAAAGAAGTACTTTGTATTGAGGATCCGCTCCAAGGTGATCTCAGGATCCACAGATGCCATTGCTATGACACCTCTGAGGAGGTGTTGTCATTCCCAGTTTGCAGATTCAAGAAACTAAGGTTATGGCTAAAATTGCTTGTCCAGATCCCTTGAGTGATTTGAGGTCAGGCTTAGAATCAAACACAAAGTCATGAATAATTTATCTGTGGTCCTCAAACATCCAGCTGATAAGTTTAAAGGTCAATCTGGAGAGAAGACCTTTATTGACCAGCTACCCAGCATCGACTCCTCTTGCATTCGCCTTGGTCACTCAGGCGAAGCCACAGACAGCAAGCATGTCACGTGTAAGAGCTCTGTGAAGCTGACGAGCGTAGATGTTGCATGAGAGAGTGAGGATACATGAAACTTTCAAAGGCCAAGACAATGAGCCAAATCAAGTGCTGTGCTGATCAGATCACGCTTGCAATGCTAGGGAGTGTTCAGTTTCGTTATTATACTTTGAGGGGACTAAAGCCCAGCAGAAACGTGTTTAGAGGTGAGTGACTAGGAGGCTAAAGGAACGCCTCTGCTGCTAGCAGCAGACCTAAGCACTCACAGCCATCTTTCACGTGTAGGAGGAGGACAGAATCTGTGGTAGGCACTAAAACACCAGGTTAACACCAGTGGTTTAAAGGGCCAAAGGCTTGTTCAATAGGGAAAATTTCTGAGAGTCAGATATATCTAAGCAATCAGTCCATTAACCGGGGAGGTGCTGAATCCCAGTCATCAGTCCTCTGAAATGCCAGAATGTGAATCCTAACTCTGCTGTTTGCTCTGATGGTATCTTTAAATTATTTTTTAAATATTTTTTTTTATTTATTGACTTTGGTGGGGAGCAGGAGGGCAGAGAGAGAGAGAGAAACATTGATTTCTTATCCCACTTATTTATGCATTCATTGGGTGATTCTTATATGTGCCTGACCTGGAATCGAACCTGCAACCTTGGCGCGTAGGGGCGACACTCTAACCAACTGAGCTACCTGGCCAGGGCCACTCATCTTGTTCTTAAGGGATGCTATCTTGTTCTTAAAGAATCAAGTAATGATTGGGTCTACCCTCTGTTAAATTTCTTAGCATACTTCATTGCCACCAAGAGCACCCTGTACATCTTTAATGTCAGTTTCTTAGTTTTGAGGGACTTAACAGAAAGCAGTCAACATCAAACAGGCCTTAGGTAACGTGTGCTTTAAAGGCTCCACGTTGTGCCCTGGAGGGCCTTTGATTTCTACATCAGGGGCAGCCATTGATCGGTGAACAGGGATATTTCATAAAGGAAATTCCAGATGAATTGAAGGCTTGTTCCAAAGTTTTTTGCAGCAGGTCTCTGAAAAGTGTTACTTAAGTGTAAAGAGAGAAAGAGAAAATTATTTTAAGATAAATTTTCAGGGTATTATAAAAACATTTATTTCTTAATTCTGCATTAAGATGTTTTAATGTATGTTCCACTCATAAGTTGTACTCGAGATGACTTTAAATTTAGTTAGAAGTACTTTTCTTTTTCGTCTGTGTCTTCTCCGTTTTATCCTCTTTAACCATTTCAGTGGAGACATCAGAAATACATGAAAGAAAAGCTTGAATGAAAGATCTTAATTATGTAATATGAATTGTCTCTGTATGAGTACAAATTAAATCTAATGATGTCAAACAACTGAATTAGCATATGCCCATTTTTCTTATCATAGCGGTTCCGTACACATGATCAGAGGTGTGAGCGGCAAGGCTCAGTACATTGGTAACCATTGAAAGGGCCCGTGGGAGCCGAGAGGGGCATCCGTGTTACAGGGGTCAGCCAGAAAACACACTCAAGGTAAATGGCTCCTGGCTATACTGCTGTGGGATGTAGGAAGTGCCTACATAGCCCTGGCTGGTGTAGCTCAGTGGATTGAGCACGGGCTGCGAACCAAAGTGTCGCCAGTTCAATTCCCAGTCAGGGCACATGCCTGGGTTGCAGGCCAGGTCCCCAGTGGGGGCCATGTGAGAGGCAATCACACATTGATGTTTCTCTCCCTCTCTTTCTCCCTCCCTTCCCTTCTGTCTAAAATTGAATACGTAAATTCTTTAAAAAAAAAAAAAAAGAAAGAAGTGCCTACAAAATGCAACATGGAACAGTTCCCTAAGAGTAATTTTTTTTTCAAAGAAGGTTGAAGGCAGCTCAGTGGTTTGAAAAGAGTTTGAAGGTGTCACCTGGTTACAGAGAAAGGAAGCATATGTTTTTGGAGATATGCTATTGTGAGACGTGTTATCCCCTTTTAAAGACAATTCCATCTCCTCAGAGGACGATTTCTGTATCATCTTGCATTGCCGTTTGGGTCTAAATCTGGAACAGATTGAGTTTTTGCATCCTATTTTTATTCATCGAAAGATTATGTAAATTAGAATCACAGATTTTCTCATTTCAACTAGCAGAGTTAAATTGAGAGCAAGCAAGTTCCTGGACTGCCTTACTCCCAACACTCGCCTTACTCGGAAGTAGTCACTTAGAAGTCCTGCTGTACGCAGCCCCTCCCCTGGCCGCCACCAGACCCGCAGTCCTCCTGGCGCCGCGCCCCTGCGTCTCCTCAGGCCCTCTTCTTCCACACATTGCTTCCTGGGAGGACCGTCTTTGCTCCCGTCCGCCAAAGGCTCATCCATCTCTGGCTCTTTCGGCCTCTTTTCAATTAGCAGTAATTGCGCCTTGGATAAACCTCATTGGCTACGATACTGCCACTGCACAAAGCTTGCCTCTTTCTTTTTTTCACAGGTAAATATGCTCTATAACTGGAGCTTAAATGAACACCTTACTTAAATGAACAAAGGGTAAAACCTATTAATCTTGAGTTTTTCCCTATGAAATTAAAGTGGTAGAAACAGAATTCTTGGGGTCCATTTGAGGATTTTTCCTGTGTGTACCCCATAACATGCATACTCCTTTCTTCTATGAAAGTGTTTCCTTTTATTACTCAAAGCGGGCTCTAAAGTACTTCATCCTAAAAAAGAGAGAGAGATACTCTGGTTTCTCTTCAGATTGTATAAATCTTTCTCCTTTTTAAAAAAGAGAGAGAAAAGGCAATTTCTCTCTAATACTTTTATACATATGTAAATTACTTATCTAAAATGTATGTTTGTGGGTATATTCTAACTTAAGAATCAAATTTATTTTTCCTAAATTATAGACAATTATTCTAACAGCATTTGTTGAATAATTAATCCTTTACCCACCTATTGGAAATACTACACTTTAACTTATTAAATATCTGTGTATATGCGGGATTCTTTCTGGATTGTTCATTCTATTATACTGATCTATTTGTCTAGTCTTGTGCTATTATCATACTATTTAAATTACTGAAAAATATTTGATATTCTCCTTTGTAGGACTGTTTGACTAGTTTTTTTTTTTTAATGATATAGTGTATTTATTATGACTGTTTGGTACATAGTAAATTTTGTTCCATTTCTTCACCCATTCCCCTTTTTTTCTTTTTATATATATATATTTTATTGATTATGCTATTACAGTTGTCCCATTCCCCCCCCTTTATTCACCTCTGGCCCGCACCCTCCCCACATTCCCCCACTTTAGTTCTTATCCATGGGTCATATGCATAAGTTCTTTTGGCTTCTACATTTTCTATACTATTCTTAACCTCCCCCTGTCTGTTTTCTATCTACTGTTTATATTACTTATTCTCTGTACCTTTTCCCCCTCTCTCCCCCTCTCACTCCCCTGTTGATAACCCTCCTTGTCTTATATAAATCCCTTTAACATTTCATATAATAAAGGCTGGGTAATGATGAACTCCTTGAACTTGACCTTATCTGGGAAGCACTTTATCTGCCCTTCCGTTCTAAATGAGAGTTTTGCTGGATAGAGTATTCGTGGATGTAGGTCCTTGCCTTTCATGACTCGGTATACTTCTCTCAAGCCCCTTCTTGCCTGCAAGGTCTCTTTTGAGAAATCAACTGACAGTCTTATGGGAATTCCTTTGTAGGTAACTGTCTCCTTTCCTCTTGCTGCTTCTAAGAATCTCTCCTTATTTTTAATCTTGGGTAATGTAATTATGATGTGCCTTGGTGTGTTCTTCTTTGTGTCCAACTTCTTTGGGATTCTCTGGGCTTCCTGGACTTCCTGGAAGTCTATTTCCTTTGCCAGATTGGGGAAGTTCTCATTCATTATTTGTTCAAATAAGTTTCCAATCCTTTGGTCTTCCTCTTCTCCTTCTGGCACTCCTATAATTCAGACATTGGAATGTTTTAAGATGTCCTGGAGGCTCTTAAGCCTCTGCTCATTTTTTTGAATTCTTGCTTCTTCATTCTTTCCTGGTTGAATATTTTTTCTTTCTACTGGTCCACTCCATTGATTTGAGTCCCAATTTTCTTCCCATCACTATTGGTTTCCTGTACATTTCCCCTTATTTCGCTTATTGTAGTCTTCATTTTTTCATCTAATTTGCGACCAAATTCAGCCAATTCTGTGAGCATCCTGATTACCAGTGTTTTGAACTGTGCACCTGATAGGCTGGCTATCTCTTCATTGCTTAGATGTATTTTTTCTGAAGCTTTGATTTGCCCTTTCATTTGGGCCATTTTTTTTCCTCGGCACACCTGTTATGTATAAGGGGCGGAGCTTAGGTGTTCACCTGAGGTGGGGCAACCCACGCTGTTTGACTAGTTTTATTCAACTACCATATATATTTTAGGATAAGCCTATCAAGAACATTTTTTAAAAGTTGATACAATCTTTTGTAATTACATTGTATTTAAAAGGCATTTTAATAAGTTCTAATTAATTAATTTAATTTTAACTTTTAGAAATTAACTTTTAAAGAATTGCTTTCTCATTTGGGATTATGGTAAATTTTCAGTTTATTCAGAGTTTCTTATATTCTTAAATTCTCTTTAGCAGTTTATACATTTCTTATTCAGATTTTTTGAAGGTACCATATAATGTATATTATAAAGTTGGCATGGTGATTTTGCAGAGGGTATCGGTCAATTATACAATCATTGCAAACTTGTTACAATAAAAGAAGGTTTACAGTATTCTGTCACCACTTTGAACTTCACATAATGAGTGATTTTTTTTAAAGATTTTATTTTTATTTATTTTTAGAGAGAGGGGAAGGGAGGGAGACAGAGAGGGAGAGAAACAGCAATGTATGGTTACCTCTCACATGGCCCTCACGGGGACCTGGCCTGCAACCCAGGCATGTGCCCTGACTGGGAATCGAACTGGAACCCTCTGGTTCCCAGCCCGCGCTCAATCCACTGAGCTACACCAGCCAGGGCTAATGAGTGATTTTAATTCCTTAAAATGAGTTTGGTTATTTTGTCTTATAAAAGGACCCAAACATTATTTAAGAAACTCAGAAATAAGGTAAAATCTAATTTGAAACCATCCTTAAATTTTCCTGAAAAATAACTATAAGGAATTTTAAGTTCTAATTATCGAGGTCTTGGCTGGAGAGCTCAGTTGGTTAGAGAGTTGCCCCTATACACCAAGGTTGCAGGTTCGATCCCCAGTCAGGGCACATACAAGAATCAACCAACGAATGCTCAATCAGTGGAACAACAAATTGATCTCGATCTCCCTCTTCTCCCCCCCACCCCCGCCTCTCTCCCAATCTATGTCCTTCTTTGCTATTATTTAAAACTGTAAAGGAGATTGAGAAGACAAGGTGAGAGTAAATGGAAGCAGTGATAACTTCAGGCTGTGTTTCATGTAGCCTGTTCTCCGTATTCACTACCCCAGATTTTGATGCACCGCCACCCTACTGAGAACCACTGATCTCAACTGAAGAACATTTGATTTTTTTACTTGAAAAATTAAAAGTACTTGGATATTTCAAGTTGATACCAGAAAGAATTTTCTATTTAATTATTATTTTCTCAATTGATGTTACTCCTCAACAGATCTTTTATCTATGGACAGTTTTATGTGTAATAAATGTCATTTCTTGGTTTGTTGGGACAGTTGTAAAAGTTAACATTTAACCAGAGCTACATTTTTTCTTCATCTATTCTTTTAAACTGCTTATTTAAATAATGCATCATATGTATAGATATATTTTAATACTTTCACATAACTGTTCTCCTTTGACCTTCACACCAGCATTGTACATCTGAAAGGGCAATAATTTATTCTCCCTTCTTACTCGGTGAGACATAGACAGTGTGGTTCCTTCACTGTCACATTGCTGGTCAACAGACTCCCCACCCAATGGTCTTACTTGTACAATCAGCTCCTTCCTCATGTTCATTCCATTTTAAAAAGCCACAATACCAACTCTCCAGGTTCCTATCTTTGTTTGTTTGCTTTTTTAGTGTGTATGTTATTTCTCATTACACTTGCTAACTGGCAGTTTGGGGGCAGAGCTACGAGGACACCCTAGGAAAGGACTCGTGAGGAGAGAGAGAGAAGCCACATACCAGTTGTGGCGGACTTCCCAGTAACATGGAGGGAACAAATGGCGCAGCCACAGTCAACGCAGATGCAGGCTCAGGTGATGTGAACGTAGCAACATTGTGCCTTCTCTACATAATTGCAATTACTTTCAAGTTTATTTTGTCATGAAGCAATTTTTCAATCAGTGTGGCTTATGCAAATCAGCACTCTGGTATATGAATTATTTAATTCACTTGTTATGTACTTATTAATGCCCAGCCCCATCCTCTTGGGGGAAAATAAAAGGGACAAGAAGTTTAAAGAAAGACTACATGGCAAGCAAACATGTGGAATAGAAAGGTAATATCTGAACTGGTTATCAAAAATAATTATATATGAGAAGAGGAGAATAAAGCTATTCATGAGATACATGATTTTATTTAATAGAAAAACAAAATATTTATCAAAAAAGAACATAAAGTATATTTTAGGCTTGGTTAATTTTTCCTTCTTTTAGATGACTTACATAAACATACGTGGGGACTGTTGCTTGGACGAAGAAGACACTTAGGCAGGAAGCGGGTGCCCTCACCATCCATTGCCTTACTCAGAGGACAAATGCCAGGCCCATGGGGGTCACTCCTGGCTGATCGTGCCTCTCCTTCCCTTCAACTCCTGGGTCTTTCTCAACTTCAGGTTCCCACAGAGCCGCTCCCACTTGTTCTAAGTTCTGCTCTAAGGAGAGTCTCTTTGCTTTTCCTAGGACAACGTATTTCTTTTTCTTCCTCTTTAAAATCATGATTGTTTAATCAGAGTTTGTCATTCTTAATTATCCCAAACTAGTCATATGAACTAAATAAAAAATCTGTTGGGCAGTGTCTTTGCCAAAATAACCCTAAAATCTCACTGTGGATAGGGGAGGAATGAAGATATTGATAATGAAGTAACTAGGCAAACAAATCCCTAATGGATGAAAGAATAAATTGGAAAGCCAAGTATGACAGTGAACATCAAACTATGTGCTACAGAGCGCTCTGTGATATTTCCAGAAGAGCCAGACTGGCCTGGAAATGGTAGCAGGTGCATCTGTGTGGTAGGAATTCAGCTGAATTTAATAGGGTGAGGAGCATTTGAATTGGCACAGTGCAGAAAGGTCAGCCTCGGGTGATTGAAAGCAGTGATTTTCAAACATTTTTTTCCCTTTTGCAGAAATTTTTTGAACTCTTACTTTGAAACCTAATACTTAACAGCTTGGAGTAGAGCTGCTCTGATCGAAGGGAAATGGGCCCCAGAGGCCTCTTAATATGTCTTCCTGGTTTCTCCTGCACCTCTGACTTAGCGGCTTCCAAACCATCCATTTATATTTCATTTGTGCCTATACCTTCTGTGGTTTCTTTGAGCCCTAATATCCGAGTCCCATGAGGGAAGCATTTGCTGTAATTCAGACTTGAAGAAGCATCCAAGCGAACAGTAAGAGGGGAAGAAAATAAAAGGATAATTAGAGGACATTCAAAAAGTACACAGTTTGTTGACAGGGACGTTGGGAAGAGAGGGAAAGGAGGAGTCTGAGTCATCTTTCTATATCAGGAATAAAAACAATGTGCTAGTTAGAGAACTGGAAATGAAACTATGCTTGTGTCTTTGTTTTAGTATACTCATATGCATTAGGCCATTTTGCCCCCTTTTAATCTTACAGTGTGGTGAAACAGGCTTTAAAGCAGGGATTTTAAGGACCAGGCTTATTCCAGTTGGATCTCTGATTCTCTATCTTTTCTGAAAATCTGGAATCTGCTCAGAGGCATGGGGTATTGTGTACATTGAGGCTCCATCGCCTGGCAGCCCTGGCTCTGCGTGGCTTACAACCTGCCTGGCCCCAGGGACGGGGTGAAAAGAAGGCGCTGTCCTGCCTTCCAGAAATGCCTGAATTTGTTGGGAAGACAGATGTATTTGGATAAAGAAACAAAAGTAAAATCAAAACTGGGTTAAAAAGTGGGGAAGAATGGTATTTAGTGTCAGGAGAACATGGGTGAGTCCAGAGAAAGTATCCATGAGGCAGTGACGTTTAAGCTGAGTAATAGTTAAGTAGCAGAATAAATGGGATTGAAAGGTGGAGAAACTTTCAAGCAGAGCGACAGGGGTAGGCAAAGGCACTGAAGAGGGAGGATGCCGATGTGGCTGGAGGATAGAGGGTGAGAGTTGGGAAGAAAAGCTGGAGAGGAAAGAGTGCATTCTTCTAAGAAAATTACTTGTATTATTCTCAGAGCATTGGATGTCACTGATAGGGAAACAGAGTCACGTGACGTATCAGGGTCTTGGAAAGGTAACTCTTACTCTGTCGTGGAAAACTGTTTGCAGTGGCTAGTTGAGACATGGTCAGACAGGTGACTACTGCAGAAATACAGAGAAAGTTCTTGGTGTCTTGGACCAGAATGGCTGCCCTAAAGATATAAAGAAGAGAATAAGGATTCAGGAGATAGGAGGTCGAAAAGATTGGAATTGGTGATGAGGGTTCAAGAAGAGCAATGACAGATTAACAATGTATTAAGGATAATAACTCCTGACACGGCATCATTATTGCAAAAATCACTTTCTCAATTTAATGTTTGCTTTTTAATTTTATTTATAGTACTTTTGATATGGGCATTTTAAATGTTAATGTACTACTAAACTATTATTTTTTATTTTTGTTGATACTTTTGCTTAAAAGGGACTTCTCCACATGTTGATAAGATGTAACTATTTAGCTACATTTTCTTCCCATTCTTTTACAGTATCTTGCTCTGTTTGTGGGGGTGGTATTAGTAGTATTCAAGTCTTTAATGCATCTGAGACACACACACATATGCAGACATACATACAAACATATACATGTGTATGTATATAATGTATCTAGTACAAGATTTGAGTTAGGTATGGATATAAATGTTTCTTTTGAATAACTAATTGTCCTACAATCCATACATTAAATTGTGATTCCAAATCATTTGCATTTTTGTGGAATATCTTCACAATGAATATGTCACTGAGATTAGCCCTATGAAATATAATTAGACATGATTTTCATGTGAAGATTTTAAGTGATGTGTCTAAAAAAAACCTGTAAATATTATGTAAAATAAATGTAAAATGCCCTTTAATATTGGGAGCAATACTGTTGAAAATATAGGCATGAAAACAAATCCAGAAGCTAGTGGGATTTGGAGCGTATATCTTTGTTTATAAAATACAGTTTTTAACTCATTGATTATACAAGCCACAGTTATATTCCTCAGATCTCATCCATTTTCTCCTTAGAATCCTATCTCTGTTTTGTAGGACTAAAAGCTAAGTCATTTATTTGTTCTACTCAGACAGATTTTTTTTTAAACTTCTGTTAACTCATTTTAAAGATAACCACGCAGACTTGAAACCATTGCCCTCCGCTCAGCATGTGCACCGTGGAACTCGGTGGCCCCTGCAGTGACTGGAACGGGCAGTCATAGACTTGCAGTCGTTCATGTGGAAACAGACACGCACGTCACAGCGTTACAACAGCTTTATTAACTTTCTGTTTCTCGGACTCGCAACTGTGAACCTACTTTTGCCCTGATAAATTACCTTTTTCTGTCGTGAGAAACAAAGATGAGCTAGCGCCAGTCTCCAGTAAGGAAATGTAGGTATAATTAGAAAGTCAAAATGACTCAAGTAATTGTGTTTTTATGTCCAGAAAACTTGACTTTTAAAGATTAGGCTTCACTTATTTTTAGTTTAGCGCCATCTTGGAAACACCTACCTGTTCATTAGAGCTGCGATTCCCGTCCACTCCCACAGCCGTGCTGTGCACATGCAGAAGTCTACAGCACCATAATTAGGATTTTTCTTCTACGAAAAACATTATACTAGAAATCCTGCCATGCTTATGTTATTTTAATTGGATATTTAGCTCTAGGGAATCTTCATAATTTATCATAAAACTTTAATGTTAATAAAATCAGCTGGAAGGAAGCACTACTTATCTCCTTGATTACACCATAAGGAATAGGACCTTAATTTGAGCCTTTCTTTTCTTCTTCTTTTTTTTAAAGCTAATGAGAGCAAGGACTTTTAAGTGGATCAAGGGATGTAAGCACTGTACCACAGTGCTTCACCAAGCACTGCCTATGACCCATGTGAAAGAAAAATTATGCAGAGCGGAGTTAAGCAGGCGAGGAAGACTTTATTCAAGACTAGTGCAATAGTGCCCTGGCTGGTGTGGCTCAGTGGATTGAACATGAGCCTGCGAGCCAAAGGGTCACCCATTCGATTCCCAGTCAGGGCACTTGCCTGGGTTGCAGGCCAGGTCCCCAGTAGGGGGCACATGAGAGGCAACCACACATTGATGTTTCTTTCCCTCTCTTTCTCCTTCCCTTCCCCCTCTCTAAAAATAAATAAATCTTTAAAAAGAAAAGAAAGAAAGAAAAGACTATTGCAATTTGCAGTAGGGGAGAGAGATTAAACTACTGCTGAAACCAAAGGCAGGAGAGTTTTTAAGAGCTGGGGGAGCTAGTGGAAATAGACTGGAGGATTTCTCAGGCACTTTTGTCCATATGATTGGACGGTCTGTGTTTGCTAATCTCTGTCCGTGGAAGGCAAGACTCCCGCTCCCTCAGAGATGGGGGCTCTATCTTTCTTGATGATTAGATTTCCCAGAGGTCGCCCCCAGGTCTTTGAGAAAGACATTTCTACATTGTAAAACTGAAAAGAGGCTGGAAGAAGGTCTGTATCTCAAAGAGGCAGAGGGAGAATTTACCAGTTTTCTAAAGTAAATGCTCTTTTAAAAGGGAGGTCAGGGGCCTAGAGTCTAAAGTTTAGTTGAGTCAAAGGCAATGTTTAGGCCATCTTGGCTACCCACTGATAGACTAGCAGATTTTTCCTGATGAGCCGGGAACTGATCTAAAAAGACAAGTTCTTTCTTACAGGAAAATGATACACAATCTTAAAGTCTTTAAACTTTATGTATAAAGGTTACTTATTAGTAGCCTACTAAAGTAGATATGAACATATAACAGGAATGGCTTTTCAAGAAATTTTGCAGTCCAAAGCTTGCTAAGTAATAATGATAGAGATACCTATTGAGTACTTAACCTATGCTGGACATTGTTCTGAGCATGTTTCACAGGGTGTAGAGAACAATCCATGAGTTCTTTTCCCAGAAGCTGTCACTTGTCCAAGGTCAGACCAGGAATGGGAGAGCATATCTCAAAACCAGGCCTGTGACTCCAGAGCCAAGATTTGGCCCAAAATAGATATGCGTGAGCACAGGCTGAAAGAATGACACCGGAGCATGTGGGAAAGGCTCACTTCTCTTTCCTCACGTAGCTGAAATGTCCCCAGAAGCCAGGCCTGCACCCGTGCCACTTTCACAGTTCCTACCCAAGCCTCGGTTATGTCCTGTTTCTTGAACGAGAGAACCTTCATGCCGGTGGCAAAGGCCTTCTTCCAGTTTTGCTCTCCCCCTCATTTACTGTGTTGTCTCGGCAGCACTTCGTTTATTTGTGGGGAAATGTTGTTACCGTGCCGCAGCCCCACCTCACTGAGAGCCACTTCAGACTCCCAGAGTCGTTTCACATCCCAGCGGCACACAGCAGGCCTGGCGGTGGGTGTTCGCGACCTTTCTCCCTGCTTGGACGATCCCATCAATTGCAGCTGGTAAAGAGATGAGCGATCACCATCGGTCACAGTGCAACCTCACTGGGCTGCGAGGCGCTGCTGCAGGGAGAGATACGGGCTCTGAGACCTGTGCCAAATCCTGTATGACACAGATACATAAAACCTTCTGTTACATTTTACTGTTTGATTGAAAACATTGGGAAACCTGGGAAATAAAATGGGATGCTGAGCATTTTTCATGAGATAATTTTTTTTTAAGATTTTATTTATTTATTTTTAGAGAGAGGAGAAGGGAGGGAGAAAGAGCAATGTATGATTGCCTCTCACATGGCCCTCACTGGGGACCTGGCCTGCAACCCAGGCATGTGCCCCGACTGGGAATCGAACCGGGACCTTTTGGTTCTCAGCCCGCACTCAATCCACTGAGCTACACCAGCTGGGCTCATGAGAGAATTAAAGTCCTTTCAGTACATGTTTTGACTCCTCTTTAGTTATCAACTATTTTGAGAGGCATATGTTAATTTAAAAAAAAAAAGGATTATAAATATTTTATTAAGTATCAGGCCCAGGCTACTCCTTGGGAGCCGGCCATCTAGAAAGGCATATGGTCAAGTAGAGCAGCAAGTACAATATGGTATAACTAGAACGAAGAGCACTTGTCCGGATTATGCAGCTGTTTATTGCTTGTGGTTATTGCTTGTCTCTCTCACCCGACAGTTCACTCCACGAGGGCAGGGACTCTGTTTCTTTTGCGGCTCTCTCTGTAGCAATGAACACATTTTAGAAACTCAGTAACCATTCTTAAAAAAATAAATCAGGTAGCCGAGATGTTGGGGAGGATTGGATCAGGAAAGATTTGGTCAGAATATATTTGAACATAGGTCTACTGACATAAGAAATTTACCCATAAGCGAATTAACATCGAACACTGCGAAATGGCCCTTCTTTTGGTTGGAAGGTTCTTGCAAAGAGCACCCACATTGCCCTGAGGTTACTATAGAAACATCAATGATGATCAATAAAAGTTGTTACAGAATCAAAGTCCCTAATCACAGAAGTATATGTCATCCTTTATGTAAAATATCAGGTTTATCTCTATCCTTATCTGCCTCATTCTTACACCTTCTACATTAGTGAATGACACGATACACAGACAGAATCACATAAGCCCATTTTAACTCTTCCACGGGGTTCGATGGCTGGTTGCTTGAATGTTGGGAGAATAGAAATTAAAAACCAGCTTCAACAACTAAGAAAATCTTCCATGTTAGCTTTAGCACCTTTAGTTAAATAGTAATCTACTTGGATTTTGAAAAGTGTCATAACTGGAATAAAACCCGTGAATTAAAAAACAGATTCTTTTCTTTCATTTTTTGGAAAGTGGGACGTGATTTTAGGCATCATCGGTTTCGTTACACAGTCGATACCTTCCCTCCAATTGATACAGCACATTCGTTAATGTCTGTCAAACTTGTGAGGCAACTCTCTTCACATTCTGTTTTCCAAAGGTCTTGAAGGCCTAGTTTGGAGGCAATAACTTCTCTCCTTCCTATTGTTATTAGTTATGGTGTGAAAAGTTAAATCTCCAGTGTAGAGCATAGTTAAATTATATTGGTAGTATTATATAGGAATAAAGAAGGTGTGCAAAGTGGCCACTTGACAACCTCTTGAAATTCTCCTTTGCCTTTTCTCTGTGATAAATTATGAGTAGAAAAAAAGTTTAAGGACATAATGGATGCAAAAATTTACTTAACAGTTTACCAAAAATGTTACAGTATCTTTAGGGGAAGCAAATTGCATAGGTTCCGACAATCATCCACTATTATCCTAACTATATGTCAGGAAGCGTCTATATGGCCACTGTCTGAATGTACTTACATCAGGATAAATCAGGCAAATTGATGAGCCGTCAAGTTGAATGATCATGAGTGGGTTTTTTATTGGAGTATTATTTTATTTCTCACAGGGTAATTTAAATTAAGGTATATGGGTTAACTACAAATGATTATGTGCTATGATAACGTTATCAACTGAAATCTGATGAACTTAGTAATTTCTTTCTGATTTTAAATTTCTTTAATATTTGCTTAAGATAGCATGTGTCCAAAATATGCCCTGCTGGGAAATCTGCATTGCGTGATTATTTTATGGTATCTGAAAGTATTTTTAAAATGTAGAGAATATACTGTTGAGAACATTTGATTATATATACTATCTGGAAGTTACTTTGTATTGTCTGACAAATATTTCTTTTTAACTAAACTAGCTAACAAAATGTAACAGGAAGAAAAGTACCAGTTTCAATGGTGCAGACTGCCCAGGTGAGACATTTGGATTTCAACCCAGATTGAACTAGCTCATTAAACAAACGCGCGTCATAAGGAGCATTGGCACAGAGCTGAAATGAACACACACCAGTTTATCAGGTCGTTTTCCCCCAGGTACCTTCAGTCATAAGTGACAGATCCCCAGCTCATCATCTACCCAGAGGAGAAACTACTGTCCCAGGACTCTACAGAGTCTGAGGTTGACCCGGCCTTCGGCACAGCCCGGCGCTGGGTCCAGCGCTCTCAACAGCGCCGGCTTCCTCATCACTTCTCTGCCCTTGTCTGGGCAGCAAGGGCCACTTTCCTTTGTTCAAAATGTGAACCTATAGCAAAGGGAACCCTGTATTGCTGCCCTGAGAGAGATCTTGCCCATGAATGAAGTTAATCTGGGTTAAATTTTATGACAAAGTAGGTTAATTGGCTAGACTGTGACTTCTATTCCTCTTTAGGCGAGGTCCATGTGGAATAAAAGGAAAAGAATTTTTTTTTACCATCTTAAATAATTTTTAAGTTCAGTAGTGTCAACCATATTCACAACGTTGTGCCTCTAGAGCCTTTTCATCTTGTGAAACGGAAGTCTACGCCCATTGAGCAACTCCCCACCTCCCACCTCCAGCCCCTGGAGACCACGATTCTATGGAGTGCTTTCTGTTTGTGTGAGTTTCCCCACTTCAGATACTTCAGATACTCCAGAGAAGTGGGATCATGCAGTTGTTGTCTTTCTGTGACTGGCTTATTTCATTTAGTACAGTGTTCTCAAGGTCCATCTATGTTGTAGTGTGAGAGAGGATTTCAAAAGGAAGACTTTAAACTTTTTTTTTTAAGTTACTTTAAAGAGATATTCAAGAACAATAATACCCCCAGGCAACTGAAATTCATAAAACAATCATAAAGTTTCTGGGACTGAAAATAGCTGGAAAATGCACTCCTCACTTTTCATTTTTCAAATTCAAATTAATTCAAAGCACTATACTTACAAAAAAAAAAACATGTTAAATTCACACCTACAGCCTTTGGACTACAAGTTTTCAACACCTGATGCTTTCAAGTACACTTTGGGATGAATTTTTTTTTAAAAAAACAAAGTGAGACAAAATATTTTATTTTTAATTTTTTCAGGTAGTTTTAATTAAACCCTTTTTTTAGATAATTATTGATTTACAAGCAGTTGTGAAAAAAAAGTAATGGAAAGAATTCCATGTACCCCTTAACTACTTTCCCCAGGGACAAAATCCTGCAAAACAGTAATTAAATATCGCAGCCAGGACAGTGGCACTGATGGGTTCACCTGGTCTCATTCACAGCCTTCAGCTATGCTTGCATTTATTTGTGTGCATGCGTGCACACGTGTGTTTAGTTCCGTGTGATTTTATGACATGTTGCACAGTAAATTTTAGAGTTTGTGGATTTGATCTGGCTATTTCCAAGGTGTTATTATTCTTATAAATCTTAGTGGCATAACAATGCTTTTAATTTTATGTGACAACTGATTCAGGCTATACCCTTTAACATTTTTAGTCTCTCTATAGTTATGGGCGATGCATGTGTATTTTTGACTATTTAGAATTAGGGACTGTTTTCACTGCATCATTACCACTAGCGAAGTAGGACACAGCCTAAGAATGTTGCTGTTAATATTTGAAGATAATAACTGAGGAAAAGTAGTAGTTTGGACTTGAAAATTTACTCTTTGGCTTAGAACTATTACACTTACAGATCTTAAAGAATAAAAGATCATTGGGCATTTGCATTAAGGGCAATTAGACTTTTCATGCGGTCGTGTGATACTGCACAACTAGATCACAGAGAACAGAATGAGATTATATATTTGGAAGGCAAATTAACCAACCCTGAGGTACAAATGCACTGTTATATTTTATACCACTCTAATGATTTATTTCCTTTTCTACCTTCATAAATTATTCATATTTGCAGGGTCTGTACTTCGTGGAAAAAGAACCCTTCCTTTTCTCAAGTCCTCCTTAATCTCATACATAGGAAGAGACTCAAGGAGAATTTTCTAAGTTAGAGGGTTCTGTCTTTGTAGGAAAAATGGAATGGCATCATGAGAACAAAATAACTTGCACCAAATTGGAAAAGGCTTCTTTACACAAATAAATGAAGGCCATTTTCTCCTTTATAGAAAAAATAAGTGCAGCTGTGAAAGATGTTCATGAACAGCTCTGCAGTCACGGCCTGGCCTCTTCTTTCCCCTTCATTTCAGTAACGACCTCATGATGTCACTCAGTTTTTAATTGATGATCAGAAGTCAAATGATGGCCATACTGAGCATATTCATATTATATTCTGAGGAAAACTTAATCAAGGCCATTCTAATTTATTCATTCCATATCTACACTAATAATAATAGTAAACACAAATAGCAATGACAGTATAATAATAGCTAACTCATAACTCAAGCAGCAGTTACCGTATGCCAAACACTCCTCTAAGTCCTGAATTGTTTCTGTAATCCATTGTACTCTTTTTTTAAAATCTACACTTTTGCATGTTTTTGCTTTAAAATATACCTGTCCCAATATACCATTTAGCGTTTTCTGGGTTGTCTGCGTCACATGCGTGGGGTTCTGCAGCCAGTCTGTCAGCATGACTTCTCGCCTGGAACTCTCCATTTCTACCCCTCCTTACAGCTCTCCTAATTTTCATCTTTTCTCTCCCTGCTGAGCTTTCCACAGTGTCTATTCTTTTCCTTCTGATTTTGTTTTCATGTCTGTGATAGTTTATTTCTTATTCTTTATTTTCTAGTTCTGTGAGCTAACATCACTTCTCACCGCACATCCCTGAGGCCTTATATTTCTACTCCGTTGTTTTCAGACATAGAGGAAAAAGCCTCATACGTGTTGTAAAGCAGTAGCTTTCTGTTTTCTTCACTTTCATGGCTCTAGTGTTTTGTTTAGTTGTTGTTTTTTTTTAAGATGTATTTATTCACTTATTTTTAGAGAGAGGGGAAGGGTGGGGAAAGAGAGGGAAGCATAGATATGTGGTTGCCTCTCACATACCCCAAAATGAGGACTGGTCAGCAACCCAGGCATGAGCCCTGACTAGGAATCAAACCGGTGACCCTTTGGTCTGCAGGTTGGCACTCAATCCACTGAAACATACCAGCCAGGGCCTAGTTTTTCTTATTTTTGTTTTTTTAAATAGAAACTTTGTGTTAGACCTGTACTCCTTCCCTCTTTTTAGAAAACATACTTATCACTGGAAAATTACTCTCCCCTAGACAAGCCCTTCACCATAGATTTATTTTTTAATTAAATCTATGGGGTGACATTGGTTAATGAGATTACATAAGTCTCAAGTGGACATTTCTATGACACATGATCTGTATGTTGCATTGCATGCCCACCACCCAAAGTCAAATCTCCTTCTGTCCCCATAGACTTATTTTGGCAGAGACGTTTGTTACAGTCCTAGGCTTGCTGATCTCCACAGTCTCTCTGCTGTCTCAGATTAAACCTGCTTCATGAAAACATGGCTTAACTCTTTAACTCTCTGCTTTCTGTGCCTCTGTCTCTCCCACTTCCCTTCTACGTGCCAGTAACAAAATGTTTCCACCAGAGCTTATTCACTAGCCCCAGTCACCTGAGTCCCTGCTCCCACACTTATGTGCTTGGAATCAGTGTATGGCCGACATTGGCAGGCAGGATACAGGGCCTGGCAGAAGTCACGCCCTTGAGTGTGGTTGGTAGGGTATGTGAGTGTCTCACACATGATGGACAGCAATATGAACTTTTCACCTAAAATGTCATATGGTGCGCTTGCGTGTGTTATTGTCATGTTACAGAATTACATGCTTGTGATTTTGTAATAAAAGATTTTTATGGAATAAAAAAGGGGCATTATTTGTACCAGACCCTGTATTTCCCCTCCCTGGGTATTTCTGAGATCTGCTGTTCTTGAACCCTTTTGCCGCTGACATTGCTCTGCTTGGCCTTTTGTCTCCACTTTGCTTCCGATGATCCTGCTCAACCTCATTGACTTTTGGAAATTCTACATATAGTTTAGTGGCTACGTTTTGTTCCAATGTCTCCCAAAGCTGAAGGTTGCTATATTTTATTTTTAACATTCCCTGTGTCTTTTTAAAACTAGCCTTATTAAGGAATAACTCACATTCTACAAAATTCTCCCCTTGTAAGTTTACAATTGAATAATGTTAAGTACATGTATCCAGTGGTGCCACCATTACTGCAGTCTAGTTTTATGAACTTTGCGTTGCTCCGAAAGTTGCGTTGTGCCTGGTTGTGGTCAATGCCTTACTGTTTCTTTTAAGATTTTAATTGTGGAAACAGAGGTCCTTAATTTGCATGGCTGTGATCACCCCAGAAATTACCTGTGCTATGTTTTCGATATTAATAAATCTAAGGGGGAAATGGAAGTTTAATAGAGTAGAAGATTAATAACACACAGCTATATTTTGGCATTTATTCTTCCAGTCCCTGACTTTTGTGATAGATTTGTTTTATGACTCCTCAGATAATTTCCTGCCCAGAGGGTGCCATGTTGAGCGGTGGCCCTGAAGGTCCGGGGCCAGTCAGGGCACACAGCTGTGCTTCCGCCGCTGTGACCCAATTTCCCCCTTCAGAGTCAGGCTCTGCAGGTACTGCGACCTCCACTGAAAGTGCTGTAAGGGAGAGGAAACCAACTAAAGTGGAGGTCCTGAACTATTTCAAACAAGGTAATATAACTTTAAAAGTAAATTTTAAGTTTAAAACAATTTTGCTACATTCAAAATTTAGTAGCAAAACTGGCTACATCTTCTAGCTTTAGTGATAATGTCATTGTTTTCATTGGACCCTTGGTTAAATCAACTCTCTTAAACCTTAGTTTCCTGAAATCCCTAGAATGACTTACCTTACTTCGAGTAAAATGTTGAGGACTTCTGTGAGCAGAAGGTACCTCAATGACATGTTAGATACAGTGAATCACTTAGTGCAGGGGTGTCAAACTCATTTTCATTGGGGGGCCACATCAGCCTCATGGTTGCCTTCAAAGGGCCAAATGTAATTTTAGGACTGTATAAATGTAAGTACTCCATAACAGTTAAGGAGTAGAAATTACATTCCGCCCTTTGAAGGCAACCGCGAGGCTGATGTGGCCCCCAGTGAAAATGGCATTTTTTTTATGCTCAAGCACAGTATAGATTTGAAGGCTCTCTAAGGGAGTACAAACACCTATAGGGCATGAAGTGAAAGCCTTTTCAACATAAGTTCCTCCTGCAAGACAAAAGTCAGAAAAGTTTAGAACATTTTTTGCCAAATATACCCACATATTTTCATCTTGTTTGAACGGGATAAGTTGTCCATAACATGGGGTTGAACAAAAGCCAATCTATTTTCATGATTAGTACATTGTATTATATTTAAGAAATCTTCACCTAACCAAAAGTCATGAGGATATTTTCTTGTGTTAACTTTCAGAAATTGTATTTGTTTACCTTTTACATCCATATTAACAATTCATCAGAGATTTTTTAAAATTGTGGAATGTAGGGAGTCAGTTTTTACTATTTTTCATATGAATATCCCGATGACCTTGTACTAGTTACCAGAAAGACCACCCCTTTCTCACTCTCTTGTGCCATAGTTGTTATAAGTCAAGTCCTAAGCCCTAAGTCATGTGTATGTTTGTTTTGGGATTATTTTGATCCCTTGTTCCGTTTATGCTTGTACCAATATCCTACTTTCTAAATTTCTTTAAATTTTTATTTGTAGTATTTTTTAAGATTGTTCTAAGTATCCTTGCCTTTTCATTTCTATGTAAGTTTCAGAATCAACTAATTAATAGCAACTTTTTATGATGGGATTTGTACCCTAATTGCACTGAATCTACATATCAAGTGGGGGAAATTGGTATCTCACAGTATATTCTAAACAAATATTTGCAAATATATTCCAGCCATATGTAAAGAGGATAACATACTGGGATTAAGATGAGTTAGTCAAGGAATACCAGATGGTTTCATATTAGAAAATCAGCCAGTGCAACCATAACACACAAAAAAGACATCACAGAATCTTCTCAATGGGTACAGAAAAAAAATTTTTGCTCAGAGTCAAACTTCGCTTGTGATAAAACTCCTTGCAAATGAGAACTAGGAAGGAACTTCTTTAATGTTTTAACAAGAACTATTGACTCTGGGATTGGATTAAGGATTCTGCTATCCCACATTTTGCTGAAAATTTTGGCCAGTGACAAGGAAAATAACTTGCACTTTTTACTTAGCAGCTGGCTTCTGCAGAATTAGAGTGCCAGAAGACAAAAGTTGCTGATCTGGAAACTGTCACAGTGTCACCTCTGCTATGGTCTGTTAGCTAAGGTAGTCACAGAGTCACCCAGATTTAAGAGAAGGGGACAGAGACCCCACCTTCTGATGGGAAGAGTGTCAAAGAATTTATCATCACCAATCTGCCACAAGTTCTCATATGTCAGGAGCTATTTATTTTTTGTGTTAAAATTTGACCTCCTGCTTGGTTGGGATGGCTTGAGTTCCAGTTTGATTGAACATAAAATCGTGAGTCATTAGTTGGCTCCTTTGGGGTCATCCGAGACTGTGCTCAGCTGTGTTTCAGCACTGAGTGTTGCTGTGGCGAACATCGTGGCAAGATTCATTGTCACTACCTAGAGCCAAGTGGGTTCTATTTGCTTATTTTATTTTGTTTTTCTCTTGGCCTAACTACGCATATATGTCTCCCTTCATTTTAAGGGTATGTCCCTCAGACATATTTAACATACATACTTTTATCTCCTTTAATAGTTATTTAATAGTATTAAATAGATATTCTAACTTTTAAATCTATATTAAATATATGAATGATAGGGAGGTTATATGTTGTGTGTATGTGTGTGTGTATATGTATATATATATCTCCAAACTTTTACCCTCTCTTTCATATTTCTATTATTTTGGTCAATTTTCTCATCTCTTCTATTCTACCTGTGTTTTCCACAAATCTCTTTTTATGCTTCTTGTAATGTAACTATCAGTGGTTTTATTATCTTCCTTAAGCTCATTTGTTCATTCCTTGAGTTCTTTTTATGGAAATTGTAGTTTTTAAAATTTATTTGATTGGTCCATAACTTTCACTTGTTTTGCATATGTATTCTTAAGTTCATAGTATATCTTTTCTCCGCATTCATTAATATAGTCATGGATTCCCCCCCGCCCCTCACCTCTTCCTTTGGTAATCATCATGAATAGGTGTGATGGAGGTTTCTTTGTTGATTGGCAGAGGAGGAATCAGCTGGCAGTTTGGAGTGTGATCTTATAATTCGATGTTCCCCTGGTTTTTGTTTCTGTCTGAAGTAGTGAGCTCATTCTACACTAGCAGAGAGACTTTCTGGTGCAGAAGGATGTCAAGTATGTCTAATGTGGGATATGATCCTTTAAATCAGGAGCATAGATCAATACAGCTTCTGTCCCGCCTTAATTTACCACGAACTTGTTCTGTAAAGACAGCATACCAGGATACTAAATAAAGTTTACATCTGCTGTGGGGGTGATACTGTCATTCTGAGCAACAGGGAATCAGGTTCACACCTCAGGTGAGCCCCCCATTTTGCAAAATCCATGCTCTACCCACTTGCCTCTCGCAATGATCCATTATAGGGTTATGGATCTATTCAACTCTTGTTTTCTTTGATATTTTAGGTTGATTTCAGAATGAGTAGAGGGACAAAGATTCTTTACATTGAAATATAAAGCTAGAGGTTAGTTTGCAGTAATTGCCTATGAATTGACAGGTTAGTTTGCAGTATTTGAGCATGTGGATTTGACATTTTAAAACTATTTTTATTTCTTTTAAGCATAAATTTTACAAGTCATTTTGTTACGAAATACCATATATAATTTGCATTAAATATTTTAATTGTAATGGTTTAGTTTATTGCTTTTTTTCTTTTAAAATTTATTCTAACATCCTAATTTCCTTTTGCTTTTCAGATGCAGCAACTGTTCCATGAAAATTATGAACACAATCGAAAGGGTTATATTCAAGATCTTCACAATAGCAAAATCCATGCAGCCATAACCCTTCATCCCAACAAAAGGCCGGCCTACCAATACAGGCTGCATAATTACATGCTCAGCCGCAAAATCTCTGAACTTCGCTACCGCACCATCCAGCTGCACCGGGAGAGCGCGCTGATGAGCAAGCTCAGTAACAGTGAAGTGAGCAAAGAGGACCAGCAGCTGGGAATGATGCCTTCCTTCAACCACTTCCAGCCTCGGGAGAGGGATGAGGTGATAGAGTGGGAGTTCCTGACAGGAAAGCTCCTTTACTCAGCCTCTGAGAACCAGCCTCCTCGACAGAGCATCAGCAGCATTCTCAGAACAGCACTGGATGACACCGTCCTGCAGGTGATGGAGATGATCAACGAGAATGCCAAGAGTAGGGGACGGCTCATCGACTTCAAGGAAATCCAGTATGGCTACCGCAGGGTGGACCCCATGTACGGGGTAGAGTACATTTTGGATCTACTCCTCTTATACAAAAGACACAAGGGAAGGAAGCTGACGGTGCCAGTCCGACGGCATGCCTACCTCCAGCAGGTGTTCAGCAAGCCTTTCTTCAGAGAAGCCGAAGACCTAGATGTCCACAGTCTCGTCAAGAGCATTAACAGTGATGTGCAGTCCTCCTTCATGTCCGATTCTTTGAAGATACCGTCCTCTTTTCAAGGTGCCGAAGCAATGGGAGGGCACAATGAAAAGAAAATCCACATTCTTGTTCCTCTCATCGGAAGGTATGACATTTTCTTGAGGTTCATGGAGAACTTTGAAAATACTTGTCTTATCCCAGAGCAGAATGTAAAACTGGTCATCATCCTATTTAGTAGGGATTCTGGCCAAGATTCCAACAAGCATATTGAGCTGATAAAAGACTATCAGAGCAAGTACCCTAAAGCCGAAGTGACCCTGATCCCCATGAAGGGAGAGTTTTCCAGAGGTCTGGGTCTTGAAGTGGCTTCTTCCCAGTTTGACAATGATACTTTGCTGCTATTTTGTGATGTTGACTTGATCTTCAGAGGAGACTTTCTCCAGCGATGTAGAGACAACACGATTCAGGGACGACAGGTGTACTATCCCATCATCTTTAGCCAGTATGATCCAAAGGTAACCAATGGAGGAAACTCTCCTCCCAATGATGACTTCGTCTTCTCAAAAAAGACTGGATTTTGGAGAGACTACGGATATGGAATTACCTGTATTTATAAAAGTGATCTTCTGAGTGCAGGTGGATTTGATACCTCAATACAGGGCTGGGGACTGGAAGATGTAGATCTCTACAATAAAGTTATTCTATCCGGCTTAACGCCCTTCAGAAGTCAAGAAGTAGGAGTGGTGC
Source organism: Micronycteris hirsuta (assembly GCA_004026765.1). Lineage (NCBI taxonomy): Eukaryota > Metazoa > Chordata > Mammalia > Chiroptera > Phyllostomidae > Micronycteris > Micronycteris hirsuta. The sequence continues at coordinate 238,757 of PVJI01000203.1, forward strand.
ATATTTTCCATCCAGTGCATTGTGACCCTAACTTGGACCCTAAGCAGTATAAGATGTGCTTAGGATCCAAGGCAAGTACTTTTGCCTCAACCATGCAACTGGCTGAAATCTGGTTGGAAAAACATTTGGGTGTCAGGTACAATCGAACTCTCTCCTGACAGTCCAGGCAATGTGTGTTGCCTTTTTAAAGGGGAGTTTACCTCATTGTTGGCTGTTGTCGTTTTTATGTTATTATTGTTATTTTTATTATTATAATTATTATTGTCATAATTTTATTTTGTTGTCCTGGTCTTAAACAACTCTTGGTTGTCTTCCAGAGGATGTTTGTTGACCTCAAGCAAGAGGAGTCTGCAATTCACTGATTTTTCAGATTTCTACTGAAGTCAATATGTGTAGTATGTTTATCTATCTTTATTTGAGATTGAGTTAAATCATGGCAATCAAATGACTTTTGAAGCTCATCTATCATGAGAGACAGCTTAGAAGAATGTTCTCCTGGGTCTTACAGATGCAATATCGACTTTTATTTTGTCAAATTCAATGTGATACAAATATTAACTGGTGAAAGGTACCACAAAAGTGCTTTATGCTTCCTATGGGGAAGGGACTCTGTAACATAAACTTGAGTTTTGTAATTTATACAAGGACTTAAATATATATACAATAATTTTCTTCATCTTTAGAATTTTTAAAGTAAATGAACACTATGATTGTATGTTTATTTTTTAAAAAAATGTTTTAAAAATTGAGGAGTTTTGTTCCACAAGCAACCGGTACTGGCTACCCTGGTCTTAAGAAAATTATGTGCTCCTCACAACTGTCTGTTAGAAATGCGAATGAACTTTATTTTCTCAAGGAAATATGATTTAATTAAATATTCATGTACATTTTAGAAGCTTTATGAAACAATGTCCTTCATTTGCTGGCAAGAAGATAAAAATGACAGAACCTGGTTATTTATAATAAAACACAGGTATAACAGTATTCTTTTTCAAAAACACTGGAAAAGTTGTGCCGTTTCCTTTCAGTCGCATTCGATGTGTTTTTTGTTTTTTTTTACAGTGGTTGTAGTTGCTGAAATGTGTTTGCTTCGCCGACTGGAAAAGTTAATGAGAGACTATGGGCATGCTATTTGTATTATCATGCTTTGAGTTCTAGCCTCCATAAGTGATTAAAATGAGCAGTTTCTTTATTCAATAATTTTCAAGCCAGGAGAAGCATTCCTCCTCAATCTCTTCAGCTCTGTAATCAACCGGAACCCAGATTAGGTCGGAAACAGCCTTTAATACAGATTCTAGATGGCTCAGAGATACAAAAAAAAAAAAACCCCGAACCAATGGGGAATTTATGAATATAAAATTAATTTTACAATTATAATTGTGCAATTATAGAAACCATAGGAAAATATCTCTTTTAATTTCACATATCATTCTTTCATAAAACTGAATCAGTGGTTTCCAGTTTGTAGAAAACATAATCTTTTTCCAGCAAGAAAATGAAAATCCATGCAAGAAGAGGTCCCATTACCAATGCACCCGGCTCTGTCCCCACCACTCATAACCACTGTTTGGGTGCATGTGTGTTTGGGTTCATGTATGTCTGGGTGCATGTCTGGGTGCATGTGTGTTTGCATGCATGTCTTTCCAGAGCTTCTTAAGCAGAAAAGTCACATATTTTATTTTTTCAACCTTTATACATACAAAATGTAGCACATTCTCCATACTGTTCTGCACTTTGACTTTCTTTTTTTCACACAATTAAGAGTAACATTTGCATCAAAATAGATTTGAAAGTGATTGTTATAAATTGCTACCATTATTCGGAGCTGATGGCAGCAGGCCATGGAGCGTTTGCCTCAGCAAGGGCAACCTCTTGTCATGAAGACATTTTAGGGGCCTCAGAAAAGTGGCTCGATATTGCAGCGAACGCCATGGCACTCTCCTGGACTGGAACATATAATCTTCATAATGCCACGCTCATTAGAAAGGAACTAATGGCGCTTTTGGAGGTTAAAAAAGTTGACAAGGCCAACAGTTCAGAATTGATGCCGGCCCTGATGTTGTCTCTGGCCTCCACGAACCTTTACTTTAATGGCTTATTTTTCTACATTACGTGACTTAGCTCTTTTGCAGGTTTTTTTAATTTTCCTGAACCACATAGGGAGAAGTATATATGTTTTAATTTTTTTTAATTGAACAGTGTATCTGTTAATGTGTAGTAAAAATCATCATTTGAGATCTATTACTAAATTACAATTATTAATGATTTTATTAATGAAGAAACGAAATCAGGGTCTGCTCTTTCCTTTAACTTAGACAACAGAAATAACAGAGGGTTTTACAGAGGAATAAATAGCAATGCCTCATTTAAAACCCCCCAAGCCTTAGAGCCATGGGGCAGCTGCTTGGGGATGCTACACTGATACAATTATACCGATGAGACAAGGGAATTCAGAGATCTCGTGTGAACATACTGTATGAAATTAATATAGGTGCATTTAAACTCTTTTATAATTTTGCTTTCAACTTTCCTGTGATTTTTTTCAAGCACTGCAATATTTCCTGATTGAAAATTTATTGGAATTATACTAGTGAGATTAAGAGATTCTTAAAATATCTGTTTGGTATCTGTTGCTGAAAATCCCTTTAAGGTTGAAGAGCAACACAATGTGAATGCAAGCTGAAGCACAACGTGTGTACGTGTTGACATGGCCTTATTTAGGGAGCTACGGACGTTCTGTGTAAATGTTCCTCCAGTAACCGTTTCATCAGCCGTCAACATCATCTTATGGATCATCTCACTATGCGTTTTACTTGCATTGTCCTTTTATTTTTTTAATTTATTTAAGTTTTTTTTTTAAGATTTTATCTATTTTTAGAGAGGGGGAGGGAGGGAGAAAAAGAGGGAGAGAAACATCAGTGTGTGGGTGACTCTTGCACACCCCCTACTGGGGACCTGGCCTGCAACCCAGGCATGTGCCCTGACTGGGAATCGAACCGGCAACGCTTTGGTTTGCAGGCTGGCACGCAATCCACTGAGCCACACCAGCCAGGGCCATATTGTCCTTTGAAATATAATCTTCACAACAGATCTCAGGGTGTTGATATTACTTTCTTCTTCAACAGATATAGTAATTGAGGCCACGAACTAGACCGGGTGGCACTACAGCCTCTCATCTGGACAATCCCAGCCACCAGAAAGTTCATACAGTTGGCATGCTGGAGTGTTAAGATTTAACTGCTGTCTGAGCCTGAAGCACCTGTCTTCCCGTTCTAATCCATGGCTTCTCAGTTGTTGGGGTGATATAGGAGACAACGGGGGAGGGCAAGGGTCTGGCTGACACCATGCACATGTTTGATCCACCATTCAGCTTGCTTCTGTGCTGGACGCTCGTTCTGGACAGAGCTAAGTTTGCTGCTGTTTCACTCAGAGCCTCTCCAGGCTTTCACCCCTTTGCTAGCTCCCTCCAAGTATACCACTTTGGGAAAGGGCTTCTTCTGTCTACTTACTCACATGTCCCTGGACCTCAGCCAGCAGGAAAAAATGCTCAGAATTCCTGACACCAGTAGCAGCCCTTCTGTATGGCCTCAGCCAGCTGACAGCACAAGCTGTCCACAGCATCACCACAGAATTGCTGGACTATTTATGTCACTTCACCCCTACAGACTTGGCTACAGCAACTTTGTCAGACTGGAGATATTTCTGAATCTAAAAGTGGAGACCATGGTGCATAGTTAATAGTTAACTACAGGAGTGAAATACTCAAATGTGGATGGCTCCAACCAAGAGAATAAACGATCACTGGGAAGGTAAAGTATAGAGTTCCTCTGTTTTTAGTAAAAGAAAGCTGGAGCCCCTTTCTAGTCGGCAACCCCATGCATTGGACACTCTGGTTTCATATGGTTGCTTTTTCAGATTGGCCCTGGCAGCTCCTTCTTCCAGGAGGAAGCCTGAAGATGAGGCCTCTTTCCAGCAGCTGGGATTGCTCAGATGAGGGGGTGTAGCGCAGCCAGGCTGAACGAGCCCTCCCCTAGGACGGCCATGACCTGGAGGAAATAGCCTTGCTAGACTTGGACCTAGAGAAACTTGGTGTCTCCATTCCTTACCTCTCCCCAGTCAAGAGAAAAATCTGTTTGAGCAGGTAAACTATATCAAGACGAGTCTCCCATAGGCAGTAAAATGTCTGCAGCCCTCTCTTGGCCATGGTGATGAGATTTATATGGAAGAATGGAGGCCTCAATACATCTTATGTTATGTAGCCAAGCTACCTGTGTTTTCCTATCACCTGCTGCTTTCTGAGTCTCTGTACATTTGTCCTCCAAGTCAGAGGGACCTAGCATGCCATCCCCTAGGGATATCTCTGAGAGAGGACTGTTAGGAACCTAGGGAAGTATCTGCTTAAGCTCTCAGTTGTGCTTACGGTTAGCCCCCCTTTTTTGCCATATTGCTTTTCCGTGGTTTCAGGAATCCATGGTCAGACTCAGCCTGAAAGTATTAAGTGGGAAATTCCAGAAATAAGCAACTCATGAGTTTTAAATTGCACACTGTTCTGAGTAGTGATGAAGTCTGGCAAGTACCAACCTGTCCCGCCCAGCACGTGACTTATCCGTTTTCCCAGCGTCTCCAGCTGTGGACCCTCCGGCTGTTGGTCACTTAGTAGCCAGCTTGGTTACCAGATCTGCTACCACATCATGGCTGTGCTAGTGTTCAGGTCACCCCTATTTTACTCAATAATGAACCCAAAGCACAAACTGGTGCTGGCAATTCGGATGTGCCACAGAGAAGCCGGAAAGTGCTTCCTTAGGTGAAAAGGTGGAAGTTCTCTACTTGATAAGAAGAAATGTCCTATGCGGCCGTTGCTGAGATCTACAGTAATTGAAGAAGGAATAAGAGATGTGTGCTGGTTTGCTGGGTGGGCGGGGAGAGAGAGAGGTGGGGGAGAGGGAGGCTGTATTAGTTGAGCGGTGTATGACTCACAACGTTGCCTTGTCCCCTCAGTCCATGTCCTCATGTGGGCACTGTATCATCTCATATCATCACAAGGAGAGGGATGAGAGCGGTACAATAACATCTTGAGAAAGACCACATTCATATAACTCATATAACAGAATATTGTCACAATTGTTCTATTTTATTAATTATTGTTAATCTCTTACTACGTCTAATTTATTAATTAAACTTTATCATGTGTATGTATATACAGGAAAAACACAAAGTATATGTGCTGTCTGATACTATTTATGGTTTCAGGCAGACTCGGGGCTCTTGGAAGAAACCCCCATAGATAAGAGGGACTGCTGAAAGTATGGAAGACATCTGTCTTCAGGAGGTAGCCTGTGGTTGTGATGATGACAAGACAAATGGGCAAAATGGTGCTGTGAGGGTCACTAAAGGGACCTGTTATCCATTCTTAGTGCTGCTGACTCACCCACCGCCCCCATCTCCACTTGTATTATTAGCATCAGCATCATTGTCAAACGCACGGTGAAGGTCGGCTGTCTGTGCTGTGTCCAGAGCCTCCTGGAACTTCCGTTTTTCAGCAGTAGCAACCGGAGAGGCAGAATGGTATCAGGGATACATCATGCAGCTCTGCCTCTGTGCCCACAGCCTCGCTGGGGTGTCCTCTGTACTCACTGTCAATGTGCCCCGGACGGTGGTGGGCATGGCGAGGCATCAGCTGTCATTCCTGCCTCCAGGGGGCGATACTGGCCTACCTGAAGCGAGCCCCAGACCACCTGGCACTGGCACAAAGACGCCAGCACAGCCTTGTATTGCCTTCAGTTTGACAGGCACCGGTTTTCCTCTTCCTATCTTACGCCTGAAGCTGGCCAGGTGGGCACCACATTTGAAATTCTACTCCACGCAGGACTTTATTTCAGTCAAATTCAGTCCACGTGCATTAGTCCGTAGGTTGGTATAAAAGCCAATTGTTGAGTTTTGATGTTCCATGATACACAGGCTGTTCCATTCCCATCCAACTTCATCCTTATTTGTAGGATTAATTCTGAAATAATTGGTGAGTACAGGATTAGGATAAAATTTTATTTTAAATGGACCTTTTATAAAAAGAGTAACTTCAACAGGGAAAAAAAGAGAGGCTTCCCCCCCACCTAGAATACTTGCTTTTATCTGCAGTGTTAATCAATTAGCACATTTTTACACACTGCTTGTTTGGGAACAATACTCTCAAGCAGAAACTCTAAGACTGAAAGTTTGCCTCACCCGAAAGCAGGCCTCTCCCCACTCTCAGGCCTCCTTCTACGGGGCTGTTCTCCATCTCTTTCTGAGTCCCACCTCGACACCTATCCCTTAAAGTCCCACAAATGTCATGTTTTCCTATTTTAACTAAGTGGGGAAGGGCTTGTGTATATGAGAAATAGAATGTAAGGTCTGTAGGTGAAGTTCAAATACAAGAAATATGAACCTGTCTTGATTCTGCCATCACATGTTCAATTTGACATCAGTCAAGAACAGCTCAGGGCCAAAAGTTCATATAAAAAAATGAAAGTAAATACCACAACCACAAAAGTTATTAGAATTAATAACTTTTTTGTATCTAATCTATTAAATATTTGATCACCACAATCATCCTCAGGTTTCTTTCTCTTCCCCTCCCATACCCACCAAAGTGGCTCAAATACCTATTTCTAAAAGGAAAGCCTTTAATAGGTGATAAATAAAGTGGTAAAGGTATAATACTAAGAAAATGAGGGGGGATGGCTGTTCATTGTGTCTGCTTTTTTCTTTTTTTATTTTCCTTTTCTCTGCTAGTGGATTCTTCCTTGCCTTCCATGCTTAGGAACTACTTGATACAAAATATACAAGGTTTAGACTGTAAATTTCTAGTGTGGGTTTTGAGAAGTTGCCACTGTATATAAATCATGAAGTTGAAGGCTGAAGTTAACATAAATTTTTCAACTCTTTTTCATTAGCAACCCTGGTCTATTTAGAGCATGCTGGAATTTATTTCTCCTCCTTGTTAGCCAAGTGGAATCCCAAGGGTAGCATCTTAGACTGCCTCTTGAGTATTTAGATAAACAGAAGTCAGAGAAGTTTGAAACTCTTTGGCCCCCTCCAAGTGCTTCCCATTCCTCAATTAATCCATCCAACATTAAATTAAGGTTTTGTGCTTTAATGGAAAAAACATGGCATCAGAATATTTACTGAATTAATTTTCATTTAAAGGAAAAGCAATTTCATGAATACATTTTAATGTGTATTTTTAGAAATTATTTTGCTTTCAAAAACTAAATTTATAATAAAAAGATATCAGTTTAAATATATTTTATAATTTACTTCATAAGCCTGATTATATGGAGCTTAAGAGTATCAAATAGGTCCTAGCCGGTTAGCTCAGTTGGTTAGAGCATCGTCCCAATACACCAAGATTGCGAGTTTGATCCCCAGTCATGGCACATGCGAGAGTCAACCAGTAAATCATAAATAAGTGGAACAACAAAGCGATCTCTCTCTCTCTCTCTCTCCCCCTTCCCTATCTCTCTAAAATCAATTTAAAAAGAATATCAAATAATTATGTGACTTACACAGTTATCACTGTTTCCCCAATATCTGTAATTTCACATTTCACATTATGCATATTGCAAGCAGAATTCTTTTAAGAAGGCTAAGAGCTCAGAAAGGGCTCAGAAGGGAAAGGAAGCATCCTGCTTTTACACCTACCCCTTAGGCAATGCACAGTTAATTTAGGAAAGCATCCCTTTGTCTTCAAACACTTCTCCCATCTGTCAGTTCATAAAAGAAGCCATTTTAATCAGGAAGGGGAGAAGGCAAAGTGATTTTTTTGTTATTTGATTCATCATCATAACAGTGAAACAGCTATTGTTCATTAAGTGCTTATTTACTCTGCCCTGTTACTGGGGAAACACTATCTTCTCTGAGCTTCAACTCTAAAGTAGGCACCCTTGTCCCCATTTCACAGAGGAGCAACGTGGATGACAGATTAATTTTGTTCTCCAAAACGAAAATGTCTGGGTTTGTGCGGGGACCCCAATACAGGTCCCGCTGAGCCAGCCACAGACGTTGCCTGGACACGGTAGGCGAGGCAGGATGGATTGTGTGTCTGTCGACTTCCCTACCTTAAAGACCACGCAGAGTGCTCTGCGAACACGATCGAGATGCGTTTACACTGCCGCCATGTCAGGGATGGCAGAATGGTTCTGGCAGAAAAATATTCTCCCGTCCTTTCTCCCTCACTCTCTCCCTCCCTCCTTCCTTCCTTAGTTTCTTCACTTAACAAACACACGCTAATGCCTTACTTGAGACAGGGTGCCAGAACGACATCTCATTTTGTTCAAACCACTGTCTTGGTGGCATCCATCTGCACCAAGGGACTGGGGTTGTCCACATGCCACAATTCAAAATGTGGTCACACTAAAACATCTTAAAGGAGAGAAGTGGGATATTATGAAATAGAGACTCATAGATAGTGGGACAAATATCAAAGAGAAAGACTTAAAAACTCCACAGAATGCATACACAGGGGTGGGCAAAAGTAGGTTTACAGCTGCTCATATGGAAAATAATACAATAATTAATAAATAATACAAGAGTAAATTCTGTGTTTTGTGTACTCACAACTATAAACCCCTTTTTGCCCACCCCTGTATTTTGGAATAAAATCATACTCTTATATATGCATTTATTTTTTAAGTATATTTTATTGATTATGCTATTACAGTTTTCACAATTTTCCCCCTTTATCCCCCCTCCGCCCTGCCCCCCAACCCTCCAGCATTCCCCTCCCTTAGTTCATGTCCATGGGTTGTACATATATGTTCTTCGAGTCCTCTGTTCCCTATACCATTTTTTATCTCTCCCCATCTATTTTATGCCTACTGATTATGTTTCTTCTTCCCTGTACCTTTTCCCCCCATTCCTCCCTTCCCCCTCCCCACTGAAATCCCTCCATGTGATGTCCATTTCTCTGATTCTGTTCCTATTCTAATTGTTCACTTAGTTTTTGTTTTCATTGTTTTTCTTTTAGGTTTGTTTGTTGATAGTTGTGAGTTTGTTGTCATTTTACTGTTCATATTTTTTATCTTCTTTTTCTTAGATAAGTCCCTTTAATAGTTCATATAATAAGGGCTTGGTGATGATGAACTCCTTGAACTTGACCTTATCTGGGAAGCACTTGATTTGCCCTTCCATTCTAAATGATAGCTGCTGGATAGAGTAATCCTGGATGTAGGTCCTTGCCTTTCATGACTCCACATACTTCTTTCCAGCCCCTTCTTGCCTGCAAGGTTTCTTTTGAGAAATCACCTGATAGCCTTATGGGCACTCCTTTGTAGATAACTCTCTCCTTTTCTCTTGCTTCTTTTAGGATTCTCTCTTTATCTTTAATCTTAGGTAGCTTAATGATGATGTGCCTTGATGTGGACTCTCTTTGGGTCCAACTTCTTTGGGACTCTCTGGGCTTCCTGGACTTCCTGGAAGTCTATTTCCTTTGCCAGATTGGGGAAGTTTTCCTTCATTATTTGTTCAAATAAGTTTTCAATTTCTTGCTGTTGTTCTTCTCCTTCTGGCACCCCTATGATTTGGATATTGGAACATTTCAGGTTGTCCCAAAGGTTTGTAAGACTCTCTTCACTTTTTTGAATACTTATTTCTCTATTCTGTTCTGGTTGGATGTTTATTTTTTCCTTTTGTTCCAAATTGTTGCTTAGAGTCCTGGTTTCCTTCCTGGCACTGTTGGTTCCCTGAATATTTTGCTTTATTTCATTTTAGGTATCTTTCATTTGTTCTTTCATTTTTTTGGCCAAGCTCAATCAGATTTGTGAGCATTTTGATTACCAGGGCTTTAAATTCTCCATCAGATAGGTTGGCAATCTCTTCATCACTTAGCTCTCTTTCTGAGGTTTTGATCTGTTATTTCATTTGGGCCATATTTCTTTGTTCTGGACCATTATAAGTTGTAAGGGGGTGGGGCCTTAGGTGTTCTCCCAGGCAGGGCAACCCTCCTTGCTGTGCTGCTGTGCTGCCTGTGGGGGAGGGGCCAGAGAAGGAACAGTGCAGTTCACCTGCCTGTTCTGTTCTAGTGCACTTTTCAACGAACTCTCATGTGACACTGGAAGAAACTCACATCGCAGCAACCCCCACTGTAGCTCACAGTCAGCTCTGAGGCTCAGTTTCCCCTTCAGTAAGCCCCGCCCACGCAGCCCTCCGAGCTCAGCAGACAACTTCACCCCCAAGGTCTGTTGCGTCACCCCCATTTTTCTGAGTCACCTGCGTGGTCCCCTGCCTTACTGGTCTGGTTGTTCTGGTTGATTTTTTCTTTAATTCCTTTGTTGTTGGAGTTCCATGCAGTTTGATTCTCTGGTGCTTCTGATTATTTATTGATTTTAGATTGGTCGTTATCCTCCTTTATGCTGCGTGAGGATGTGAAGGGTGTCTACCTATGCCTATATCTTGGCCGGAACTCCAGAAAAAATCTATATATGCTTTTAAAAGTCATAATTCATTGAGCTTACTTCCTAAGTAAATATAAATAAACATGTCAAATGTATTAGTTCATACAGCTGAAATGTATGCTTTACTGCTTTCACTCTAGTAGCTCCTAGATATTCTAGTTTCATTATTATTATTATTTAAAGAAATAACTTTTGACTATGAATCATATGGGAAAATATCAGTCAACTTTGAAACAGAACATTTTGAGACAATTTATAACAGCAGATTTTTGCCTTTAAAAAAATCCAGTTGTGAGTCAGTTGCAGGTATTATTTCTCTGGGCATTCTCAGAAAGAAATTTGAGCTGTTTTTTTTTTTTTTTGCAATTAGCTGCAAGGAGAAAAATGAATGGAAACGAGTGGCTTCCTCCTTCGGTGCTCTTACAGGTATTTTTCCATTCTCTTTATTCCTTGACCTTTCTGGTGCTAGTACCTCCTTCTTTTGGTTGGAACGCGTTCCTAACCCAGGAGCTGTAGGCTGCAGCTCTTTGTTTCTCACATCTCCACCGCGGCCTCTTCTTTCCAGGGGCAGAACAGCCCAATTCATTTATCATACTAATTGATTTCTTCAGCATCTTCAGAAAGCATCATCTCATGTTACATATTTCAAAATTCTTTCAGTGAATAGTTCATAAAATAGTTTTGTAAACATTAATGTTTTCGAAAAATATATTTCATCTCAAAATAGATCAAAGCGGCATAGTACTAGCCTCTTTGCTTTCTATGGAAGCCAAATGAATTTTTAAAAGTAGTTTAAAAAACAGGAAATTGTTTTAGAAATGACCAGATTCTTCTTGTTTTCAAATAATATCTGAGAATATTTAGTTTCCTTTCAATAAGAATCTACATGGACTTTTGAAGACTCAAGTTGTTGATTGAATGAGCATGTTATGAAACTGAAAATAAGCATGATCTTGATTACACACAGACTCGTTACTTCTTTTCTTAAAACTCTGTAAAGCTTTCCAAATTTCCTTAGAATCAAATCTACACTCCTCACTGCATCCTGTAATGGAGCGACCTTCCCCGCATCCTCCCTGGGCGCTGCCCCCTCGCTCGCACCCTGCTTCCTTTGCTCTGGCCCATCACATCGGCCTCTGCTTGGACTTTCAGCAGGCCGAGCCTGCTCCCTGAACCCAGAAAGTTTGCTCTTGAGATCCTCTCGTGGTTGCTCCTTTTGTAATAGGATCTAGGCACAAATATCGATTTGGGACAGGCTTTCCTAACCCCCCAATCTTAAATAGCAACCTCTGCCACTCCTCCACATTATGCCCCTTGACTTCCCTGTTTATCGCCGTCAGCTAGTCGTTGTCACTGGGATAGAGCATCTCCTGTACCTCTTTCTGCTATAGTTTGTTTACAGTGAGCCTGCCATTTTCATTGTTTACTTTTTTATGTACCCGTCTCCTCCTCATCTTCCTCTCTAAAACCTACGCTCCCCGAGAACAGGGAGGGAAGCTGTCATGGGCAGTGCCCTGCCCTCAGGCTCTGGAAAGGGGACTCGTACATGGAGCTCACACACTGGCTCAGGGATCTTAATACCCAGACCGTGAACCTGACGTACGCCAGACATCACTTACAGTGACTCCTCAGGCGCAGCTCACCTTTCCTCCCCTGCACTCAGTCCTCTCCACCTGCCGCCCTCTGTAATCTCTCTTCTTTCCTAGTTCCCCTTTTTCATTTATTTTAACATTGTAGATTTCTTTCTTCATCGTATTTAGGGTCCTGCATCATTTTACCCCTTTTACTCTTCCATCCATTTATCAGCAAGTTTTCCATCTTTTAGTGTAAGCTGAATGTTTATTGAATATTAAGCAATGCAGGGGGCGGGGGAAATAATAATGACAAATAATAATAATTATGACATAATAATTTCCTATAATAATGACAAAACACAAGAAACCAAATTCCAAATCAAAAGTCTCCTTCAGGATATCTGCAAGGATACAATTGCTTCTTTCTTTCTTCTGCTTACTCTGCATAATTCTGGCCGAGGCTCTCTTCAAAAGTTGTTTTTCTTCTTCCAGAATATGAAAAAACTATATCTCTGGGTGTCATTGTACTATCACCTAATTCATGCTCTCAAATCTCAGTGTTTGAAGGTTCATATCGAAGATGATGACTTAAGAGAGCTACCTTTCTGTTTGAATCTGAACAGCTCTGGGCTCTATCAGCGACCCCCGTGGGCTCAGGGGTTCTGAGCAGATTTTGAAATGATTGATCCATCTTAGAAAATCTTACAAGGCACAGAATTCCAACTGGGTCCTCAACACAAAGATAACAGCTGCTGATTAATTCACGAGGGCGTATTGGTTGGCTTCATATTGTTATCCCATCAATATCCAAAGCCTTCTTCTTTTTTTTTAAGATTGTATTTATTTATATTTAGAGAGGAGGGGAAGGAGAAAGAAAAGAAGAGAAACATCAGTATATGGTTGTCTCTTGTGCACTCCCTACTGGGGACCTGGCCCACAACCCAGGCATGTGTCCTGACTGGGAGTCAAACCAGTGACTCCTTGCTTTGCAGGACAGCACTCAATCCACTGAGCCACACCAGCCAGGGCACTTTCTTTAAGATTTGAGGATCAAAATTAAATATTCCTGGAATAGATGTCCTGAAACTTAATACTAGCTCTGAAAAAAATTTTATTTCCAAATTTTAATTTTATTTTTTTATTTTGTTGTTAATTATAGGCCCTGGTGGCACAGTAGGCTTCATCTTGAGGAAAGATTTTTAATAAATTTTAAATCTTTCTCGTGGGCTGTAACTGGGATTCTGGAGTCCACCATGATCTACCTTAACTTTGACTTCTTAAGGGCCTTAAAACCTAAATGTTTTTTTTTCTTAAATATATTTTATTGATTATGCTATTACAGTTGTCCCATTTCCCCCCTTTATTCCCCTCCGCCCCACATCCCCTCCATATTCCCTGCCCTTTAGTTTTTGTCCATGGGTCATACACATAAGTTCCCTGGCTTCTACATTTCCTATACTATTCTTAACCTCCCCCTATCTGTTTTCTGTCTACCATTTATGCTACTTTTTCCTCCTCTCTCCCCCTCCCACTCCCCTGTTGATATCCCTCCATACCTTATATAAATCCCTTTAGCATTTCATATAATAAAGGCTGGGTGATGATGAACTCCTTGAAATCGACCTTATCTGAGAAGCACTTTATCTGCCCTTCCATTCTAAATGAAAGTTTAGCTGGATAGAGTATTCTTGGATGTAGGTCCTTGCCTTTCATGACTTGGAATACTTCTCTCCAGCCCCTTCTTACTTGGAGCTCTCCTTTGAGAAATCAGCTGACAGCCTTATGGGAATTCCTTTGTAGGTAACTGTCTCCTTTTCTCTTACTGCTTCTAAGATTCTCTCCTTATTTTTAATCTTGGGTAATGTAATTATGATGTGCCTTGGTGTGTTCCTGTTTGGCTCCTGCTTCTTTGGGACTCTGAACTTCCTGGACTTCCTGGAAGTCTATTTCCTTTGCCAGATTGGGGAAATTCTCCTTCATTATTTGTTCAAATAAATGTTCAATTTCTTGGTCTTCCTCTTCTCCCTCTGGCATCCCTATGATCCAGATGTGGGGTCATTCACAGATGTCTCGGAGGTTCCTAAGCCTCTCCTCATTTTTTTGAATTCTTGTGTCTTCCTTCTGGTCCACACCATTGATTTGAGTCCCAGTTTCCTTCTCTTCCCTATTGGTTCCCTGCACGTTTCCCCTCATTTTCTTTAGCGTCTCCTTCATTTGTTCATTTATTTGCATCCAACTTTCTTCCAATTTTGTGAGCATCCTGATTACCAGTGTTTTGAACTGTGCATCTGATAGGTTGGCTATCTCCTCGTCCCTTAGTTGTAATTTTTCTGGAGCTCTGTTCTGTTCTTTCATTTGGGCCATCCCCCCACCCTGCACCTGTTACTTTAAGGGGCGGAGCCTTAGGTGTTTTCCAGTGCAGGAGCAACTGTGTTGTGATGCTTCCTTTGGGGGCAGGGCCTGGGAGGGAGCAATGGCACTTGCTCCATTTACCACCAGCTCCCATTCCCCCCGCCCCAATAAGCTCTCCTGTGAGGCTGGGAGCTGCTCTGGCCGCCACCTCAACCCGCTTAGGTGCTTTCAACAGGTGGTCCGAGGCTTTTTTTTCTCCCAGAGATGATGGGTTGCAATGGTGGGCTGCGTGGTCTGCTCCGCTTCCCAGCTCCTTCTCCCAGTCTATCTGTGTGGGAAAGAGGGACTGCCTGGTACACCAATCTTGGCCCCTCTGGTTCCCACGGGCTTCTCCGGGTGTGCCGGCTGCGGGCTTCACTGAGTGCTCGGGCCACATTTTGGCCAGGCGTGCCTGCAGTGAGTCTCTCCGGGCAATCTGCCATCCCCCTGCGTGTGCTCCCCGCCCGGCTCTGCCCCGCTTACCGGTCTGGATGAATGTGTCCTCTCTAACTTCTTGGCTATTGGACTTCCACTCAGTTTGATTCTCTGTCTGTTCTGGTTGTTTGTTTTGCTTTTTAATTTGTTGTTTATCCTCTTTGGTTGTGAGTGGCAGCGCAGCGTGTCCACCTATGCTTCCATCTTGGCTGGAAGTCCCCAAAGCCTTCTTAAAAACAAACTTTGCCCGGCTAGTGTAGCTCAGTGGATTGTGCGCGGGCTAGGAACCAGAGGGTCCCCGTTCGATTCCCAGTCGGGGCACATGCCTGGGTTGCAGGCCAGGTCCCCAGTGCGGGCCATGTGAGAGGCAACCATACATTGCTCTTTCTCCCTCCCTTCTCCTCTCTCTGAAAATAAATAAATAAAATCTTTTAAAAAATTATAAAAAACAACAAAATTTATGGGGAATGGTTGTCTGGTAAGCACAGGTTTGGAGTTCATGAAAATGGATGATGACTTGAAATCATCCTGCCATTGAGCTCTGGGGGGACTGGCAGTCAGAAGGAGCAGAGATGACAATTTCCAAGGCAAGGACCTCCCTGGACCCTGTGCCTTTATCCTCAATGGCAACAATCACCCTTCCATGGCTACAATGTAACAATGCATGTTGCTGCTGTCCTGCTCCCGTCACAAGCGCTGTTTGAATAAACTCTCTGTTGTTAGTGCGCGCATACCTGCTAGTTTACAGGGGGCAGAATATTTTGGCCTATTTCACCTTCAGAATTTATTAAACTATATTTTATAAAGTATTTTTTATTTAATCTTTATTGTATTTTTATTACCATTTATTTTTTGTAAAATATTAACTAAAGCGAATTAAAAACTTGCATTCCATGCAAGAGCAATTATTTTAAAAATTATATTCTTATAAGTGTGAATCTAATAATCAGGCTAAAAAAGACAAAAGAGAATAAAAATAATCAGAAGTCGGCAATGTCTCGATCTCACTCCAGTTTTACAGTTTTTTTTAAGTCAACTATTTGAATTTTGCAATTATGTGCACTTTGCAACTGAACTGGAGAAGCAGTACCTTAAGGCAGCGTCTTTTAAGTAATCCATTGAAAAAGTGACTAGCCACAGCTATCGGCTGATGGTGATACGTGATATCCATCACACCTGTATATATAAATGAAAGAGAACTCGGTTATACAAAAAGCAAATTGTGTGATGCATGACTTTCTCCTCAACCTTTGCTAACTCCAGACCAGCTCTGGCTTCTTCACTAGAAGCATGTAACTACCAGGCATCCCGGAAGACCTTAGTCTGCCAATGTCCCTAAAATGACAGAGGTACTATTAGAAATGCCTTTTCTCCTTCTTCCTATTCTAGCCTCTAGACAAAGCATTATTCTGCTCTCATGACAACTTGCCTTCCTGATGGACATATTATATATGGTTATGATAGATTATAGGTTATTTATATTAGTTTCATTATTACACTGAATATGTGAGATTTGAGGGTAGGTCTCTGGTCCCAGAAGCCACACAACATACAAACTGCGTCATAGGACAAACTACCCCTATGTTTACCTCCACTAAATTGTCCTTAGAACTTGCTGATACAAGGCACTGTGCCAAGTTTAGAGAGGTAAAGTTGGCAAAACCTGCATCCCATCCCCAACAATCTCATCCACTTCATGTAAGTGAGAAAAACAATTTTTATACCCTTGCACTCAAATTCTGGTGATGCACAGAGTTTGGGGTCTACCTAAAATTTTTATGCAATGCTATTTTTTTAAATTAATGCTTATTTTTTTACTTTTAATTATTGATTTGAGCAAGAGAGGGAGAAGAGAGAAACATTGATTTATTGCTCCACTTATTGATGCATTCATTGGTTGACTCTTGAATGTGTCCTGACCAGGGATTGAACCTACCACCTTGGTGTATCGAGACAATGTTCTAACCAGCTGAGCTACCTGGCCAGGGCAGTGCTTAATTCTTTTCTTAAGATTTTATTTATTTATTTTTAGAGAGGGGAAGGGTGGGAGAAAAAGAGGGAGAAAAACATCAATGTGTGGTTGCCTCTCGAGCATGTCCTACTGGGGACCTGGCCCACATCCCAGGCATGTGCTCTGATTAGGAATCAAACTGGTGACCCTTTGGTTCCCAGGCTGGAGTTCAATCCACTGAGCCACACCAGCCAGGGCTTAATTTTTACCTTTAGTAATATTTCCCAACAAATAGCACTGCCTTTACTAGTGTATTTTATTTTTTATGGATTACAGAAAAAGAATAAGAATAAAAATCTGACTAAGCAGATGTAGCGAGCCTAGACCCCAAACAACACAGCTTCCACCACAAGGATGACAGTGGGGGAATTTTACCCTGTAGACCACAGTCCTGTCAAGTTTTTTTGTTTTTGTTTTGTCTATATTTATTTTGTCCTGACAGAAGACATGGGGTTTCTGGCTCCGTGAACAGACTGATTATTTTCTTACGGAACATCTTGCATTGGTTTCCCATGTGCCAAGCTCTACAGGGTGATGCAGCTGAGATCTAGATGCGCCTGGTGCATGCAAGGGATTGGAGCTTTCATAGGGTGCCGGCGCAGCTGCCTCCTCGGGAGAGGGCTCGCCTTTATCTTCCTAACTGGAACAGATTCTCTCTGAGGAGAGGAGGGCAAGGTCTCTAGAACCATTATGGCTGTAATCTAAACAAATGGCCCCAGGGGAGGGAAATCTAAATCACTCACAATCTGGATTTAATGTCCAAGGTGTGCTTGCTGCTCATTCATCTTTTCATCCAGGGTGCTGGCACTCTCTGCTCAGAAAGTTCTGACCATGAAGAAACATGAAAATACTCAAAGAATGCTGTCTCCTGAACTCCAGAGCACTCACTCTTAAAGTCGCCTCTTGGTGACTGACGGACAGTACATACAGGACATGCTGTGGCTGTGTCTGGAGCAAGAAGCTGGGTTTCTGTCGAGGTTGTGAGTTAACCGTACTTTCTTTCAGTCCCCGGTTCAAAGTGCTTCCTTTTCTTTTACCGCTTGGTTAGCCGGGTGTGTGTGCCTCTCCTTCTCTCACTGTTCTACTATCAATAATTCATCAAATTAGGTTTTTGAAGGCCCTCTTTTATGTTGATTCTGAAAACTAAAAGAAGCAATATAAATTCTGTTTTTAAAAGGGGTAAAAATCAAGCCTGACTCAATGGTTCTGTCTAGAAAACTCTTAGAAACTTTCTCCTGGAAAAATAACATTCCCTTGTACTTAACAGGTATTCCTTCTGTCACGTTTTGCTTTGCAATCTGTAGCCATTCATTGGAATTTTACTGTGTAGGCAGAAGTGTGACATTTTGTATGTTAAGTGTCCATACTGAAAAAATAAAAATACTTCATCCCAACAGAGAGTTTAGATATTAAAGGTTTATTTTCAATTAAGAAAATTAAGGAAATGGAAATTCAGCATTGAAATTTTCTTTAACTTATCTCTCAAATGAAAGGTTTTTCTCCTGACAGAGATTAATACGTCCATTGCCTTTGTTGTTTTTATGAACTTAACATCTTCTTCTCTCATCCATTCTCAACCGGGTCAAAAGGCACGTACTGCTCTGCAGAAAGTTTTAGATGGTTGGAAGTGCTGACACTTTATCAATGCTCAGAGGAAAATTCAGGAGGGGTGTGAAGAATATCAATTTTTTGTTCTTACTATCATTTCTATAATAAAATAAAAAGTTATGTTTTAGTTGAACATTTTCTGAGTGACTTTCCTATGTGTAAATTGGATAACTTCTCTTGCCTTTCTAATTGAATAAATTCATTTATTAAGTATCCAAATGCTCTACTGAAGCTGAAGTAGAAATAGAAATACAAGGCAAGGCTGATTTTATAAATATATTTTTTAAGTTTTAAGGAGATTCCCGTTTGTTCTGGTTAACTATTGAGGCATAACCCACTAATTCCAAAACCTAGTGGCTTAAAACAAACTTTGTTAGTGTTCACGATTTTGTGGGTCAGGAATGTGGGAAGGGCTGGCTGAGTCACATGGCATCTGCTGGGGCGTCGTCTGCACTCACACACCTGGGGCTGTGGGGCTCTTGTCCTCACTGCCCACACCTGTCTTGTCCTCCAGAGTCCTAGTCCTGTGACTTGGGCTCCCCAACCTGTGATTGCCCCAGGGTAGTCGAGATTCTTACAAAGCAGCTCAGGGCTCCAAGAACAGAAGTTCTGAGACCAAGACAGAATCTAGAAAACAGCCTTCTTATAACCCAGCTGCAGAAGTCTGACAAGTTCATTTATCAAGCAAGTCGATAAAGAGGAGGAATTGCACTCTACTTTTCAATGGCAATATTAATCAAGAATTTGTGGCTCTTTTAGGTCTATCATACATTCAATATGCTTAGAAAATTGCTTCATCTCTTCCTGTTCTGAAAACTGGGAATTAAAGCTTGGGAAAGAAACATTGACTCTCTTCAAAGCTTGAAACTTCAATCTCAATATTAGACAGATTGGAACGAACAAAAGGATGTACTTATCCATACAGAATAGGATAAAGAGTTGACTTTTTTAATTATTATTTTCCTCAAGAGGAAGGCAGGTGTACTCATGCAAAGTAGGTTTAAAAGGCACTTCGCTAAACACTTTTATCGAGTTGCCTGCCAATCTCTCTCAGCGACAAAGGGCTTCTAGTGGGCTGCAATTGCCTTCTCATGAAGACATGTCAAGCAAGTGTTTTCATTAGACAAAAGTGTTAAATCGACGCAGGAAGCTTACATCTCACAAGAGTATGTTTAATTGGTTGCTTTACCTCTCCAGCAATTTTCAAGCACTCTGACGAACTTGGCCCTTTCACCCAGCATTTTTGCATACCACTATCTCATAAAATAACCTAACAAATAAAAAGAAGTTCTTTTCTTATATAAAAGAATGATAGCTATAATACATGTTGAACATTTTTCTACAACCAAAGAAGATCATTGATACTCCGGTAAACAATGTACACACATTGTTTATGCATCTAGCAATTTTTCACCTTGTCATTATTTCCCTTGTCGTCTGTACCACCCTCTCCTCTCCCCTGCATATATATATATATATATATACATACACACACATATATATATATAAAAATTCAGAACAGTCTGATTTATATGCATTTTCAATAGTCCTGTATCCAATGGTTTTAATTTTAAGAATGGGATGTTAGAAAGTTTTTTTCCTTTCTCCTTTCCACTATAGTAAATAATAATGACATAATTTTTTAACCTAATGGCCATCATATTTCATCATCATCTTTTTTCCCCTTAAGTAACCTTTGATGAATGGCTCTAAATAGCTACTTCTTGCTCTAAAAAGGATACATGAAAAGCTATTGCTATATTTTTATTTCTTAGCGTTCTTCCCGTAGGCAGATGAATGAATTACTCTCTTGCACTATATATTCTACATTGATTTAAAGAATGAATGTTTCTGATAATTTCAGACAGCTGTGTGTTCTCTGACTTTTTTCCCCACTTTCCTGTGCTAATTCTAGACCTTTAAATAGTTATTCATTCAGTAAATGCTTTTAGCGGGTCTAATTTCTGATCATTCAACGTTGATTAAAACAGGGCTGTTGCCCTTAAGAAAATCATAGTCCAGCGAAAGAGGAAGAAGAGCAAAGAACCACTGCAGCATGCATGAAGCGCCACGGTGGAGGAGTTCCCCGGGGTACAACAGAGCCTGCGAATTTTTGTTGTGGCCCAAAGAGAGCAGGCAGGGATCATCTCCCAAGACGCCTTTCCTGTTATACTGAGGACTTTGGAATTTATTCAGTAAACAAGGGCTGGATGGAGAATGGCAAGGACAAGCATGCATCTAGAACCTTTTTCACAATCAATTATTGAAGTCCACAACCTTTATCTTAATTTTTGTAAAAACTTTCAACATAGTTTATAAAATTGTCTGTCTCTCCAATGCATGCACGTATGTGTGCTCTCCGTTCCCAGATCCTTCTGTATAAGAAACCTGAATGAGTTTGCCTTTCTGAACATCTCTTCTTACTTTTAGAATAAACCCTCAGAAATATTTTACTGTGAAATAATTCTGTCTTTGTTATTAATGGCCCTAAAATAGTACATGGGCTATTTTTTAACCAATATTTATGTCTGAAAAAGATGCAGGTTTGAATAATATTACAAATAATAATAAAAATTTTATTGATATCTACTTATTTTCCAGACACTCTACTAATCACAGATATTTTCTCATTTTTTTCTATAATAATCCTATAAGGTAGCATTATCTCTGTTTTACAAAGAACACAGAAACAGATTAAGTTACCAGCTGGTAGAGCATGAAGGATTCTAATAAAGGCACCAGGATTCTATGGTATTTAAACCATTTCAAATAAGAGACCTCAAAATTACAATAACAGGAGCCATTTAATAGCTATTATCCTGTATTCTAATAATTCTAAGCACATCATATTTGCTACTTTGTTAATAGTTTTATATTTTTACTTTGCTATGTGATTCTGGAATTTCCCAAACATTCTATTTTGCTTGAATAGCTCATGCTAAAGTGTGCCCTCCTTTTATCTATGGCAATATAACTTGAGTTCAGTAAAATTCACAAATGTTAGTGTACAACTTGATGAATTTTTATATATGTGTACACACATCAACTCCACCCGGATCAAGACATATCCCTTTTCCCGAGTAGTATTTCTATGAGGCTTTCTAGTAAACAGCCAACTGTGCACCCAGAGGCAGCCACCATCCCAAACTCCATCACCATAAATTAGTTTCGTTTATTTTCTCATAAACAGAATCATATAATAGATATGTTTTTGAGTCCTGTATGTTTCATTTAACATAGTGTCTTTGTGATTTATTCACATAGTTACATGTAGCAGTGATTTTTTTCCTGCTGTATAGTATCCTATTGTCTGGATATATCACATTTGTTTTAAAGATTTTATTTATTTTTAGAGAGAGGGGAAGGGAGGGAGAAAGAGAGGGAGAGAAACATCAATGTGTGGTTGCCCCTCACGTGGCCCCCACTGGGGACCTGGCCTGCAACCCAGGCATGTGCCCTGACTGAGAATCGAACTGGCAACCCTTTGGTTCCCAACCCGCACTCAATCCATTGAGCTACACCAGCCAGGGCTATATCACAATGTTTAAATCAATTATACTATGGTGGGACATTTGAATTGTTTTTTGCTTGGGGCTATGATTACACCCTATGCATTCTTTTTTGTGTCCACATGCTCTTATTTCTCTTGGCCGTATATCTAATGAGTAGAATTGCTAGAACATGGAACAGGTATATGTTTAATTTGATTAGTATGTGCGAAAGGGTTGTTCAGAATGGTTTACTCCTATCAGCAACATCTGAGAGTTATTTTTCCTTACAGTATCTCCAGTACATATTAAGTTCTTTCTAATTTTAATTTTTCTGATATTTCATTTTGGGTTTAGCTTCCATTTCTCTGAGCTGTCATTGGATCATGATATAAAAAAGAAACTGAGCATTGCAAGGAAAAAACTATCCATTAGAACTTTGATTTGTTATTGAATTTTTATGACCTAAAATTTCTATTTAGTTTTTACTCAGAATTTCTATTTTTTTCTTGAAGTATTTCAACTCATCACTAATTATATCCATCTTTTCCTTTAAATTAGGTAACGTATATTGTATTAAAGTTCCTGCTAATTTCACTAGCACTTCTATCTCCACGTCTGCTTCCATTGACTGTTTCTCTTAATTCTGAGTCACGTTATACTCCTTCATATGTTTGCATTTTGTCATATTCTGAGAATTGTGTATAAAACAGTGTTGGAGACTGGCTACACGGTTGGTTTGTTTCTCAGGGCGTGCAAGTCCTTTCCTCTCTCTAACGGCTTCGCTGAGGTCTGATCATTCAGATTTCTCCCAAGACATGCTGAGCTGGAGTAAGCTGCAAATAGAGTATGTTCACCTGTGATTAGCTCAAGTTCCCGTTCGTTCCCTGAGGTGCCATCTCTTTGACATGTTCATTATTTGTACAGGGGCAGGATTGTAGATACTTTTAATCAACTCTAGATGGACTGCAGAATCCAATTTTCATATATATTTTCACTCATCTTGAAGAAGATTCTTCTTACAATCTAAGTCACAATAGTTAACATTTACTCCACTCTTTCATGTGCCATACACTGCTCTAAATGTCTTTTATATATCATGTCATTTAGTACTCAGCACACCCCTCTGAGATGCTGCCGACCAAAGGCAGAGCTGGGGGAAACGCAGGAGTGTTGCCAGGGCTGGGTGGGGTGGGGCTGGAGAATCTCCCCAACAAGAGACACCTGGGAGTACTGGTTGCTGGTGCGATCATGCCCGGAGAGGCCGATGAGCCAAAGCATGCTGGGTTCCACGGCGCTGTCCAGAACCAGAGGAGGTGAGACCCGGCCCAGATCCAGTCCTGCCAGGCCCGGTTCGGAAGAGGCCCATTTACTCTCTGGGACTCTTGGGAGAAATGAGCTATCTGCCCGTGTCCAAGCCAGCCCCGGGACAGAGACTCTTAATCATCCTGACGCCGGACAGGGTGCGAACACTGAAGCCTTGATTGGTGAGACCCATTCATCATGGAAAGAGACACCTGGGAGTCAAGTTTCCAGGAGAGGCCCCATCCCATCAGCACGACCACTGGGGACTAACCATCGTTACCTTTGCAGCCTCAGTATCAGACTGAATTGCAAGAGGGGGGGCCCTCCACCCAGGACAACATCCAGCGGGTTTGGCCAGGTCACAGCCCCACAGGCCTGGAGCACCCAGTAGGCGGGGGCCTGCTGAACTGTTGTGTACTGCACAGGCCTGGAACCTTGGGCGATGAGCACGTCTGCTCTCCACACCTTTACTCCTGTGGCGCTGCCACCTCTTCCTCAGCGTACATCTGCGGCCACAGATCAGGATCCCTGAGTTGACTGCAGAAGGAAATCGCTGAGCCTGGACTGCAGGTAAGTAAGCGCAGTAGGATGGTGCCAGCTACAAATGAACGGTTGTGGTGTTTCAGGTAACCTGGGACTACAGTGAGGAAGCGATTGCATCCTGTCGTCTCTGTCTTTGGATGATGTGTCTGGATGGCCTGGGAAAGAAATGGCGAGGAGCATGAATGTGTGCTGATTCAGGAGCCCTGACTAAAGTTGGAATGCAATGGTCCGATAACTGGAAGGGACAGGATTTGAGGAGTAGGAACAGGGTTTGGGCCCATTTTAAGTATGATCTTCTCCGAATGGGCTCAGCATGCAGGAGTACGCGTCCTACATGGACATGCATCCAGGGCACTCATCGCAGACCAGGCTTTCAATAATCGGGGCACAGATGACACGTTGTTTGGATATCTGTGTGACTTTCCCCTTCCCTCGGTGCTTGTTTGCTCAGTGCATTCATGAGAAAAGTGGCCACAGTGGCAGAGAGGGAAGTTACAGGTATTGACAACAATCCTGGCTTTTCTTCACCCAGGTCCGCCTGGCTAATCCCGCTGCTAAGTGCTTCACCTAAGAGCAGAGACCCAAACTGACCCTCCTCGCTCAGGTTAAAGAGGAGAGGGTTTTGTAAATCAACATGTCATCATGGATGGGGTAAAACGTACCCCCAGCATATATTCTAGATATAGATGTGTCTTTATTAGACAGTCCTGAATACCTGATCCCCCCTAATTTTATACCTCACACATTGTTTTAACAAAAACTATTTTATGGTGAAAAAGTGAGAAAATAGCTGATGCTTAAAGAATATTACAAAATGGTGCAGTGGTCAATAAATTACTTCACTATGACACCAGCTGGGTGACAACTTGCAGATTTGCGGTGCTACCCTACACAATGCTGCGTGTGCTCTGAACCAGTAACCAGTACCCCATTCCTTTTCCCCCCAGAGCCAGAATATAGCCCCGAGGGCATGGTATTGGGATAGACAAAAAGTGTTTTTTCCCCGTAAGATGGCTCTAGTAGTTCTTAGTTGTCTCTAATTTCATTGAAACAAGTTTGTTAGATTGTATTGTGACAGCTGTCATGTCATTGTGCATTTAAAAAAAACTCATCAAAATTGTTGAAATTTTGTGTGGCCATTTAATCTTGAAGATAGAAGAAAATGTGCAACTTTTTTGGCATATTTTGCTTTATTATTTCAAGAACGGTATAAATGTAAATGAAATGCAAAATAAAGATTTGTGCAGTATATGGAGAAGGTGCTGTGACTGATCGAATGAGTCAGGAGTGGTTTGTGAAGTTTTGAGCTGATTTCTCGCTGGATGATACTCCATGGTGCATGGACCAGTTGAAGTTGATAGCAATCAAACTGAGACATTACTTGAGAACAATCAATGTTATACCATGCAGGCGATAGCTGACATACTCAAAATATCCAAATCAATAAAGTTACTGGTGAAAATGAAGAATGTGTCTTTTATTATACGGAAAAAACTAAACGGACTTTTTTGGCCAACAGTACTTTTCATTATTTCTCTAATGACCCTCTGGTGACAGTTTTGCTTTTGTTCTGTCTAGCTATGGTTTTGTCTAATTTAGAGTTTTTGGTTTTCAAGGCAGAAATGCTTTCACAAGGGCACAAAATAGTGGTTCAGTTGACTTTGATGCTTGGGCTCCCAGTTGACTCCCGGCCCCTCCTCCCTTGAAGCAATGATGAAAGAAGGGAGTTGATAGACTGTGGGGACTGATCCCAGAGTGAATATGGTTGATGTTATTACACAATAGAAAAAGGGAGAAGTATGTCCGAAACCCAGGTGTTTCTCTGGGATGCTTCTTAGCACTTCTGCATCCAGTTGCAAATGTTCATGGGAGTTTCAAGCAAACCAATTAAAACAAAAAACAGCTTCCGGCCAAGATGGAGGCCTAGGTAGACTCACTGTGCCTCTTCGGACAACCAAAAGAGGAAAAACAACAATTTAAAAAACAGAAACAGTCAGATCTGACAGAAAATCGAACTGAGTGGAAGTCCGACAACCAAGGAGTTAAAGAAGACACGTTCATCCAGACCTGGTAAGCAGGGTGGAGCTGGGTGGAGGGTGTGTGGCAAGAAGGTGGTTTGTGGAGTGGTACCCACGGCACTGCAGCTGCCCAGAGAGACCCGCAGCGGGCACGCTTGGCCAAATGCAGCCGGCACACTCAGCAAAACCCACGGCTGGTTGACCCGGACCCAGCGGGGCTGAGACTGGTGGACCTGGCAGTCCCTCATTCACACACAGATAAACCAGGAGGAAATGCTGGGGAGCAGAGCAGACCGCTCAACCCACTATCACAGGGAAATAAAGCCTCAAACCATTGAAAACACCTGTGGGGGTTGAGGCGGCATCTGGAGGAACTTGCCCAACTTGCTTGTGGGTAGCGGGGGAAGTGCGGAGAGCAGAACAAGCGTCATTGTTCTCTCAGGCCCTACCCCCACAGGCAGCATCACAACACAATGACGTGGGTTACCCCGCCCTGGTGAACACCTAAGGCTCCGCCCCTTAAAGTAACAGGCGCACCAAGAGAAAAAAAAATGGCCCAAATGAAAGAACAGATCAAAGCTCCAGAAAAAATACAACCAAGTGACAAAGAGATAGCCAACCTATCACAGTTCAAAACACTGGTAATCAGGATGCTCACAGAATTGGTTGAAAGTTGGTCTCAATTAGATGAACAAATGAAGGATATACTAAAGGAAATGAGGGGAAATGTGCAGGGAACAAGAAGGGATAAGAAGGAAACTGGAACTCAAATCAATGGAGTGGACCAGAAGAAAGAAAAAAACATCCAACCAGAAAAGAATGAAGAAACAAGAATTCAAAAAACTGAGGAGAGGCTTAGGAACCTCCAGGACATCTGTAAATGTCCCAACATCTGAGTCATAGGGGTGCCAGAAGAAGAAGAGGAAGAACAAGAAATCGAAAACTTATTTGAACAAATAATGAAGGAGAACTTCCCCAATCTGGCAAAGGAAATAGACTTCCAGGAAGTTCAGGAAGCTCAGAGAGTCCCAAAGAAGTTGGACCCAAGGAGGAACACACCAAGGCACATCATAGTGACATTACCCAAGATAAAAAAAAATAAGGAGAGAATCTTAGAAGCAGCAAGAGAAAAGGAGACAGTTACCTACAAAGGAATTTCCATAAGACTGTCAGCTGATTTCTCAAAAGAGACCTTGCAGGCAAGAAGGGGCTGGAAAGAAATATTCCAAGTCATGAAAGGCAAGGACCTACATCCAAGAATACTCTATCCAGCAAAACTCTCATTTAGAATGGAAGGGCAGATAAGGTGCTTCTCAGATAAGATCAATTTCAAGGAGTTCATCATCACCCAGCCTTTATTATATGAAATGTTAAAGGGATTTATATAAGGCATGGAGGGATATCAACAGGGTAGTGGGAGGGGGAGAGAGAAGGAAAAAAGTACAGAGAATAAGCAGCATAAGCGGTAGGTAGAAAACAGACCAGGGGAGGTTAGGAATAGTATAGGAAATGTAGAAGCCAAAGAACTTATGTGTATGACCCACAGACAAAAAGTAAAGGGTGGGGAATAGGCAGGGGTGTATGGAGTGGAGAGGAATAAAGGGGATAAAATGGGACAACTATAATAGCATAATCAATAAAATATATTAAAAAGGAAAAAACCCAAGGCTCAGCCACCACAGCATGCAAGGTTTGTATCACTCAACCCTATCAGCTGAGGAACACCGAAGTTATAAATGCCGCCTGTGACCTCAAGGACAGTTGAAGAAATAACTATAAAACGGACCCATAGTATTTTTGTTTGGTTGGTTGTTTTTGCTATTTGCATATTTATGTTTTTAATTAATTATTCTTTTTTTATTTTCCTTTACTCTTTCATCCAAAATGTTTTGGTAGTGGTTACATTTATAATTTAGTTCTGAGTTTTCAGTATATCAGAGTCGCACAGCATTTTCAACCGGTGTGCTGCAAGAGTTTTTCCCTTAGATTGTCAAATTAAATAAATGAAAACAACCGACACAACTATAGCTGTCTGGTGTGAATGAATCAAAATGATGCCTATTTGTTTTGTCAGATTGGCAAAATATATATTTTTTTGGTGTGCCACAGAATTTTAGTAATTAGTTTATGTGTGCTATGAAATGAAGAAGGTTGAAAATTACTGGATTAGCTCTAGGACTAAATTTAAAAGAATAAAAAAATCTAGATATAGAAATAATTGCTAATGGAGTGAAGGATGTATTTGGACATTTAACAAAGTAGTGGACTTGGTGGATGAGTTTTACCCAAGGCTAGTAGAAATCTGTTAGGACAAGAATCTCAAGGTCTGGGCAGTTCTTACTAAATGCTATTCTAGCTAAATGCTAAAATGTAGCACAGTATTTTGCAGACATAGCTGCAACCAGATAAGCTTGAGCTTGACCCAGAATCACAACTGGATAAGCTTAGCTAACTACAAAGAAGAAATCAACATAATAGTGTAGATAAGCAATGGGTAAGACTCCCTTCAGGGAGAAAGATTTTGGGGTGTGAATCACCTGTCTGCTTTCCTTGTTGCAACTAAAACTACCTAATGACAATCATGTCTTGCTCTTGAATAGAATAGCATAGGCAGTGAACCCCTTGAGTTCAGTGACAAATTCATAATAGTTGTAGGTAAATTTAAATAAGGTCTATCAGTTCACAATTGATGACGTAGACCAAAATATGTAAGTGCATGTACTATGATAAATCATATGGTTGGCCTAATCAATATATCTCGAACACAATACCCTGACAAGAAAGAATAATTTTTCTTTGTGTATCCCCATGACACTCTTACAACTGGTTATTCATTAGGCCACCAAAGGAAACCTCAAAATTTTTTTAAAAGTAGAAATCATGTAGATCATGCTGATCTAGTTTCTAACCCAAATAACCTAAATATCCTCTATTGCTTTATATTCATGTAACTCCCCTGGTTTTTTTTTAGTGAACATTTTGCTGTTAAAATACTTAATGGAGAACTTGGAGAAAAAGAATGGAAATGCTTACGAGGAAATTGCTTCTGGCCTCTGCAGTGGAAAGAGTAGAATCAAGTTGCTGCATATTTTTTTCCCTAGGGGATGAAAGTGATGCATTCCTACTCTTACATAAAACAAACAGAACCATTTACAGATCTTTCATTTTCTCTTAATAAGCCTTCAGATCAACTCAGGCTAATCCTAACAAGCAGAACTGCCCTGGGAGACGATATTTGGAAAAAATATTACCTTACCTTATTTTGCTTTTAAATTATATTGTTCATGGTAAACCAGGTGTCAGAGTGTCCTAGACTAAGTTAAAAGATGTCCTAGCTACTGAATAAGATGAATTACGTAAAAGAAAGAAGTCCACTCACATCCCCAAAATTTCAATACATCTTTAAAGTAATTGGTCACTTTCAACATTCTTGATAAGCTAGATAGATGATGTCTCTGTGACTATATGATCTCTCCACAAAATATATATCCTTTATTCCTCTAAGCATACTCTTTCTTATCTAGAAATGTATCTTGTCTCTATGCAACAGTATGCATTTGTTTATTCATTCCATTCTTATGTGCTTATATTGAGATTTTGCATAATCTCATCACTCAAAGATCTAGCAATGTAATACACAGAACAAACCAGGTGTGAATGTGAACTGCAGTGCAAATTGGAGTATAATGAGCAGCACAGAAATAGTACAAAATACCTTAGGAATTCAATCTTTCAGCAAATACATAATGAGGTCCTACTAAGTATTGAGTACTGTTGCAGGTACTGGAGGTACTCAGTAAACGAAACAAAGTCCCATTCCCACATTCTACTGGAGGAAACAAAACAAATCAGGCAATTATACAACATGACAGAGTATCATATACTACAAAGAAAGTAAAGCAGGGTCAGGAAGGTAGAGAGTGCCAGAGGGAGCAGAGGTTACTCTTTCATACATGGTAGCCTAGGAAGGCCTCTCCAATAAACTGACGATTGAGCAGAGATTAGAATTAACTAAGGATAGATTGATATCTGAGCTAAGAGTGGCCTCAGCAAAGGGAATAGTAAACTCTGTGTCTTAATGTGGGACTGGACTTGATGTCGGAGGAAGAGCAAAGATGCGCATGTAAGTCTAACACAGAGGTAGGGAATGGAAGGTAGCAAGAGATGAGGCCTCAGAGGTAGTGAGGGAGGAGCCAGGTTATGTAGGGCACTGTAAGATGGAATGATTTGGCTTCAACTTTTCGTGCAATGGGAAGCCTTTGGAGATGGCAGGCAAAGTGATGTGATCTGACTTAGGTTGTAAAATATTTCTGGGGAGCTCAAATATATGGGGATGATGGAGAGATACTCCAAATTTGCCTGAAAGCTGTTCCAGTGAATGGAAACATCTACAAAGGGCAGGAAAAAAAGCAGTGACTGTAGTGAAAATAACGTATGGTCAATAGCTGTTGGAATAAACAATGAAAAAGAATGAAAAATGAGAGCAGTAACCAAAGTCCTAGTTCTAGGACTGAAACTCAAAAGTGCACAGAAGGAGCCTGTGGCTGTGGTAGGCAGTTCTAGCATGGGTCCCCAGAGTGGCCTGAGCCAGTTTCTTCTAGTGAGTCTCTTTTTATACCCACCTGTCTCTCACTCTCTCCATGTACAGAAGGATGTAGGGTGAGGGTGCAGACCCTTGCACAGTCAAATATCTGCATATAACTTTTGATTCCTCCAAAACTTAATTACTAATAGCCTACTGTTGACCAGAAGCCTTACTGATAACAGAGATAGTTGATTAATACATATTTTGTATGTCATATGTATTATATACTGCATTCTTACAATAAAGCTGGAGAAAAGAAATGTTGTTAAGAATATCATAAGGAAGAGGAAATGCATTTAGTGTATATTTACATTTTTTCTTTATGCATATATAAATATGGAAAGGTATCTATGTAGCTATCTTTATATAGATACATGTTTCTATATCTATATTTTGTACACCATTATATACATATATATACATTATATACAGTTGACCCTTGAACATACAGGTTTGGACTGCATGGGTCCATTTATACGCATATTTTTCAATAAGTACTATAAATATACTTACTCTTCTTTATGCTGTTCTTAATAACATTTTCTTCTCTCTAGCTTACTTTATTGTAAGAGGATAGAATATAATCATCTGGCCTTTCAGCAACCACTCAAGTAATGAGGCCCCATACTTTGTGGTGTTTACTCCAAGTCTGAAAGCAGCAGGTTACCTGGTGCAGGTGGGACACTGACCGAGAGACAGAGAAAGGGGCAATTGCAGGAACCCCCCTAACAACAGCACGTTAGAACACCCAGGTGTGGCAGACTCTTCTGCACAGTAATGACTTAGCTACAGTTTTATTTAAAATCAGACTTTTTAATATATAATTGTCATGTCATTTGCTTACCTAGCCTTTAAGAAATATTTTTATTGGCACAAATGCTTTGATAGAGTATCTACAAGATTTCTGGGGTAATTTTAACTAAAATGTGGTTCTGTAGAGAAGTGTGGAAATACACTTTTGGTTAGCACTACTTGGCACACAAAAGCACTTTTTAAATTCTCTACATAGGAACCCTGAATGTTCTTTCAGAAATGGGGCCAACTGTTTGCTGGGCAGCTACTGGGCAGCAGTGCTGCACGTCGGTGTGGGGGGGTAAAGAATGCGTCCCTGACCTTGAGGTTGTCTTTGGTAAGCAATGACTCAATGGAGTGGCAGAGAGGACCGCACTGACAATGCATGCAATCTGTCTGAGGCCTGTGTCGTTTTAATAGCTGTAAGACATCTGGCTGCATATGATTTTAGTATACTTTAATGGGTTCATAGTGAGCCAGCCTCACAATTTTCCAGGTACATTTGTTTGTGATTTCAGAGGGAAGTTAAGATGTCAGAGTTAGATTTTCGTTGTATTCCTGCAACATTTCAGGCTGTGCTCATGACCCACAGAGACCTCTGAGAAATAAAGCAGCTGATGTAATGCAGTGAGACCGACAACAAGCATCTCGTACCTGATTAGAGAATGGAGCACTGTTTTCAGGAACAAATCAGAACTTTAAAAAAATCTATGAAATAGAGCCCGGCTGGTGTAGCTCAGTGGATTGAGCACGGGCTGGGAACCAGAGGGCCCCAGTTCGATTCCCAGTTGGGGCACATGCCTGGGTTGCAGGCCAGGTGCCCAATGAGGGCCATGTGAGAGGCAACCATACATTGCTCTTTCTCCCTCCCTTCTCCTCGCTCTGAAAATAAATAAATAAAATCTTTAAAAAAAATCTATGAAATAGAGACATGACTTTCTGTTAAATAAAATATATGGAATTAGAAGTGCTGATAGTACTGTCACATGTGCCAGCTGGGAGAATATTTCTGGCAGCTTTGGGGTTTGCTTTAAAAATAAGTAGTTCTAACTTTATAAAAAATAATCAACTATTTGAATTTGGTCCTCATCCAGAGTAGAGCAAATATATGAACTTCGTTCTATCAGGATGTTTAAAAATTAGTCATTTGATATTCCGCTTATGCCAGAATGGCAGACCTGCTTTTCTGAGCAAATTCTCAGAAACATATAATTTTAAGGAAGAGGAAAATCTGAAATGTAAAGAAACTTGTGAGAAATGGGATGGAAAATATATGTAAATCTAAACAGATATTATATATATATATATACATATATATAGTCAAAAATTATGAAACAGTGGTAGCAGGTACATTAGGTAGGAAATGATTAGTGTTTTAAAAGTCATGCTTTGTTCTGGAAAAGGGTTAATAAATTGATCAATATTAGAAGTTTGGGGTGAAATTCAAGGATAAAAGCTAAAAGAAACATACATATTTCTGAAACAGTAAGAGGAAAAAACAAAAGCAATAATATAGAGAAATAAGACAAACAGAAAAATTAAGATCCTACGAGTAAGTCACAGAAGACCAACAGCCACAATAAAAAGGAATGAACTACAAATAACCCAGAAAGAAAGGAAGAGAAGATATTAGAGTTTAGAAATACAATTAAGAAAACACTATTTACTATAGGTGGTAATAATAATAAAACAAAACTCTTAACACCCAAATGAGTAAGCCTTGTCTGAAAACAGATACTTTTGAAAGATTTTAAAGAAGCTCTAAGTAAATAGCTATGCATCCATATTTATGGAAAGAAAACCACAAAATCATAAATATTTAAATTCTCCTTCCAAATTTTAAATTAAAGGCAATTCTATCAGGATATTAGCAGATTTTATATGGAACTTGAAAATCTCCCATAAATTTATATGGACGTACAAAGCCCAAAGAGTAGACAAGACCTTCTGAAGAGAGGGAATAATGGGAAAACTTGCCCTATGAGTTCTCATTATTAAATATAATGATTAAGATATATATTTGTATATTCAGGCTGAAATGACATGTTAAAATACTTTAATGATTCACCTGATGCTGATGCTGAGCAATGAGAATAGGATCCTGACCAATCAAGATGGAGGTCTAACAAATCCGGACAAGTGGGAGAAGACAGGCTTCCGGTGCGCACTGGCTGAATGCCAGCTCTGGACGAGAGGATGAGCTGATGAGAGAGGCGAAGGGAGGCCTAGAAAGAGACCCTTCCACGGACACCGGTCCGGCAGGGATGCCACTCGGGCTCTGGGGAAGGAACAGCTGTTTCATCAGATGAGACGGAGACAAGTATTTTTTGGTATTAAAAAATATACAAAATTTAATTTCAGATGGTTAAGTACATAAAAGTGAAGGGAAATACCTTTAACATTTTATAAGAATATGTTTAATGCTTCTGTCATTAAGATAGGTAAGATCATAAAACAAAAGATTGATAAAATTGACCGTATTAAAATGACCCACTTATGTTCATCAGATACAGAATTAAAATGTTAAACTTGGAGAACTTATTATCAAAACATAAAACTAACAATTTAATATCTAGAATATATAATGAAGGGCTGAAAGTCAGTAAGGAAAGGATAAATAATTGTGTAGGAAAATGGGCATAAACATAGAAAGGTGAATGATGAAAAAGCATTCCAAAATTGTGCTCAACCTCATTAGAAGTTTGGGAAATGCAATGTCTATTGAAAATAAAAAGGAGAGCAGGATCTATAGATAAATGCAAACTCACATGCTACTGAACAGAAAGTTATTTGACACGACGACTTTGGAAAAAATTTTAACATTATTGTGTGTTAACATGTACATTTATTATAACCGAGCAGTTCTACTTCTAGGCGTACACCACAGAGAATGGGCACCACTAAATCTATATGAGAATGTTCCCAGTAGCCATCTCTAAACCAGCAGCAAGCCAGAGGCAGCCCAAGTGCACGCTGGCAACAGATGGGTGCGTCCTTTGTGCTGTGTGCACACCGTGGGATGCTACACAAAGAAGGGCCGGGACAGATTATATATGAACATCATTTTGCACTAAAAAAGCAAGCCCTTAAGAAGATTCCACATATATAAATAAATCTCAGGAACAAACAAGCCAAACAACGTATTTTAGGAATTTATATACATAATGATAAAAGTTTATAGAGAAAAAGCTAGAGATGAATAAATGTAGGCTGTGTGGAGGGGATGGGGGGACGAGATGAACTAGGAGAGGAGCACGCATAGATACAAAGCGCTGGTCTTGTTCTAGATCTTTACATGTGTTCTCTATATTCTTTTGTTATTTCTCAAGTATTACAGTTTGAAATATGTAGTAAAAGGGGAAGATAAATTACATGTGTAGACTTCATTGTATTTCAAAATCAAGATAGAAAAATATTAAGCATAATGATCATCACAACCAAGAGCCCACTAGTTCACAAGTTTTACATTACAACTTCCAGCAGACCCAAGTTCACGTGTATACGTTTAGTTGTGAAATAGTGTGTTCAGCTATACACTATGTATAGCATTTAGGGGAATTTAAAAATTCAGCAGTGAGCTCTTGCAGGGAGTTAACAGGATTGTTTGCATGTTTGACAATACTTCGAACTTAGAAGAATCCTATTGAAGGTGGACTAGCAAGTAGTCCAGACTGTGGGCCAGTGACAGGGGCACAGCGATCTCAGACGCTGAAGCAGCGTCTTGAGAATATCAAGCACCTGGGGATGGAGTGAGTGAATGGATTCTGAGAGGGAACTTTTAAAATAAAGGTGAAGGATCACATCAAACAAACACTTTTGCTGTGTAGTCTTCCCCCTTAACACACCAGGAAGAGAAGACAGGGAGAGGTTGCCCCACTTAGGTCACTTGTCAGGACGGATCAAAGCTGAGGCAGAGGATCCAGTAGCTCTCTCTGCCAAAGGACCTGTCGTGGCTACGGGCCAAAAGAAATGGGGTCCGACTTCCTGTGTCAGAGGAAACGTTCGTGTGGGCAATCGATGCAGAGCTCATGTCAAAAAGAGCAAGATGGTCAGATGACATGCCTCAGGAAAAACATGTTGTAAAGATTGATAATGACTGTCCATAGACACTTCCCAAACTTCTGACGTGATCCTTTCTAGTGGGCCATGTTGATTTACTAAGAGCTTCTCTCTTACTTTAAACTTCAGCGTTTGTACTCTTCTACTTGCCCCGCCATAGGTGTATGAGGGGCTTTTATTTCACCTTTGCAGCTTGAAGAACCATGCAATCTTGGGCAAATGCTATTTTATTTAAACAGGTAGAAATTTGATCATTTTTTTTTCTGAAAGCAAGTGAGACTCCTATCCTCAGCTTGTGTTTAGTATGCAGATGTTCCCACCAGTTACCGTGCTGTCTCAGGAAACAGTGATTGATGTGTTAGAGAATAGCTTTGACGATAGCCCAGAGTGGAACAAGTGAAATTGAATTGCCTCTGTAGTTTTCTTTTCTTATTTCTGTGTTACGTGATTTCCTGGAGATGGTGAGGGTAGAAACACTGCCAATGTCTTCTTTTCGATGATTAATGAAAATTAAAGTCAGTCGGTTGTAAGGAGTCAAATTGAAGTAGCTTTAACATTTAGTTTCATACGATAATGACCAAACTTTTTGAGTCTTAACATAAAAATAAAATAAAATATATAAATATTTCTTTTCCATTCTAACCATATGTACCCTTCACAAGCATATTTGTAAAAACATGTTTCTATTTCATAAGAAAACAGCATCAGTTCTAGTGCACTCTGGTTTGATGTACCAAATTATAAATAGACAAACACACAAAAATTTACTTAGCTAAGCTAAAACCACTTTTCCAAGAATTTCCTCCCACCCATGGTTGTGAAAGGAGGTTGGCCACAGGAGAAACTGAGATTTAGGGGTAGAAGTGGATCAGTTGCCACAGCTCCTAAGGTCATGTAGGGAGGTACCAGGTGGCACTGTAGGGAAGTACCAGGTGGTACCATAGGTAGCACCTGCTGCTGTTGGTCTGCTGGCTTATCTTCTTGGGTTGGGGCAGCAACCAGTGCAGCTAACCACCTAGACCACTAGAGTTTGCCAAACTTCCTTTGCCAGTAGACACAGTTCTTTCTCTTTTATGAGAGGAGGTGAAGCTCTGCTCACCTGCCTCCCTGATGGTTATTCCCTTACATGGGATTGCTGATTCTCCTAAAGACTTAATTCCAACACCTCCCTGCCTCCTAGAGCTGTAACCATGCTCACCTTCCAGAAGGCCCCAGAAGACAAGGTAAAAGGTGTAACCTGTGAGGAGTCTCACACCACATCAAAAGTTCTAAGAATAAGTAATTTCCTGTTGATACACATCTAGGTCACATACATGGAAGTGGATCCCAACAAATATTGAATTAGGGTGGAAGGAAGATAAAGTTGGACTGGACAGAATTTGTTAACAGATGCACTTAGCAGAGATTCTGGATTCAATGTATTAACTTGGGCAGCTCGGAGTTGTTTAGGTTGGTTGACTCAAAGAAATGTGGACCCAAAGTTGGCCCAAACTGAAGAAAATTGGGGTGTCCAAACTTCTTTGGGGTAGCATAGAGGAAGGTATCTAAATGTTTCAGGAGATCAAAACTCTAAAATGGATTTGCCATGAAAATCACATACCCAGCTCCTAACTGTTTCTTCCAGAAGGTTCAGAGAACAGTCTCTTCACCAGGGTTGTGAGAAATGAAACATCCACATCCTTGAAGGGTTCTGTCATAGCTTTCGTTGGTAGGCAAGAAATGACAGTGGCGACTGCTGTCCTCAAACTTAAAGCATAATTTCAGTGGAGAAGATAGGATCCCAGAATGCTAGAAGCCAAGTGGTGGCAGGAAATGGCCAGAAATAAGCCGAAAGTCATGATTGTATCAGGCAGCAGAGGAACCGTGAATGGAGGTTTGATCTACCGAGATTACTGGTGTTGGCTGACTGATCGATTCAAATCCCCAAACTTAGCCCAATTCAACTAAACAGAGACTTTTGAATGAGAGCCTGGGTTCTCTTGAAAAAAGATCCTTCTGTCTCACCAAGAATGCACAGTATTAACATTTACACTGTTAAAATGCAGGATGGGACCCTGCCCTTGCATGACTCAGCCTCAGTAGCCTTACCCTAACCCCTGTTAGATGCTAAACGTTTTTATTTAAAATGTTGGTATCTTGTTCGTCACAGATTTTTGCACTAACTTTGACTTTAAAACGCTGCATTGAGCCCTGGCTGGTGTAGCTCAGTGGATTGAGTGCGGGCCTGAGAACCAAAGGGTCACAGGTTCAATTCCCAGTCTAGGTCACATGCCTGCGTTTCAGGCCAGGTCCCCAGTAAGGGGCATGTGAGGAGCAACCACACATTGATGCTTCTCTCCCTTTCTTCCCTTCTCTAAAAATAAATAAATTTAAAAAAATCTAAATCTGTATATACATATATATGTATATACACACACACATATACATATAACTATATCTATATCTATATTTCACATTGAATATATTGTATTAAAACCTGGCCGGTGTGGCTCCGTTGGTTGGAGTGTGATCCCATGCACAAAAAGGTTACAGGTTCAGGTTCAATTCCCAGTCAGGGTCCGAATGGGAGGCAGCCCATCAGTGTTTCTCTCTCACATCGGTTTCCCTCCCTCTCTCCTTCCTGCCCCTTCTCCCTCTCTCAAACAATAAACATATTTTTTAAAATGATAAAAGATATAGTACATTAAAATATTATTTGTCTTGATAACTAAGCTGTTTGGCACCCATAACATTTTGTGCCAGAGAATAGTTCTCAGGGACTCGCGTCTCACTCAGTTCCCAGTGGTGCATCCAGCTCCTGCGGGATTTCCTCCCGCTTCTCGGTTCCGGGACACACGGGTGCAGCTGTGCGGCAGCTTCCTCTGAAGACCCCCACGTGGCTTAGGGAAGAGATAACGAGATAGATGAGGGTTAACTTTTGACCTTGTGATTTCAGTTTGTCACTCTGGGTCTCAGGTTCTAGTTTGTCCCCACTCTCCCCTGTTTCACATTCATGTTGTGTTTTTCATCCCAGCTTCTGACCCTGCTGACCTGCAGTGAATGCTGGGCCACCACCAGACAGGGAGGCGAGAGCGGTATCTTAGATTTCTTCACCGGATCGCACAGTCGTGTTAGCGCTCATTCCTATAGCAACCCCTTATTCCAGGTCGCTCAGAGCGGTTCTGCTCTGCTTGAACCCTCAGAGTACCTGGTTGCTTTTTCTTTAGGTTTTTTTTTTCCTTGGAAGTTCTTCAGTGCTCTCCTAACTCTTCTGGTTCCACCCTGCGAGCCTGCCAGCAATGTACAGGAGTGTTTGAACCGCAGCAGCAGGCGGCTCGAGTTCTTCGCCAGCGGAATTCTCAGCTCCCATTTACATAAGCAACTGGCAGATCCTCTCTGACTGTTCACCAGATGTGGCCAGACATGTCTGGCTCGCTCTCTCTCTCAGGCTGTAAGCCCAGGCTACCTAATATTGTACAGCTCTGAAATATGACTCCAGTTAATGGACAACCCAGGCTGTGTCCTCCAGAGCTACTCCAATAAGTACACACTTTCTTCTACGTAATGCCACACCAACGCATTGAGAGTTGTTTTTTTGTGTTGCTCATAATCACACTTCTCATGCAAGCATTCTTTTTATCTAGTTGAAAGACTTATTCCTCAAAAATATGTGATTTTTCTAGACTTATCTGTATTAATTTCCTAGGGCTGCTATAACAAAATGCTACAAACTGAGAAATTTGTCTCACAGTCCTAAAGGCTAGCGTCCAAAATCAAGGTGTTGGCAGGGCCATGCTCCCTCTGAAACCTGAAGGGGAACCTTTCCTTACCTCCGCCTGGTTTCGGGTGGTTTGCTGGCAGCCTTGGGCGTCCTTGTGAGGCAAAAGGAAAACCAAGAGCAAGGTCCCAAAGCCAGATAAAGAAAGTGTATTTAGCAGGGTGTGGTCAAATGCACAGGTGTTGCTGATTAAGTCAGGTAGTTCAGGGACAGAGAGACTTGACCCCGGGAGGTCGTGGGCAATGTGGCATGAATGGTCTCTGGAATTTCTAAAGAAAATGGGAGCTGAGGTAAAATTGTGAATGGAGACAACTCTTATCACCATCAGTGTTGCAATCCAAATTGTTATGGAGACACGGACCGACCAGTCTCATTCCACAAGTTAACTCCTTTAAAATCGCCTCACCAGCTGTTCCTGAAGCCGCCCAGATGGCTAATGGCGTGTTCCCAAGAGCAATTTCCTAAATGGGTTGTCCACTCAGTCTCTGTAGCTGTTCTCTGTTGACTAGTCATAAACATTAGTTTTCATAAAAACCAGCTAAAATACAATGTTTTCTGAAAAGAATTTTATGAGTTTTCATAAAAACAAGAAAATTAGATTTAGTTGTTTGCTTTCTTTCCTTTTTTTTTTTTGCAAGATTACTATATAGTTGGTGTATGCTTCCTTCAGGAGGTATATGCTATTTGTGTATTTCTTTCTTACTAATCATGGTAGAAAAATGTTGGATTTAAGTTGTCATTATGTTTTATTTCCATGGTTTAGATGTATACAGTGGTTTTATTTTAATGCTGAATTTTTTATGCATGCCTACTAAATTTTATTTTCTTAGTTCTGGTTTGTCACCCCAGTCAGCTGACACTTTGTGTACATCAGTGAGCCACCTTTCTCTATTTTGTTCCAAAGTCTCAGGAGACATTTTTACAAATGTCTTTGATAAATCAATATAAAGTATTTTTTTCAAATCTCCCCTGATAATCCTAGCCATAGTTAATCCATGGTGGTGTCCAATAATCAATGCATCCTTTTTGAAAAATTTAGAATCAGCCTATTTAACTTTCACTTCTAGAAGTCTGCTAGGAATCAACCATTAACACATTAGTCTAAACTCTCATAAAACTACATTTTTACTCTAATTTAGAAAATTTTCACCAGTTTTCTGGAACTTCCTTTACCACTATAAAAAATGGAAAAAACCCAACAATGATTTGTGATTACATCTGCAAATTATTCCACTACTAGGCTTTGGGGGACGTTCCCATCTCATGTCTCCTGACCTGGGATTTGCTTTTTACAAATGTGTTCTCGGGCTTTCCATGTTTGAATGTGATTCTCTTAGTAGGAAAAAGGAGGATGCAAAATAGGAACTGAGTACTCCTCCTTGTCCATCTACCCAGGTTCTAACATAGGAAGTTATTGTTTATAAATGTTTGTTTATAGTTTGCTTTGCTCACGTCCAGTCTCCCTTCCCTGTCACTCAATGTGAGCGACGTGAGTGCAGGAACTTAGCCTCATCCCTTGCTGTATTCTTAGCACCTGGCTCAGTCCCAACACCCGTGGGGGCTCAGAGAACATTTGTTGAGGGAATGTACTCCTTTCAGTTGCCTTTTTTTTTTGGTCATGCTTTTAAAAAGTCTATTTTATATGTATACATACATATGTATCTCAGAGAAATTTTACAATAAAATCTACCTTCTCTTTGTGAGAAGAAATCTTAGAACTTTGTACTGCCAGTTCTAATAGTTCTGTATCATAACCCTTATATGTGAGTCTTCTCTATCTTAGCTAAGAACATATTCTGACTTTATGAATTACGTGCATGTAACCCTGAAAATGAATTCGCAACACCACCGTTTAGATTGCTAAGCAGTTCATGGATTATCGTCAGTTAGTTTCAGTCTAGCTTTGGAGTCTAAGATGTGGAGGGTCTCTGTCAGCTTCACTTCTGACTCATGTTATTCATTTGGGAGGCTTGTCTTGACCCATCTTCTGTGACAACTTTTTATAAGCCGCTTATTCAGCAGTTCAGTTGTGCTGGAAATATTTTCCGAGATTTAGACTTCCTATCAAAGGACCATCAGTTTCACTCTGCAAATCCAGGGCTGCTTTTTCCCTTTGTCTCCATTTCTTTGCA
Organism: Micronycteris hirsuta; assembly: GCA_004026765.1. NCBI lineage: Eukaryota > Metazoa > Chordata > Mammalia > Chiroptera > Phyllostomidae > Micronycteris > Micronycteris hirsuta. The sequence continues at coordinate 279,885 of PVJI01000203.1, forward strand.
CATAAAAACTGAGGTAAAAATAGTGTTTACATAAGATCCATCCTTATTGCACAATTTTATTTTCCTTATTTATATTCAAACAATTAAATGTGCTTTTTTCTTGTAAATGCTTTTTCTCCATTTGTTTTTATAAGTGCTATCTTAGAATTGATATATTACTGATTTAAAAATACATGAATCTCTCAGTTGAATAAGAAGCTTCAAAGAAAGTGGGTGGTGGTGGGAACCATCAGATGGAGAACAAAGCTGAGAGAGACACTTTTTGCTGCATACTTTTCTGGGAATTTTTATTTTAAGAGCTATGTGAAAACATTGCATGTTCAAAAATTAAAAAGAAAAAGAAACCAAGAAATGCAATAATTTAAAATACTTTTATTCAAGCTTTTAAAATGCCATGTAACAATAAACTACCTAAATTAGGAATATTGAGTTTTGATGTTTAGAATCTTAAGAGCTGACAAAGGATGACATTGGAGATAAACAAACCATACATGGACTCAGGTTTCAGAAAAGTTCTCTGGATATTCAGACTTAGAAATGATGTCTTTTCATGTCTAGAAGAGAGTTGTTTTCTAATCCTTTGAGATGTTTTCCCTTCAGTTATCCCTCTGGTGGAGCCTTTCCTCTTCACCTCCCAGAAGACCACTCCATCCCTCTCCTGCATTCCTCACCCCTGTGTTCCCTGGCCCCGCCCTCCTGTCCTCGCCCTACATCCTACCTCAGTCCAGCCATTCTTGGCACAATTCCACTGGAGCACTAGCTGTTCGAACACCTCGGGTGGTTCTTCGCTCCTCTAATTTATCTCGGCCGTGGTTTCTTAACCCCAGCACTATTGATATTTTGGACTGGATAATTCTTGGTTGTGGGAGGCTGTCCTGTGCACTGTAGGGTGTTGAGCAGCACCCCACAGTTTAGTGGGCACTTGACCTCTATCCACTAAATTCCTATCCAGTGCAACAGCCCAAAATGTCTCCAGACATTCACAAATGTTTCTTGGAAGGCAAAACCACCCTGGATTGAGAGCTGCCGATTTAACCCTATCCTATTAATTTATTTTTTCTTTAAGATTTCATTTATTTATTTTTAGAGAGCAGGGAAAGGAAGGAGAAAGACAGGGATAGAAACATCAATGTGTGGTTGCCTCTTGCGTACTCCCTACTGGGGACCTGGCCCACAACCCAGCCATGTGCCCTGGCTGGGAATCGAACCACAACCCTTGGGTTTGCAGGCCCGTGCTCAATCCACTGAGCTACACCAGCCAGGGCCCTATCCTATTTATTAAACTCAATTTCTCACTGCCGTTTCTTTGTGTTTCTATGAATATGCTATGCGCATTGCAAATGTGGTCCAGATGGTTCCTTCCTCCATCTTAGAAAGTTCTCTTCCCTCCCTTTCACATATGTGTAAGTGTTCTTCATCTCTTATTTTCTTCTAACTAAATAGTAGCACTGATTTTATAAAAAATAGTTTATGGCCCTTACATACAAATGCAGTTCTTTCATCATTAGCAGTGAATTCATGTATTTAAAATAGTTTATTTCCCTTTACAAACTTCAATAAATCTGTCTCTTTAGTTAATAATTCAGGCTGATGACTCAGTTTCTACATTATGCTTACTTTTAAAAAACACTCAATGATTTTTTTTTGCTGGTGATTCTTGCATACACCAGTAAACTCTTTTATTGGTAACTGGAATTACCCCAGAGCAATCAAAATGATTATTCATCAGAATTTTTCTGTCTGTGTTTATACATTATCCTATCTGCATTACAATTTTTTGAAATTTGACTTAAGGGTCAGACGTACTATCTGGGCTTTTCTCTGAAATTACTTTACATAGTTGCAGTAGGACTCTGTACTGAAGATTAAATGGATTAAAAATTCTGTTTACCAGATGCTTTCTTCTGGGATACACTAGTTTTCTTCTGTATTTAATGTGCTCACCTTATGGCTTCTTTCTCTCCATTTTCAAGTAAGTCCTAAGTAAACAAACAAAAATAACATGTCTTATCTCACATTTTATCCTCTCACCTTCCCTGCACCACCAACATTTACTAAGAGGCAGTCTGGCCCTGGCTGGTATGGCTCAGTGGCTTGAGTGACAGCCTGCAAACCAAAGGGTCACCAGTTCGATTCCTAGTCAGGGCACATGTCTGGGTTGCAGGGCCAGGTCCCCAGTAGAGAGTACACAAAAAGCAACCACACATTGATGTTTCTCTCTGTCTTTTTCTCCCTCCTTTCCCTTCTCTCTAAAAATAAATAAATAATATATATTAGAAAAATAAAAGACAGTCTGCTCTACCTTACAACATGCATCACATAAGTATCCCCCACCTGCCACCAGAGAAGTGCATTACATTGACACTAATTGACAAAGCCAATGGTTTAGTGTAAGTTCTTCTCAAATAAGTACCATTATGATGTATATGAATCATCACCCCTTTTTTCTTATCCAAATATATCAGACGTTGTTTGGCCTCCACATGGGCAAATTGGACAGAATAGCCCACATTAGTAATGATCTAAGGAACTCTTGCTCCTCTTTTTGGACAGGACAGAGTCCCACAGCTTAAACAAATTCAGAAACTTTGTCCTGCGCCTGTCACTGACAGTGGTCACCTTCTATGCCATCTCTCATGCTAGCTATCTACCGTTTCACCGGAGTTTCTTCTACTCCAGTTCTCATATTCAGTGGATCAGAATCTATTTCAAAACTGCTTAGTGAACTTCCTAGCTACACTATTGTTTCCTGAAAGTCCTCCTACTGGTATATTTGAACATGTTCTCTCTGACCTTTGTTCTATCTTCACACAACATTAAAAAAAATAAAAGGCTGACTCTATCTTCTCGCCCTTAAATTCTATTATTAACAAAGAAAATTGGACTGTTCCTCTACCTTTTGCTCCATATTTCGGACTTCAAATGCCCTCTTATACCTTTTCTTTGATTTCACATGTACAAATACAAGTCAGGAATCTGGTGCACTCCTGTGGTGAAGGGCCCTAGAGACCATGGCCACACAAACATTTGATCTTAGGTCCAGGAAGCATGAGAGGGGCCGCTAAAGCCTCTGTCAAGAAGGAGTCACTGGGGGCTCCAGCAGGAATGCCCACTGAGTTTCATGTAGACAGAGTCTAGAGCCTTTTGCTAGAGTGGGCCCATTTACACAGGGTCAATTCAAGAGTAGCAGCATTAGTTACATTTAGTAAAATTTGTAAATGAGGAGTATTTGTAAATGCCTCCAGAATCAAAAGGACTAAAAGTACACTTGCATATCCTTACTGAGTGTGTGAAATGAAACTCCATGGAGGAAGGTGTCAAGGTAATGTCGGTACCTGTGTTCCTGGGAAAGACAGATACATTCAGATCTTGGTGTAAAGATTGTGTGTGATCACCCCACCTGGTGTGGCTCAGTGGATTGAGCGTGGGCCTGTGAACCAAAGGGTCAACTGTTTGATTCCCAGTCAGGGCACATGCCTGGGTTGTAGCCCAGGTCCCCAGTAGGGGGTACAAGAGAGGCAACCACACACTGATGTTTCTCTCCCTCTCTTTCTCCTTCCCTTCCCCTCTTTCTAAAAATTAATAAAATCTTTTTTTTTTTAAAAAGATTGCGTGTGATGACAAAGCTCCTGGCATACCTCATGGGAGCCTGGTAAAGCTGCACGTGTCCCCTCAGAGATGAAGGTGAACGTGACTATGAAGCTGTTGAAATAGACACTTCAGAACAGAATGTATTAGCCAAATCTGTAACAGCAATATACTTACCAGTTGTTGATGAGATGTAGTTAGTAATTTTAATAAAGCCGGGTATTGGGTCTGGGGCCTTAATGGAGGAAACCACAGCATCAAGGTTGTAGTAACCCATGAGGCCCCCTTATTTTTTCAGGTTTAAGAATAGATAAAACCAGTTAAATACAAAAAGAGTGAGATTAATGGTCTTTTCACCAGTTTGTACCTGTATAAGAGGTCCAGACTGGGAAAGTGAGTTCAGAAGGCTCACTCTCCTACTGCCTTAAAGTGAGTCCCACCTGGACTGGTCTCTGGTCCCTGGAGGTTAGCCCATTAGCACTGTTTGTTTGGACTATTCCCACAGAGAGACTTGGCACACAGCTGTAGGCCACAGCTGCTCTGCGATGCTTTAGACCCACTTAGTAAACCAATAGCAGACCCTCAAGAAAAGGCCGGATTCCTAGGTCACCCATTGCCTTAAAGGAGAGAAGGCTGCCAGGTGAGCCCAAAGGAGTGGCACGTAGGGACAGGGTAGAAACCAGCTGCAGCAGTAGAGGGCAGCTCACCTGTGTCGCATGGGGTTAGCTAGGTTTTGTGGCTCCCAGCGGATTGGCTAATTTGAATAATTTGGGAAGCTCTAGGATATTGACGCCCTGTCTAGTTGTCTGGTATCTGACCCTGGGGCAATTAGGGTGGGTGTTTAGTGGCCCAGAGTGTGAACTCCAATGAGGGAAGTGGTTGGGGTGTAGACTAATCAGCTGGTCAAGAAGGGGACCTGACCACCACTAGCCAGGGCCTCAAAATTGGGTGAAGACATCCTTGGGAAAGCAAAGCACACAAAATCAACACTGTATTAAACCTGTAGAAAAGGCAGGTTACTGGGCTCCTCCCCAGGCCTCCTGAACCGACTTCCTTGGGCATGAGTCTGGGAATCTGTGGAGCTAATTCATAGTAAGGTTTCAACTTATTCAAGTTGGGGTCTGGAGTTGGCCTGTTTGGGTTGCAGGCTACATCTCCAGCTCGAGCCCTGGACTCATTACCTGGACTCATTACGGACTCTTTAGGTCCCAGTCTCCTCTCTGCAAAATCAGATATAATGATAGAAACGCCCATTTCTCTGAGGCGGTTTTCAGTAGTAAGTGAAATAATGTACTTACAGCGTTTGCCACATAGCAAGTGCTTATGTGAACCTTAAAGGTATGTGTGCTTTAAAAATTCTTTGACAAAAGCAGAGGCTATAAATATTCAATATTTTAAAATAATTAATTTAAAAGGACCATGATAGTTGCATCAGATTTACACAAATACTAACACAGAAGCCGATCAAGTATATTTGTCAAGAATTTTTAATCAGGATAGCCACGAGGAAATCCACTCCCTCCGTCTTGATTTGAAATGAATCGTTTTTCATTTTTGGAGCATGTGTGTCTTCCTAAAGTCTTTAAACCTGTGTTGATAGTACATGTTTCACAGAGAGAAAAAAGGCTTCTTTAAAAGCCTGTAGCCTTTGTTCCAGCAGGAGAGAATTGACTGCTATCTGCTGGCAACTTCAGAAGTTGGAAAGACCCTATTGGCATTTTCAAAATCTATTTTTCCCTTTCCCCTTAGGGCCGCAGTAAAAGCAAAATTGTCCAGTAATGTGATGTTAGTGGCCTGAAAGAAAGTCTGAAATAGCCTTTTTCCATTTATAAGAAAATTATATTCCCTTCTCAAAGAATGAAACCTACCTGACTGTTGCAGGGGATCTGATATTTTTCAAAATTAATTTTAAAATAATAAGATTTATACTTTTTGGTCTGTTGTCAAAGGGTTTAGCAGACTTCCATCTGTCTTATGAACTTTAAATTACAATTTCAGTTTATTAGAATAGAATTGTTCATGCAAACAATTGTAATTTTAATGTACTAAGTTTACAGGAGCCCTCCCTGAATAAAATACCTGCATTTATTCCTCATTGGCTAAATTGTAAAGACTTTTTAATACAAAATTCTTCATACCTGTTATTAAAAACAGAAATGTCTAGCAGGTTATTTTACTCATTGAAATTACAAAAATGGGTAACATTTGGCTTGCTAAATGTTTACTCACTTCAAATAGTTGATTAAAGTCACAAGAAACTCTTGTAATAACTTTCTTGTTGGTCATAGTTTATATAATTTAAAAATTTATAGACCACATACTTTTAAAGAAGACAAGTGCCTTTCTCATATCTTTTTTTTTAAATTACTTTATTGTTGTTCAATTACAGTTATTTGCATCCTCTCCCTCCCCTCCCCCCCCCCCCCCCCCCCCCCCCCCCCCCCCCCCCCCCCCCCCCCAGCCTCCCTCCTCCCCCTTAGTTCCCTCCCCTTTCTCATATCTTAATGAGTAAACCTCCCCACACATTATTGCACATAAAACTTCTCTCGGAGATCATATTCACTCTTTTGTTTTGTTTTGTTTTGTTTTTTGCCCTGGCCGGGTGGCCCATTTGGTTAGAGCAACATCCTGTGCACCGAAAGGTTGCAGGTTCAATACCTGGTCGGGGTACATACCTAGGTTTCAGGTTCGATCCTTTGTTGAGGGGCATATAGGAGGCAATCCATCCATCAATGTTCCTCTCTCTCTCTCCTCCCCTTCCTATCTCCCTTTCTCCCTTCCTCCCCCTCTCTTTCTCTCTGTCTGGGAAAAAAAGAAATGTTTGCAGTACAGTTTATTTGGTTCACCCAGGTGTTTATCATCATTTATCACTATCTAGTCCCTTTAGGTGTCTAGCTCATATATGTCAGCAATCATAATAGAATACCAACAATACAGTTAGCACTTATTTTGCGCTCACTGTGTAGCCTGAGTGCTTTCCACAGTATTGTTTCATGTATTCCTCTGAACACTCTAAGAATAAAAATAGCATCTTTTTCTTTCCTTTTTTAACAAAAGAGAAGGTGAAGAATTAAGGAAATTAAATAACTTGTCTAGGGCCTCACAACTCCTCAATGGAAGATAAAATTCAAACCCCAGACTCTTTAATGCCGAAGTTCCTTCCTTAACCACCAGCCAAACAGCTTCCCTCCGTGGGGAAAGCATCCTGCTTTCCAGGGGCCGCCTCCAAGGGGAAACGTTTGCCCCTTCTCACTCTCCATGCTGAAAGCCTTTCTTCGTTATGGCCTGTGATGGGAGGGGCCTGGCTTACGCGCATAGTTCAATAGAATCACAAAGCATGCCACGTGTGTAATTTCAAATGTTTCAATAACCATATCTTTAGGTAGTACAAAGAAATAGGCAGAATAAACTTTAATAATATATTTTAATTAACCTAATGTGTGTAAAGTGCTATTTGAGCGCCTGTCGTCAGCCACCTTCATGCACCCAATAGATGGAAGATGCAGCCTAACCTTCTTCAAGTTACACTATCCAAGGGATTGTTGGGATAATGTAAATCAGCTTATTACAGAGATTAAAGAGTGTTAAAAATGACCATGACATTTAAGATCACAACTATGTTCAATAACTATCCATTATTTTTCATAGAGAAGCTTTTGATGAATATTTTACTATCAATTCCATTAAAGAAGATAGGAAATCATCTATCCAAATACATGCCGATCGCAGAGGCTAAAACTCAGGATGGCATCTGGGAACAAGGGGCGCCATCTGTGAAGGTTCACCATATTCTTAGGCATCTTCAGGTTATATTGCATTGGACGCTGCAGCGTGACGGGGGAGGCGTCACTGCCATGGGGGTTACACCCAGGCCGCTGCCGTCTTTTCAACATTTACAGCTCAAAGCTTTCTTGTTCAGTTATCTTCAGAAATGACTTTTGTGCAATTAGCACAGTCAGTGTTAGGAGTAAAAGTATTCATAGGAAGGAGTTTTCAGAGAATGTTTTATGTGGAAAGTAGCAGCTTGATCTTTTCTATGATAGTAATATCGAAAAACATATATTTTTGTTTTTTTTAAATTTTTAATTCTTATTCTATCACAGTTGTCCCATTTTCCCCCCTTTGCCTTCCTCCACCCAGCCCACCCCCACCCCACTCCCACAGTTAATCTTATACATTTTTAAAAGTAAAGAAATTTTTGATGGTTTCACCATCTTTAGTTTATCCTTTTATGTGGCACTTATTAACCCCATTCAAATGCCAGTTCCAATGTCACCAAAGCTTTTAGTGAAATGCCACATAAAATTTTATATTTTTAAATTATTAAAGACTCCTTTCATTTCAGTGTCTTAAATACCATTTATTGTCACGATCTATTCTCGGTTGTAACTAATTAAAACTAATTACATTGTGTGGGGTCAGTACATAGCCCTTCCCCCTCCCTGACCGAGGGCTGATCAGAGGGTCTCTGGCCAGAAGGAACGCATGTTGTTGTGGGAACGGATTGTAACTCCTTCTTTATCCCCTTTTGGGAGCGGCTTCTTGTTTTCCCACCTGCACGTGCACACTGAGATAACGTAGCTCTGGCCACACGTAGGTCTGTGCAACCTGGACCCGTGCTGCCTTTGTCTGGGACCCCTTGTAACGAGCCTCCGACTGGAGGAGGTGCGGTTTCTCGCACACCGACCTGCCGTGGGTCGCTGCACTCCCCTGTAACGAACGGCGTGTCCACATCCGCTAGTCCTCCGAGTGCTTTTTTCAGAATATCCTGAACACTGAAGCAGCTCCCCAGTTTGGAGCTCCCGTGTTGCACACTGAATATAATGACTACATTGTGTTTATTTATTTATTTACTTATTTGTGCCAGTTTGTATGTTTTCTATATCCCTCCCCTCTCTCCTTAATCTCTGTCAGTAATCAGTTATTTGTCTTTATATGGCATAAATAACAGGGAAACATGTATGTGGAGCTCATGGATATCCAAAATGTTAAAGCGAAGATATATTTTCCTACGTTTATATAAGTTTGGAATATAAGGAGATAATATGAAAGGGAATTTTTTAAAAAGAAAAACATCTGATTTATGAATATTATCTTTTAAACTTCATAACATTTACTTTCTGGACCTGGAATTCCTCAACTTTTCCTTACTTCTACTTTCTCCCATAGGATTATTTGTGAAATTAAGCAAAACAATGCATACGAAGTGCCTGAATATTTCTGCTAACACAGTGTGTCCCAAATTGGTCTCCTTCTTCTCTTCTCTCTACTTCCTGCCCTTCTTCCTTCTTGGCCTCCTCTCCATCCGATTCCTCTTAAAGCTCTCTGCTACTCTCCCCTCCAGCATAGCCAGATGATTTCATCTATTTTTAAGGCTCTCCAACAAAAATATATTTAAACACTGAAATTGATTTTTGCATTCCCTATGGCCAAAATTTTTAAGATTTAAAATATTCTAGATTGAACTAGCCACACAGCTATCATTAGTAAATATGCAATCAAAACAGTATATATTAGACATTTTGACAGTAGGTAGCCAACTTAAAATTAATGATTTCTTGGAAACACATCTCTTAAATACATGAATGGTATTCTTTTTCTATAGGAATAAAAGTTGAGAACCTTCATTCTCATTCTCACAGATACATACATGGAATGGAAGCAATTTTATTAGTTCAAAGTCATTCAGTTATTTTAACTTCTGAGTTATATGAGCACAATCACATTGTGATCTATCACCAAAAAAATGAAAGATTCATGGTTGACAGTTGATTAGACTTCCCTCGGTCTTGTTGGAGACAAAGAATTAAAACCACCTGACCTGCACAGTAGTTACTACTTTGTCATTAGTCATTTAATTTTTCAGTTTTTTGGAAGTTATCCAAAAAATTTTTTATCAAGACTTATTCAATGATAATATTATTTGTTATGCTTTCACTGGAAGGCACTTTCTTTATGGAATGCAATTGGGAAAAATAATTTGATTTTTTTTTCTTCATGAACAGAGAGCTGAGTTTTAATACTCTGGATCACCCAGAAGGGCCTCATGAAAGCATGCTGGATAGGCCTGCACTGAGGACACTTACACGTCATTGTCTTTATCTCGATTTTTAAAACAATTTCATGGTTGAAAACCATTACGTTTATTAACATAGTCTGATAGAATTAAAACATTATATCCACATGCAAGGGAGAGAAATCATTCATAATGTAATAAAACAGATTTTCCAAAGTTAAGGGCATTATGCCTTATATCGAATTGGGGAACATTTTTGTCCTACAAGTATGTGTATATCATTCCAAGTTTTAAAGTGAAATTTAGTCTAACTTACTGAAGTAAGCAGCCAAAAAAGGTAGATGCTGGCCCCTGGTAGATGAGGGCTTCAAGACACAGTTAATAATGTAATATATGTGTTATTTAAAATAAAACCCACAGCACTCGGACTAAGCGATTCTGTATCTAATGTGCATTTAGTTTGAATGACTAGGCAAGCAGCAAAGTTTTTGACAAGTAACAATGAGCAGGAATTTTTCATTTGAATGAAAAATAAGGAAGGGTTTATTTGAATGAAACTATCTTGAATGAGTCTTAATAAATGTTCAAGAATATTTCAAGCATGAACTAGCCTCTTTTAAAAGTTTTTAAATTGAATATGTGACATTGATCTGTCAGAAATAGAATGAGGATTTTTAACTTTTTCATGATTAATATTATGCATTTTCTTAATAAGACTTCAGAGAGGACCTACTTCTTAGAGACTAGGTATTTGGTCTCTGCTTTATATAAGTCTTGGAAAATCTCATTCTAAAATAGGTGGACAAGGCACAGAGCCTTGCCATGGGTTTGTCGCCAGGAGAAAATAAGCTTCTGCTGGCTCCCGTATTTCTTTCTTATTCTGTCTCTGGAGTGATGTATTTTTAGGAAGTCCAATAAGAGGAGCAGCAAAGTCTTTATATGATAATTGTCATCATTCTCTCTGCCCCACTACACCATCCACTGAGATTTAGAGTATCCCACACAGGCTATAATGCCCTGATTCTCCACCATGGGAGCTGAAAAAAAGGCGCTTGCTCGAGCACATCAGTTTTATAAAAACAAATTTAGTGACTTGAGGATTTCATAGTAAATCCCTTAATATTTACCATTTGTTTATATACTTTCAAAGTCTAAATATTCTGCCAGCAACACGCAGACCAGGTTGACAGACAACTGTTCCAGCTGTGGCGTGCGTTTGTGGCTTGTGGGCATGGCTGTCCCTTTCCCAAGGCTGTGTGACTGCGCCCTTCCAGTTCCCATTTCTTCTCTGTGTGGAACTCTTACCCTGAGCAAGAGGGCTGGGAGTGTTAGCCAGCTTCATCTTCCTCAGTGTTCCCAATTACTACTGTCACTACACTAGTGATAGTATACACTAGTATCATTTGTGTATATGTCTCTAAGTTAGGTTCTGGACCCAATTCCACTGGTGGGGTCGGGGGAGTGTTTTCCACACACAGTACCAAGCGATTCTCTAGATACCAGGTGGGTGTTCTACAATTCAACTCACTTCTGACACTATGCAGAAATAGTATCAGACTCCACAAGTTGAGGGCTCAGTGCTGCAAACCACTCAACACTCCCCTCCCCCTCCATTTCATTTAATGAATATTTATTAATTACTTTCTATATGAGAACCACTGTACTAGGCCCACGGGGATGCCAAACTAAGTAGACATATATCCTACTTAACATGCATGCATTTGTGTAAATACAGATACTGACACTACAGTCATCAAGGTGCATGTAAATGTTCTAAGACTACAGTGGAGAGAGTATCTCTAGCTGGGAGGGCAGAAAAGAACATAGAGCACCCAGATGATTAATATGTGCGTGTGTGTGTACACATACATATGTATATATACACACACACACATATGTATATAACCTGGTACATTATATTTTTCTGTTCCAACACAGACTCCTTTGACTGCAGGCTGTTTTTATTTATTTTTAGAGAGAGGGGAAGGGAGGGAGACAGAGAGGGAGAGAAACAGCAATGTATGGTTGCCTCTCACATGGCCCTCACTGGGGACCTGGCCCGCAACCCAGGCATGTGCCCTGACGGGGAATCGAATGGGGACCCTCTGGTTCCCAGCCCGTGCTCAATCCACTGAGCTACACCAGCCGGGGCTGCAGGCTGTTTTTAAAGAAGTACCTAATCCATTTTGTGTGCCTATCAAACTTGTTTACGCCTTCTATCCCCTTCCTGTGGCACTTGCTCCTCACAAAGGCCAGACAGAGACCTTGGAAAATGCAGCAAAAAGTTTTTCAAAGCAAATCATGACCATTTGAGTTTGAAATTAATCAACACCAAAGGCATCAACCCAGCTCATTCATTTCCGTTCAATAGAGGGAAATGTAGTCACTTACCTTAACCTTTTCTACAAAGAAGAAACCGTTGGAATATCACCCCAACAATGTTTATATTTGAAATAACATTGAATTGCCTTCTGTGGGGAAAACAGCCTGTCAGCGCCCTGGCAAGGGCAAGCCCTCCGTGGACGGGAACTGTCAGGGCCCTGCCTGCAGCGACGTCACCCAGCACAGCAGCTGAAGTGAATTTAGTAAAAGGAAAATAATGACAGGCTGGTCAAAGAGGCTTTGTTCTGTGTGTCTAAAAGGCTTTCAAGAACACAGAACAATTACAGCTTTTTAAATAATGTATGTTATCAAATACATTTAAAACTATCCTGAAATATTATTAGAATGTTAGTTACTGCTCCAGTATGGTAAAGGATTGCAGGGCAGACGTTTTATACAGCTGTTGACCTTGTCTCCTGCTATTTACATGCATATTTAGGGCTGAAAAGCTTTCAAGCTTTATCAGACACATTCACAGGTTTATTTATGCCAAAAGTTAAGCAAAAATGGAGAAATGATTAAGAAGTAGAAAAGAGCAGCATTGAAAAATAAATACATACTTGAGTAGTAACTCATGTGCAGGAAAGGAAAAGTAATAGTCTTTTGACACACTTTGCTTCATTCAGATCATATTTAAATAGCAGGCCTTGCCTGTATATCATTCCAAGAGGAAAAGTTACAGAGATTGTCACTCACTCTACTTGCCTTTTTCTGAAAACACTCCCCCTGCCTTCAAACCAGAGGCGAATCTCTGCTGTCGAGCGAATTCACTGAGTCAGTAGGTATCCACCCATAGTCTTGGCTAAGATAACTATGCTCCCTCCTGGAAATTTAGTATTAGGACGCAAAGACTAGTCCCTATGTTAGTTCAACACGAAAGTGAGAGAAAACAGAGTCTGAGTCAGTCATGCTGGTCCATTAGCAAGAGGACCAGAGAAATCGGCTCTTCAGAGAGAAAGAAGAAGGAATCCAACCCCCTGAGAGAATTGGAAGTGAAAACAATCCTGGGAGTGAATGAAAAAGACACATGGGACCATGCATGGGTCTATTCCTGGTGGTTTTTACTCTTTGTTGCAGTTGATTGGAGAACGTATTTCCCTTTCCTTTGGAGTCCTTGATATATCCTGGTAACTTTCTAAAATTGTCTCCCTTTAAAAAATCAGTGTTGGCCATTCCTGGAGGATGCTTAATGGTGTTGCATATGAAACACCATGACACTAAAAATGAGAAATCTATTTTCAGTTCAAACTACAAGTAAGAAAAGATCCATCCTTCCCAAAGCACATCTTCCTTTGCAACTCTGCAGACAAAACACATTCATTGTTACAAAGATTGCTCATAAATAAAACAGTGAGGTCAGAGAACCAGAGCTGAGACATGGTATAGTCATTTCTGAATTAAACAAGTAAATCTTTAGTTCTATAAATCTGACCCTAGCAAATCCTAAGAATTATTTGATACAGTGATAAGAACCATGAAGGATGCAGTACCTATTTCAGTCAAGTCTAGAATCTTTCTAGATCAAGGTCACTGTAGAACCCCCTATATCTTCCTGGAAAAGCATCCAGAGACTATTCACCTACCCATTGCAATTAAGGATTGGCATTGCTGCCTTGGTGTAGAATGCCAGGATGCTGCTATCAGAATCCATTAGGTATCGTTGTAATTTGGGTTCATTAGCATGCATAATAAACTATATATAGGTCTTCTTACATAAATGGATTTTAGGTATCTAATTAAGTCTTCACAGAGCCTTAAATCAATGTGAGCTTTTAAAGAAATACTAATAATTCTTGCCCTGGCTGGGTGGCTCAGTTTCTTGGAGTGTCATCCCATACACCAAAACAAGGTTGTGGGTTTGACTTCTGGTCAGGACACATATGAGAGGCAACTGATCGATGTGTCTCTCCCCACCTCTGCACCCTTCACTTCCTCTTTCTGTAAAAAACCAGTAAACATCCTCGGGTAAGGATAAAAATTACACTAACAATTCTGGCAACCAATTCCAGTGTGTGATGGGGTTTTCCCCCTACCACCAAGCAATTCTCCAACCCCATCTGGGTGCTCTACGATCCGTCTCAGTTCCGACACTCTCCACAGGCTAAAGGCTCTGCCCTGGAAGACTTCCCCCTGCACCTTCAGACCATAATCACAAGTCCAGATTGTTACCTGTGCTCCTGACCAGTTAACTGGCTATAGATCTGAGAGTCCATTAATCTCCTCCTTGGGTTCAATTAATTTGCTAGAGTGCTCATAGGACTCAGAGAAACATTTTACTCATTAGATGACCAGTTTATCATAAAAAGATATAACTCAGGAACAGCTAGATGGAAGCGATGCATAGGGCAAGGTATGTAGGGAGGGGCACCGAGCTTGCATGCCCTCTAAGGGTGCCGCTGTCCATCCCATTGACACATGTTCACCAACCTAGGTGCTTCTGAGCTGGTCCTTTGGGTTTTTATGGAGGCTTCATTACAAAGACACAACTGACTAAATCATTGCCCATTGGCATTGGATTTAACCTCCAGCCCCTCTCCTTCTTCAGGTGTAGGGGTGGGGAAAGGTGGGGGGTGGTACTGAAAGTTCCAGCCCCTGGTCACATGGTTGGTACCCCTGGCAACCAGCCCCCATCCAGTAGGTTACCTACCTGCTTTCTAAAAATCACCTTGTTACCATAACAAAAGATACATTTATGGCTGTCACCACTGAAGAAATTTCAAGGGTTTTAGGAACTTTGTGCCAGACAGGGGAGAAGACCAAATACATACTTCTTTATAGACAACACAAGATTACAGAAAGTACTGTTAAGAAAACAAAGTTCAACAGAGTAAATACAAAGATCTAATGGGCTTTATTAAGTGATTCATGCGCAAGGCAGCATCCTATCTAGCAACTGCAAGCATTCTCAGAGGGGCTGTAGCAAATGGAAGGTTTTTACTGGAAGAAGGGTAGGGCAAGGGAGCTATTAAAGAAAAAGATTGTTTTGGGGCCAGGACATCTTCTTTTGGGGGGCAGGAAGAAATAGGGGAGGGTTTTTTATGCAGATTGCCTCTTTTTTTTCTGGGGGGAATGGAGAGGGCCTACCTGACAGATTACCTCATTGGTGTTGACTAGAAAATTCCAGACTGGACCATTGAGATGTTTCTGGGAGCGATTGAAACTGTAAGTAATAAATGTAGGTTTGGTATTGTTGGTGGTGGAAATAGGATTCTTAAACAGTGTCATAGGAAACGCGTTTCAGGGATACACACATGGGAGGATGCGGTGTAGTGGTAAGATTTATTGGAGTGAAAACAAAGGATTACCCTCAGGTGCCCATGTCCTGTCCACAACCAGGGGGTCAGCGCCGTATCACTATGGGAGAAGTCCAGCCCAGGAGGAGAGCCAGGACTCACAGTGGCCATGCCATTAGCCTGGCATCTGAGGCTGTAGTAGTCCAGCACAGTCTCCGTTCTGTCCAGCCCCCTTTCGGCGTGGCACTTTGGCCCACACAACCTCCATATGCAGGGCCGTGCGGCTGCTGTGGAGAGAGAATGTGGAAATGCTTCAGGCCTTTGTTAAGCTTTGATTATATTTCCTTGGGCTTGGGAGAGAACAGGACTTCTTGAAAACTAACCAGTCTTCTCCCTAATCCTTTGTGGGCTTGTGCTGGCTCTCTGCTATCCAGTCCCTTTCCTGAATCCTCCAGGCTTCTCGGCCCTTATCCTAGCCGATCCTTCTCCCAGATTTTCCCAGGTTAGACTCCGTCCCTTTGTCATCGTCATTGGGGCTCCTGCTGCACATGCCTCATCGTGCCTTAGCAGAGGAATTTCCCCTTCACTGGTTCTCCCTCCCCACAGTAATCTATGGGAAGGGCTGGTTGTTTCCTGGGGAGATTGGAAAGCTGGTCTTTCCAGACTTGGATGTCTGGAGTGACTGTGAAGCTGCCCCTTCCTAGGTTACCTGGTTAGTGTCTGGTTCCATTTGCTCTCTTCCTTTGTTAATAACTAGCTAACTAACTACTGTAACAGTGCCATGGGCTTTCAGCCTGAATGAAGCCATTTTGGGCCTATGGTTTTCTCTTTAGCACTATCTTGGTTGGCTGGACCTTATCTGTAGCAGATTCTACATGTGGTTTATAAGAGTGGATCTATTCATGTAAGAGACATCCTTGTAGGCCTTTAGTTCTGTCTAGTGTGAGACTGATGAAAACTATAAAAAATTGGGTTAAGCCAATTTTTTAAGCCAATGGGGCATAAGGACAGTTTAATTACATTTAAAAAGGCATTTGCTAAGACCATTTCATTTAGAGATGCTAATTGCATCCCCAGGCATCTCTTCCATTGAGAACCAGCCCTGGAAAGAATTCTATTGAGGTAGGCTCACTGTTACTTGGTTTAAGTTACTTGCCATAATGTTAGCCCCATTTCATCCAACATCTCGATGAAACATGTGACACAGCTCAGGACTATTTTACCTCACTAAACTGTGACAGATTTGATGTGGCTATATTAATAATCATAAATACACAAAATATGAGAGAGAGGGGCTGTTTTTTTCAATTTTTTGAAAAAAAATGTTTGGTACTATAAAAGGGCTGGGGAGTGTCAATGGCTTCAAAATCACTGATTCAAAAAGTCAAAGAATAATATAGGGCAATACCTGAGAACCTGTACAGGGTTGTCTCATTGCATTTAAATAGCAAAGTCTCAGTGAGAAGGTATTAAAGTGGTTTAAAGCCTCTTATAAATAATCATCTATTGACCCGAGAATTCACACTATCCTGGAGAGATTCCTAATTTATAGCTTTAACTTCTCAACTTTTCACTACTCAAAATGTTTGTGAACTTCAAACTCTGACATTTGCTTTTCTTTCTAAACCAAATGCCATTGCCGTAGGCACCCTGTGATAGCAATGGATCACAAGCAGGAAGTGTGACAGGAACAAGTATCTATTTAGTTCCTAACTTGCTCTAGGCTGTAGTGAAGGCACAGAATTTTAGAATGGCCCTTGAGAATACAGAATACACATATGAGAATACAGACTTCAGCTCTCAGGATTTGATAGTGAATGAACAAGAGTTGATAGTAAATAACATTTATTAACTTTAGATTACTATTAATGTTACAGAACCCCGGCCTATGCAGTTCTGAAACAGTTGTGGGGTCCAATTGCCTGCCACCAAGAAGCGTGACTCCCAGTGCCAGAGTTTGATGAAAAGGAAAGGAATTGTTTATTTAAAAGTTACACAGATTAAGAATAATGGCAGAAATCTACCTTTAACCCTCCCATTCCCTTTCCCATCAGATCTGAACACCAGTCTTAGTGGTAGTAAAAGGAGGGAAAGTAATACTGAAGCTGGCCTCACAGCTCTGTAGCATGTGGGCTAGTTTCAAACAAGGTAAAAAAAAAAAAAGAAAAGAAATCTACCTTTAAAGCACCCACAAACACACAGTCCTGCCTCCCTTTGCCAAACCAGGCCAGTTTCAGAATATGCCAATCAGTTACCGTCTTTTAGAAAACCAGAAGTCTGTGGCTCAGCACTCCTGGTCACAGCTCAGCACTCTGGCATCTCCTATTAATCCATGCTTGTCTGGACAGGTTCTCCCGTAATTCTGTCAGCTGTGCTGCTGTGTTCTCCAGCTCTTAATGCAAAACCACATGGTACCTCCTTCCACACCAGACCTCATGGCGGGCTGGTGGGGGCCCTTCTTGGTAGATCCCTATTCCTTGCCTAACTGCATGGCAGAAGCACCTCTCATGGCTGCCATGCCTAGTTTAACTTCTAACATGGAGCTTGGTGAGCCCCCATTCCTGACTTCTCCCACAATGGGTTATATCTGCCAGTTTGTACAGTTCACATTCTCACTTCTGCCATTATCAGTCTGGGCAATATGGCCCAGGGATGCAGGGCGAACTGGCTTCCTGGCCCTGGTGTAGGTGCTGTAACAGGGGAACCACCTCTGTGCATAGAGTAGGCACTGTAAACTGCCCCCAGCTACATCACAAAGGGACACCCATCTTCCTGGCCCCCAGCACAACTCTTTAACATAACCATTAAGCTAGCTGAGTTGCCATAGATATGCAGAGTACCTCTCAATCCTCATCTTCCACATCCCCCACCCCCCAAGCCAAGGTGTGTGTGGGACAGCTGTTTCTGGGACCTCTAGCTCAATACCTCCTTATATTAATGATTCATGTTATTGGTTTTTAAATATTTATCATTATCTCTGAATAAAATGTCAAATTGGCAATTTAGCATGCCATCCATTGAATAATTTCTTGGTTTGTTTGTTTTTTAATTATCATGCCTCTTTATTTTTTTAATTTTTTAAAATTTATTGAATTTATTAGGGTGACATTAGTTAATAAAATTGTATAGGTTTCAGGTGTACAATTCTATAATGCATCAACTGTATATTGTATTGTGTTTTTGCCACCCCAAGTCAAATCTTCCCATTGAATCATTTCTATTGCCAGTTTATTTTATAGAGAGGCATATGATCAGAAGTGCATACCTTTGTGCATTTTTAAATTCTGCCCCAATTCTCACTTTTAACTTCTTGGACTACATCCTAAGATTTGCACGTTCTTATGTATCTGTAGTGGACATTAACACCAGAAGGATTCACAGTCCTGCTTTATCGCTGTGTACTGTGTAGGAATAGGCATGCTAGAGAGAGGACTGTTTGGTGAGAAGAGGCTCATCTTATCGGTACCGGTCAGTAAGATATGTGGAACATAGCAGATGGCTGAGAGATTGGGAGGAAACAAAGGACCGGGATGGGGTAGTGGTCATTATGATGTAAAATAAATAGTGGAATCTGGGTCCAAAGAAAGCTGAAAATAAAGGACAAAAGAAAAGAATTCATTGGAGTTTAAGATTTCCTGATATGATGTGATTAAGGTATTCATTTATTTAATGACTATTTAATTATATACCTAATGCGTACAAGTTACAAGGAGCTTATTCTGTAGGGTATTCTGGAAAATAACTAGGTTGAAACTGGGGATATATGTGTGAGTAACCCCAGTGGAGTGGAGCTGAAAATTCCTGGAACTGAAGAAGGCAATAAATTTGAGAGTGGATGTGGCATGAGTCATGCCCGAGAATAACATAGAATAAAGAGGAAAATATTGAGCCCGCTGCCCAAAATATAGGGTACATCCAGGATAGAAATATAGGAGGTTATTATGCTGTATAGCCCAGTAGTAGAATCTCAGGAATGCAGGGTTTTATCATGAGGCATGAGCAGTGATTGAGTGAAAGAGCAATGTACAGCAAGAAGACGAGGTTTGTCCCCGTCTGACCCTGGAGGTAACTAGGGTATAGATGGCTGAGTGGCCACTGCAGCAGAAAATTGCCCAGTAAGCATTATTCAGTTAAGGAAGGGAAGGGCACAGAATATTTCGTGGAGGGAATAAAGATGGCAGAAAAGGAACTCTTGGGAAGGTAGGGAGCAGCACTAGAGAAAGACAATGTGCTCTTATCCTCTATAAAGTTAGAGATGCAGGGTTTTTCCCACTATCATGTATTTTCAGTATTGAGGTACATGAGTATATCTAGTTGGTTTAGTTTTGTTAATTAATGCTGGATTGAACTCTCTGTAAGAAGGAATTTCTATAAAAAATTGCATTGCACATCTCTTTCAAAATGCCTGTCAAGTATGTTCTTAGTATTTCACAAATGCAAATAGAGTTAAAATAGCTGCATGATTTTGGACCTAGGTGACATTTCAAATTGTGTGATAAAGCGTGACTATTTTAGGTATGAAAAATTTGCCTTTGACCTTTTAAATATTTTACCATGTCCTTGTCCTTTTCAAATGACTATCCATTTTTAATTCCAAAAGTTTGCTAGGGTTGAGTACATTCTTGCATATCCAACCCATCCTTGTTAGGGCAACAAGGATGTGCTCTGAACTGCAAGGCACTGTAGTAAGCAAGTGAGACAGGTACAGTAGGCAGTTAGACATGAGCAGAGGAGTACTGATAGGCCAGGTACTGAAAGTCATCAGGGTAGAAAGCCCCAGGTACCTATCAAGGGGCAAAACTAGGGTGGGACCTTACCGCTACGGTGACCTTTCCTCCCCTAGCATATTGCTGGTCATGTGGTTTATACCGTCTGACCTTTCATATCACTGGTCATGAGGTTCAGACCTTCCTCTGACCTTTCCTCCCCTGGAGTGTCACCAGCCATGCAGTAGACCCACTTAGAGTTAGAACAAGGGGAGACTAGAAAATAGCCTCATATGACCCCCATACAAGCCCTTGCATGACCACCCCCTTAAGCATTCAGCCCTAGAAATAACATCTAGTCCTCAGTTGTATTTCAGCTCCAGGCCCAGAAAAGCAGGAAGGCCAGGCAGGGCAATGCCATGGCTGACGTTAGGACCAGCAGCAGTGACTAATGATCTCCTGAACTGGTGGTGCTGATCAATCCCTGGAGACCACAACCCTGAGGAGACAAACCTGGAAAGCTGTTCGGTTTGGATGGTATTTCCTTTTCTAGATTTTTCTTTTAAAGCAAGCTGTTTTGTTAGGGAGAATAAGTTCAAGTATATGGAAAAACCCTGCTAATTTTAAAAAATAATACAACCACATTTCAGTTTAATTAATGCGATAGATTAATTTTTTAAAGTCATTTTATAAATGATAGCTGTGGTGAATCTTTGTCACAGAGTAAACAGCAGCTTTAATACAGTGGTTAGGAGGACACAGCAGAAACCATGCGGCTGTGGGTTAGAATTCCAGCTTCATCTACCAGGTGTAAGAAACATCCCTATCTTCTGTTTTCTTCTCTGTTAAATCATAGCAATATTATCACCCTCATGGATCTCTTATGAGGTTTAAATGAATTACTTTTAATAGAACATTTAGAACAGCACTCTGAACCTATTTAGAGCCCTAACAGTGTTCTGGTACACACACACACACACACACACACACACACACACACACACACGAGAGTTAGCTTTAACGTAGGAGATGTTTTAAAATTTTAGGAATCAAAAGCTCATTTATTTCCAAAACTACATAACAATGTTTAAATCAAAGAAAGTAATTA
Source organism: Micronycteris hirsuta (assembly GCA_004026765.1). Lineage (NCBI taxonomy): Eukaryota > Metazoa > Chordata > Mammalia > Chiroptera > Phyllostomidae > Micronycteris > Micronycteris hirsuta. The sequence goes on from PVJI01000203.1 coordinate 300,918, forward strand.
TAAATCTCAGTAAGAAAGGAAGAAACCAACTTTTGAGTGCACATGTATGAAACATATATGTTACACTGTTTAATTCTCAGTCTTCTGAGGTATGGTTATCTCATTTAACAAATTAGAAAACTAGGGTAAATGTTTATTTTAAGTGGCCTAGATTAGAATTCAAATGATAATCTGAGTAACACCAAAAATGTATACTCTTTGCACCACTCCACATTAACAAACTTCGGTTGTATGAAACAACATTTTAAAATAATATTTATTGAACATCAATTAGGTAAGATATCACAGGGTTGCTTGTTCAGCCTCTAGTCAATGTTTTTAGAACACTGGATTTATTCACAAGAACAAAATGTTTCTTTCCTATTCTCCAGTAACCTACAAACAGAGCCACAGACTTCAGTTTCGTACTTTTACTTCCCTTCAAACCTATATAGTTCCAACCAGGTCAGGGACTGAGAGATCCTGAGAAAAATCTTTGCATTCCTGCTTCAGTGTCACCTAGAGAGTGAAGTAGAAATAGGAACACAGAGAGGATGGGGTAGATTAAAAGTAACTAAGATCATGAGGCAGAGTCTTTCTCCATCCTGTGAATCTGCGTGTGCTCACAGGGCTGGTTGTAATCAGTATTTGCAAACATGATTCAGGCAGAGGAGTGAAAAGTGCCTGCACACTAGAGCTGAACCTCTGTTGCTGGTGGGAACATTTCTTCTACTGTGGGTGTAAACCTGGAGTAGCCTCCTGGAGATTGAGAGACAGCAAGGAGGGCGGCCATCCCAGCTGGCCCAGCTGAGGTCGCAGAGGCTATGCAGCATACTAACCACCAGCTTTGTGAGAAAGGCCATTCTAAACCAAGATGTTCCAGACTGGAGGAAAAGCCTAGTCAACCCACTGAATTGTGAGGATAAATGTTTGTTGTTTTAGCTACTAAGTTTTAGGGTGATTTTGTCATGTACCAAAGGCTTTCTAATACAATACACATGTGCTGGACATATATATAGTCAAGATATATATAGTGTGTGTGTATATATATAGTCAAGATATATATATATAGTCAAGATCTATCTATCTATCTATCTTGACTTCCTCATTCAACTACAGCTTCCATAAGGGTAGTGACAAGAACTTACTCATCTCTGAACCCCCAATGTGACAATCAAAGTGCCCAGCACATGTGTATACAAATATATACAGATATGTAGATATATATACACACATATATACCTATACGTATATGCACACATTTATCTTGGCAGAGGTCAGACCGAGGCCCGAGGATTCTGTACCTGAAGCCAAGGTCACTGCCCTGGACCCTTCAGCTTCTGGAATGATACAGTTTTCAGCCTGGAATGTGCAGTTCACTCCCCAGATGCGGCCTCTGAGTTAGGGGGCTGGGGAGGGATCCTTCCCATGCACCAAGTTTGGGCCTGAGCGCATTTCCAGGCTCCTGGATGGACCTCTGAGGTCAGCAGGCTCCGCGGCTTTGTGAGTCTGATTCGGGGTGTCAACGAGTCCACAAGCAGCAGAATTTCGTGGCAGGTGCTGTGAGCCATACTCCTTACGGGGTGAAGGAGTGGCCTCCGGCAGAGGGGCACCCAGGTGCTCCTCATCCCAAGACACCCGTGCTGCTCGGGCTAGATCGCCTGAGATCTCACGAGATCTCCCGAGATCCCGCGAGATGAGGCTTCAGCTGCCGCGTCTCCGGCCTGGTCCCGCCATTCTCTGAGCCAACGCCAACGCTCTGTGTGTCAAGCACATCCATCCTGTCCATGCAACAACAGACAAAGAAAGGTTAGTTTTCTGTTAATTCAGTCTTTCATTCAGTTAAGTATTTGTTCATCCTCAGCAGTCTCATCGCGTGCTGCTCCCCCTGCAGGTTGTCTGCGTGCCCGGGCTTGCCGTACCCTCCGCTTGGCCGGCTCCCGGGGAGCTGATTTACCGTGAAGCCCAGTGAGGGCTTCACACGTGCTCAGGCTTCCTGCAAGGAATTGCGCATAATTTTGGATTTATAATTTTGTCTATCTTGTTCTAAAGAAGTCTTCAGGAATAGGCGAGGAAAACACCCGGCACCACTTTCCCGGCTGCGCACTTGCTCCTCGGCCAGCGGAGGTGCGGCGCTGTGAGCTCGGGGAGCCAGGGAGTCGGGCAGGACCGTGTGACACAGACTTATGGGTCCTGCTGTGTCTTCCTGCTGTGGCTATTTGGCCACTGATTCCCTGCTGTAAATCTACAATTATTCACTTCACTGTTTTCAGTTTGGAATTAAGTCATGTTGAAAGCAATGCTTCCAACACGAAAGCACAGAATTCATGAAAAACGACCACATCCTTTTTGTTACTCAAGAACGCTGCTACAGCCCTGGCTGGTGTGGCTCAGTGGACTGAATGTGGGCCTGCAAACCAAAAGAACGCTGCTACAGACCAGGCGAGGACACATGTGTCTCCGCCCCATGCCGGTGCAGCTGCCTAGACCACCGTCGGTCGCGGTCCCAGGGCCCGGTGGGACAGCTGAGGTGGAGGCCGCCCTCGTGCTCTGGCCCAAGCCTGGGTTTGCTCAGGCCGCAAAGAGGCCTTCATGGGCCTCCGCTGTGGCAAAAAGGAGGTCTGGTTGGACCCCAGCGATACCGATGAAATCGCCCCTGCCAACGCCCTTCTGCAGATTCGGAGCCCACCAACGAGGGGCTGTGACTGTCCAGATACCGGGAATCCAAGCGGGTTGACCACCTTGTGAGCCACAGCCTGTCCCTAAAAGTGAAGGGTAACGTGTTCAGAAACAAGCGGATCCTCAGGGAACACATCCATAATTGGACGGTGGCCAAGGCTCCCCAGGAGGTTCTGACCCTGCTGAGGTCGCAGGTCCAAGATGCAGGAAGCTCTCGAGCGCCCTGAAGAGACGCTCCAGGCCAAGCAGGAGGAAATCATAATATCCACGGTTCTAAAACCGGCAGGAGGCTGGGAGATCTACATCTTTTGAGGACCTCTGTTCGCCAAATAATTTACACTTGCAAGTTTTCTAAAGTAAGTGGTCTAGGAAGAGGGAGATCAGGGTCATAGACAGGAAGAAACTGGTCTGTAAGTTTAAACGAAGAGAATGTTAAGGCTGCCTAGGTTGATGGAACTGTGAACAATGTTGTATGTCTGACTCCAACTTAAAGGGAAACTCATTCACTGGATTCTCTCTTCACTGTTTTTCCGGGCTAGGGCAGTTTATTCTTTTCTGCCAGGATACAATCCTGATAGTTTGGCCATTTCAAGCTGGGTCAAAGGACTTTAAGATTCCATTTGAAAAGAAATACTTTTTGTGCTGTTACAGTCAGCATGGGAATAGGCTCTTCCCCTTGAACAGATGTCCTCCAGGGTTTCTCTGTTAGGAAAGATCTTTTTCATACATCAAGGCCGATAATATGCTGCTTCTCTGCACATTTGATGACAGTGAAAGGATCTAACATCTTTACAAGAGACAGATGTGTGCAGGAGCTCCACACTTTCAGCTACCCACTAAATCTCGCTGTGTTCCTGAGGGAGCATGACTAAACCACTGCCTTAGTTTGTTCCCTAAGATGGGCTGCCCAGTGAAGATGCCAAAAAGATCTTTGTATTATTTTTAGCTTTGACATTTGAAGGCAAACCACATTTACTGATGGTATTTTCTTTAACATTCTTCCTAATTGTCTTCAGTATGTTAAAAATAAAAACTTTTAACAATTATCTTTCCTGTATAAGGTATTTTGTGCTAATTCAGCTACTGAGTACAGAGTTAAATATTCAAGAATAAATAGGGTGAGGTAGTATTCCAGTCATGCTCCTTCCTTGCTGTGTGTGTTTGCTCAAGTTTCTTAACTTCCATGAAGTTCTGTTTTCTTCATGATAAAATTGAAATAATAGCAATTCCCCTTCAGGGTTGCTGTGATTGGGGATCATGTATGTGAAGTTCTTGAAACATGGTACATGCCCAACAATACGTTGTTATTGATATGAAAGCTCTATATGCAGTGTGGTTAGAAGGGGATGATGTTTCATACATATAAGGCACTTTCAGTATACCCACAGGTTTTCTGCGTTCACATGTACTTGATGAATTTTCTGTATTCATTCTCACTCTCTTGGAAGACCAAAAATACTTTGAGTGCTGACCAGTGTGGCTCAGTTGGTTGAGCATTGTCCTGCAAAGCAAAAGGTCACCAGTTCAATTCCCAGTCAGGGTGTTACAGAACAGACCTGTGGGGGTGGGAGATGATATACTATTACCGAATGGACCCCCCCTTCTCCCAGGGTTCCCCTGTACTATGTTTGCCTTGCCTGCTACCAGGGAATTATAACTCTCAATGTCAGAGATTGGTGAAAAGGAAAGGAACTATTTATTCAAAAGTTATATAGATAGAGTAATGACTTAATGTCTTCGTTAAAATCCCAAAGTCCCTTAAAACAACCACAAATGCACACAGTCCTTCCTTCTCTCCTTTGCCCAGTCCGGGATACCCTATCTCAGGAAAAGAAATAGAAGTCTGTGGCTCAGGTAGCCCCCAGTTCTTCCCAGTAATCCATGCTCGGCTGTCAGGCCTCCTGCGTACCTAGCACCATCAGCTGTGTTGCTGGGATCTCCAGTTCTTAATCTAAACCTGTGTGACACTTCTGCTGGCCCACCAGCAAGAGTCCTTTCACCCCTTTCCTTCCCCACAAGGTCTCTCCTTCTTCCTAAGCCTTGGGACAAAGGGAGCCCCAAAGCTGCATGGTTCCTCCCTGCATGGCTGCCATGCCTGGGTTTAAAATCCCAGTGCCAACCTTCCTCTGCATCCCTATTTCCAACTCCTCCCACAATCGGATACACTTGCCAGCATTCCCATATTTTTCCAGCTTTTCTGGGCTGCCATAGTAAGTCCTGGCAGGTGTGGCCCAGTGGCATGGAGCCAATCATCTCTAAACTCTCATTCAGGTGCTATAACAGGAGGAGTTGCCTCCCAGTTATGTCATGGGTCGAAGTCACTCCTATCTCCCTGGCTCAAAGCATGGCCACAGATATTTAACATATCCATGAAACAAGTTAAAACTTATAGATATGTTAAATGACCATTCTAGAGGTTGTTTGCAAAACTTCTGGTATGCAAAATACCTCAATGGCCCTGCTTCATGTGTGCCATCCACCAGTTCAGACTTGTGGGGGTGAGGACATCCTATATTTTTAATATTTCCTGGACTCCTTGAGTTCTGGACCCAATTATAAATCCCTCTTTGGGGGGGCATGGCTTTACCCTGTTACAAGGGCACATGCATAGGTTATGGGTTCAGTCCCTAGGTGGGGTGCATACAAGAGGGAACTGATTGAATTTTTTCTCCCTCTCCTTTTCCCTTCCTTCCTCTCTCTCTAAAAATAAAAAAAAAATAAATATTTTGAAGATGCTAGCACCAAAAAATAACTCTTATTATGAGTAGTGGGATCAGATCCCTGGCCTCTGGACTCCAAATCCAGACCTTTTTCAGGAGCATCCAAAGAGATGATGTTTGTTCTTTGATGCAGAATTAAGTATCCTGGATCTGTGGCAAAATTTTTGGTAAACAGTGTTAAAGCTTGAATAGCAGTGATGGGATGAAACCACAGAAGGTATTGGGAGAATTCCAGCAGATTTAGTCATTTATTCACTTATTCATTCATGCCTGCCTATATATATTTAAAAAATATATTTTGAGTGTCTACTATTTGACCAGCACTGTGACAGTTGTCAAAAATAGACAAAAATAATAATAGTTGATTCTTATTTACTTCTGCTGGTATCATGATATGGTTTAAGTACTTTATTTTACTTTAGTATTTTTACTTTTCAGTACTTCTGACATAGATATTATTGTTATTCCCATTTTGTAGATAAGAAACTAGAGACAGAAGTTAAAGAATTCACCCATGTTAACATAAACTAGCAAAGCCAGAAGTCAGGAAGTATGGCTCCAAAACTCATTTTAAGCACTCCATACTTTTTTTCGAATAATAGTAAGCAAGGTAGACATGGTACTTAGCCTTCACTAATGATGGAGAAAGAAATTAATAAAATAATCATAAATATACAATTATGAAATATTATAATGGGGCATGTCTAGGAGTAGGGACATTATGTAGAGAAACCCTGACATATGAGGGAACATGAAGAGTATGAGAAATTGCATGAAGGCCAGAGTGGCTGGGACACAGAGAACTAGGGTAGAACTGATACATGCTATTGCCAGAGAGGTAAGGCTTTTAGATCCCGTAAGCCTTACCTTTGGCATCAGGCAGAGGCAGACTTACGTTCCAATCCCAGCTGTGCCACTTTTTGACTGTGTACTCTGGGCAAGTGACTTAACCTATTTGAGCCTGTTTGTTTATTTTAGAAATAGAGGTAATAATAGAATCGACCTCACAATATTGCTAAAAGCAACAAATAAAATATCTTAGGAGTGGCGCTTAGCATGGTGCCTACCACATACAAAAATTCAATAAAGATTTATTATAATTATCTTAAATACTAAAAAAGGCTTACAATTTTAATTCCTCATACTGAATCTAATTCTTCACCCTTGACTGAATTGAAGTTTCGTGATTTATATGCTTACTATCCACACAGCAAGATGTAACCAGGGGTGTCCAACCTGCAGCCCGTAGGTCGCATGTGGCCCCAGATGGCTATGAATGCGGCCCAACACAAAATTGTAGATTTACTTAAAACATTATGAGATTTTTTTTAATGATTACTTGTTGCAGTGTATTTAATGCATAGCCCAAGACAACAATTCTTCTTCCAGTGTGGCCCAGAGATGCCAAAATGTTGGACACCCCTGAATTGTAAGCTAAACTGTTTGGCTTTTTTCAGCAAAATTTGGGCTAGAAAAAAACTATTTTAAAAAATAATTTAAAATTAAAAATGTGCTAGTTGTCATGAAAAACCATTTTAACCCAATTTCATTGCCTGCACATGTGCACGGCTGTGTGTGTGCACTCACAACTTTGTATATTCCAGGTGGACCAAGCCAGTACATATTGACACAGTCCAGGTCACCATGTTATTCTTCAGAGCACAGTTGTTGAAACCCAAATCACTGTCTTTACTACTCCAGAGTTGGTAAAACAATCCAAGAAGTAGAGATGAATAAATTTCCCAATTTAGTCTCAGTGATTGTTCAGAGCAGTGGCTGTCGTTCTCAGGAATGCTGTGGGTTAGTGCAGTGGATTGCCAAGTAGGTAGCAGATTTCCTCCTTACACAAGAGTGACGTGGTTAGTGGGTTTATAAAAACTAAGGGGCTCACTGGCTGTGTGGCTCAGTGAATTGAGTGCTGGCCTGTAAACCAAAGGGTCGGTGGTTTGGTTCTCAGTTGGGGCACATGCTTGGGTTGCAGGCTGGGCCCCTGATGGGGTCCCATGAGAGGCAACCACACACGGATGTTTCTCTCCCTCTTCCTCCCTTCCCCTCTCTCAAAAAATAAATAAATAAAAATTTTAAAATAAACTAAGGTGTAATACAATTTTTTATTTTGTTCCATGTGAGTAGAAGAAAGGAGAGTTTCTTTTTTTGTGATCAAGCGGAAGGTAGCAATAATAATCACCTCTCATAAAGACAGGTGGGCTGAGCTGACCCAGTGGAAGAGGTAGCACAAGCCTATTCAGCAACAGGCTTTTTTCAGTGGAAGGAAAGTTAGATGACTTTTGTATAGATTATCACCTTACTGGGCCATCTGTAATGAACACCTTAGGAAGACTTTATTGACAGTCGGCACAAAGCAAGCATAGGCAGAGGCACCAGTCCATGGGCTAGGAGGGAGTCTGCTTTTGGTATTTCTGATTATTGTGCTTACCTATCTAAATTGTCTGTAAAGTTAAACAATTCAATCTTTTCCTACAGTTATCACTAGAATACTAAAAATAGATCTATAGGGATTTTTAATAGCTAATTGCTTTCTAAAACTATTTTTAAAATGAACATAATTTTAATGGAAATAGTCTACTGTTGGTGATACAGAGTGGGGAAAAAGTAGGTTTACAATTTTAAGTATGAGAACACAGAGTTTATACAATAATTATCGTATTATTTTCCATACAAGCAACTATAAACATACTTTTGCCCCACCCTGTATTTGATGTTCCATTAAATTGAAGATAATGGGCATCCTAGTTTTTCAAAGAGGCTGTACGTCTATTGAATATTTGAACTTCATTCTTTCTGAAATGTGTACTTACTGATTAATTCAATTTTGAATTGAAGTAATTTATCACTTTCATAAATTGAGTGACTTTCCCTTTTCTCTCACACAATGAAGTTGTTCACCTAATCAGGCTGCAATGTAATGGTCTCTCTTGAAAGAATACTCTAGGCAGTTTTATTCTGATGTGCCGTGGAGCTGGGGAAAGTTGATTAACTTGTAGCATTCACATAAGTGACCTGTAAAGTTATGAGAAAAAAGGACTATACTTTGTCAGTGTGATTGGCTTTTCATTATAAAATGAAAAGGTGTTCATAGGCTCTTGTCTTGACTCAGTGTTACCTGTGATTTTGTCTGAGATTGTTATAAATGTTATTAATGACAGTGGTAGCAACTGTTTTTGAGCAGTTGCTGTATGACAGGTACTGTATTTAGTGTTTTAATGTAGTTAATATTTAAGTACTTTGTCTTTGGATTCACACAAATCCCACTCTTCGTTACAACTTTAAGAAGTACATCTTTATTACAGTCTTCAGTCACCAGACTGTTTCAGGGAAAGCCTTGTATAACATCTTGGGACTCAGTTTCTTTATCTGAAAAAAAATGAAGATAGTAACTACAGCATAGGATTGTTACTGTGATACAGAATTTATATACAACACTAAGCAGAGTTTTTAGGAAATGAAAATGAAAAACAGAACAAGTGTACATTTTCAAGGTGAAATTAAGTTCAAAAGCCATTACTTGTAAAACACATAAAAATGATGTTGGCTTGAATTGTTCATCTAATGACCTAAATCTTCTATTTCAGTCCTTTTACATGTGCGTGGCATTTGGCAAGTGGGCAATTTTAAAGTGTTAAATTACTTTCTGGAACTCATTTATACCTAATGATAAACTATCCAGCTTAGTAGTTATAAGTTGGTTAATCATACACCTGATATCTGGAGTACATATTATATATTTTGGGCAATAATTTATATAGCTACCCTGTATATAGGCATCATAAAATATTTGAAATAGTTATTAATAAGCTTTTATGTGCTGAGATTAAGTACTATAAGAAAACATGTAATAAAATGATTGGTAACAATATTACTGTACTTTTTCAGTGTGACTGTACTAACATAATTTCATTGAGACTCTACTGAGAGATAAACAGACAAAATTATCACTTTTTTAGATGAAGACCCTGAGACCCAGAAAAATAAGTGGCCTAAGTTACCCAACAGTTAAGCAGCAAAGCTGACCAACTGGCTCCACATTCAAAGCTCTTATTCTACTCTTTATCCTTTTATCTGCTTCTTCATCCAAGTCAACTATGTCAAGAGAATAAAATTCTATGAGAAAGAAAACAGGCAAACAAACAAAAAAACATGGAGTGGACAACATTTTTTATGAAAGTGTGACCAATAAAACATGAGCCACACTACCATCATGATGTATGCAGAGTGGGTATAGGTCCTTTATTGTATTCATAGGCTCTTGAATCAGAACAGTATTCTTTTCCTATTCCGTTCCCATCTGATTATTTGCTTAATAATTACAGATGACTGAGCTAAAAGATCAGGATCCCTCAATACAAAACCCTAACCATGAGAAATGTCATATCATATTACATGTCAGTTACAATATGTATTTTGCACTTTCAGTTTCCATTTGACTTTATAATTTTAAAAAAAATTTTTTTAAAAGATTTTATTTATTTATTTATTTTTAGAGAGAGGAGAAGGGAGGGAGACAGAGAGGGAGAGAAACAGCAATGTATGGTTGCCTCTCACATGGCCCTCACAGGGGACCTGGCTTGCAACCCAGGCATGTGCCCTGACCGGGAATCGAACCGGGACCGTCTGGTTCCCAGCCGCGCTCAGTCCACTGATGACTTTATAATTTTGAGTTCCATGATGACTGCAGACTTTTGTAAATTGAAATGTCTGTTATATATATTGAAATGTCTATTATATATAAGCAAAACCTTCATTGTCAGTAAGCAAATAGAAGAAATTCTACCAGTCACAATTTGTCTTAGTACATCTTTTTGTTCTTTTCATTCTCCTGTTGGAATATTTTGGTTTTGGTATTTGATTATGTATAAATAGAATTTGTGTGAAAAGAAAATTCCTCATATTTTAAAATAAGTTTTAATGAGCATTGAAATATTTTCACCTGTCACAGTTGACCAATAAGAGCAATTATTTTTCCCTATATTTTTATTTGAACTAAGCATAGAAAGACTAAGAAAATTTAGACATAAATTTTAAGCATTAGGATTAGAGATGTACTAGCACTTTGGCATTTATGCATCTTAATTAGCGTAATTAAGAAAAATGATACAAAATCTGCGACTGTACAGATTGTAAGTGATCCAGTAGACCTGTGTACTTCAGCTGTGTTAATGGTGACCAGACACCCCGTTATTCATATGCACTAGGGACAGTGGAAATAGATGGCAGTGTTGTGTTGTGGTGACCTTTGTTACTCATCTGAGGAAAGACTCTCTATTGGAATAATTATGTAAAAGCTGAGGAGAATTAACAAATCTATAAAATGAGATGGAATACTACAGGAAATTTAAGAAGAAAGGAGTATACTAAGTTTCAGGTTTAATGGGAGAAATTGTTTTTAGGGTTTTTATTGTCGTTGGTAGCCTAAAAAACTGAATTGACATGTCCTGAAGTTTTCTGTATGTTGACACTTCCATGACACTCTTGCTTCTACTATCATATTTGGTGATAGTATGCTTACTTGAATTGTATCTTGGTTGAGTAGTTTATTAAACAGATGGTGTGTAGCCCTGACCAGGAAGTGGCTCTGTTGGTTGGAGAATCATCCCTCCCACGCACCAAAAGGTTGTGGGTTTGATTCCTTGTCAGGGCACATACCTAGGTTGTGGGTTCTATCCCTGGTTGGGGTGCATGTGGGAGGCAAATGATCAATGTTTCTCTCTTTCTTCCTCTCTCTCAAATAAACCTATCCTTGAGTAAGGATTTAAAAAAAACAAGGAGTGCAAATACTGGGGGAAGCAATACAATGTCAAATAATTTAATGAATTAAAGAGAAAATCTGATCTTTTAAAAAAGTAAAAAGCATGCCCAGCTGGTGTAGCTCAGTGGATTGAGCATGGGTTGAGCGCGGGCTGGGAACCAGAGGGTCCTGGTTCGATTCCCAGTCGGGGCACATGCCTGGGTTGCGGGCTAGGTCCCCAGTGAGGACTGTGTGAGAGGCAACCATACATTGTTCTTTCTCCCTCCCTTCTCTTCTCTCTGAAAATAAGTAAATAAAATATTAAAAAAAAAAGTAAAAAGCAAACTGATTATTCTATGTTGTTAATTGTTTATCATTTGATTATATTTGGTTCATTTAAATCCAGGCTGAAGAAGAAGCCAATGAGATAGGAGCTGAGAGGGCTATAGAAGAACTTCTGCCTCAAGAAAAGAGGTGAGTAAATGCAGTAATATTAAGTAATAGCTGGAAAGGGAAATGAACACTTTTGCATAGCCTGAGTGATCCTAAAGAAAATCTTATATTTTGTAAAAATAAAGTGTATGCTAAAATTTAAAATTTACAAGGTATAGGAAAATAAAGGGAAATAAAGAGAAATGTATATCATTGCTGGTATTTACTGGAGAAAACTTCACTGACCATTTTGGTGTGTTTCTATGCATAGACTATGATTTACTTTACATATTCTTCATCAAGCTTTCTATGTAAATTTTTGTGCTAAGTTTTTATAGTTTGTCATAAAAGTATAAGATTTTTATGTTACTATAAATTTAATAAGCATCTTTAATTCTTGCACAGTATTTCCTTGAGGATACACATTAGGGTAATTTGTTATTCCCTTATTGTTTAGATTTTTTTCTCATTTCACAAAAAAATTGACATATGGGTATATAGGGTAAATTCATGGGGGTAACTACCACAAAGTTTCTTTGCACACTTATTCTGGATACTTGTAAGGTGTGCACTATAATCACTAGTGAGTGAAAGTCCCTATATTGATATACCATTTAATATTATGATTTTTTATTTCTTGCTTATTTGCACAAAAAACTAAGGCATTGATGATTAATTTCATGATTATAAAACCAGGAATATTTCTGTCCTTGTATATTTCTGGTTAAATTTTTTAATTTATAGTCTGGTCTGAGTTTTTTCTGTCAATTTATGAAGGAACACTTTTTGCTTCTACCTTTATACTTCTCGGTCACCTGTATTCTGAGACTTTTCCCTGGGAAACCTTAGCTTGTCTAATTTAACTAACGTTGACTTCCAATCACTTCAAGTTGCTAGTAGATTATAACAATACTTGGGACTTACTGAGCTTCCCATTCTTCCACATGGCCTATAAAGTCCATCCAAATAAATTCTTAAGCAACAGGGACTTTGACTTCTATAGATTTTAGTGTACACAGTCAGATTTTCCAGTTTTTCCCACCAAGACAGAAAAAAAAAGGAAACCATCTGTTGCGATCTTCATCTCATTTTTAATTTTGTATTTTATTGGATACTTTCTAGAAACTATCTGTCTACAATTACTAGTAGAATTAATGCTCCTACTTAAACTTATTTTCAAAATTCTAATTTCTTAGCTATTATTGGAAACTGTAGTTTGGTCCTCATATGTGTGTATATTCACTCATGCACATCATTAGGAGACAAGAAGAGTCTCCTTGCTTGTGAAGAGTTTCTGAAAAGTCACGTGTTCTTATAAGAACAGTTTTTAATGGTGACTTTGGAGTAAACATTCCGGTGAAGTGGAAGGATCTTTAACAAATAGCAGCAAACAGATCAAATTCAGCAAATAAAACAGAGGCGGGTCTAATTGCATCTAAATTCAAATTGTACTGGTGGAACCAGTGACATTTCTTTGGCACGTTTTGAAAAGCAGTGGGTGTCTGTTGCACAGATTGTTAGTTTTAATTTGTTCAAATGTGTTTTCACTACCAATTGGCAAGAGGTGGCAAGGGAAACAGTCTTTGGAAGAAGAACAAATGGAGAAATATGTCCCTCCCAGTGGCAGTCAGTTTGATATCCCTAAGGAAATGTTTCTTGACAATAATTATAAGAAAAATACCAACATTTAATTTCCAAATGTTTGACAAAATGGAAACTCTTGTATTTGCCAGGAAAATGGAACTAGTGGACCCTTTAATTTTGGTATTTAATGGAGTCTTAAGAAAAGGCTATAAAGGAGAAATTATGTGAATTGTGCCCCAAACAGGTTGTAAAGTCAGTCTAACAGACAGTCTGCATTTATCCAGATCCACATTATTGTTTCCTGAAGTTTTTTTAGGGGGGAAGGTTGGTTTATTTTTAAATTTTTCCTGCCTTTCACTTAATTCATTGAGCTTTCTTTGTTCTTTTCTCTTTATTCTAGTTGTTTGAAATGTGTGCATTTAAAAAAATCTAGTGGTTACTAGAGACAGGTTTTAAATGTATTAATTTTTATATCAAGCTAGCCTGAAGTTTTGAAATTTCCTAACAGTTCAATAAAATAAATTTAATAATAGGACTAAAATTACTATCATCAATTCTTAAAATCTCTTCTTTTTCCAAGTACATGCTAATAAGAATAGTGGCAGGAAGAAAAATGACCACAACAATTGGCAAATCTAGTTATTTTTCTAGCTTTTAAAGTTTATTTTAAGCGTGAAAAGCAAAAGTACATGCCAAAAGCAAGCAACACCAACCAATAAAGCACATTTAAAAAAATCTCAGTGACCGCAAGTCTTCTGTTATTTGATTTTATTCATCTTTGCTTGTTTTTATTTTTTTTTCTATTACATTTGATAACACATAAACGGGATATGCTAACTGAATGGGACTTGATCACATAATATCATTTGATAACATAAACAAGATATGCTAATTGAATATGACCTGATTTATAGGAAAAGCTTTTCTGATTTATGGAAAAATCACATAACATCATTCTCTAAAGCTTCTTTTTTATAAAGCATATTTTTATTGATTACACTATTACAGATGTCCCAGCTTTTCCCCCTTTACCCCTCTTTCCTATAACCCCCTTCCCTTCAGCAGTCCCCCACCCTTTAGTTCATGTCCATGGGTCCCACATGTAAGTTCTTTGGCTTTTCCATTTCCTATGCCATTCTTAACTTCCCCTGTCTATTTTGTTCCCACCAATTATGCTTCTTAATCTCTGCACCATTTCCCCATTCTCCCTTTGACCTCTCTCAGCTGATAACCCACTGAATGAGAATCTCTGTATCTGTGATTCTGTTCCTGTTCTTATTGTTTGCTTAGGTTTTTGTTTGTTTGTTTGTTTAGATTCAGTTGTTGATAGTTGTGAATTTGTTGCCTTTTTAATGTTCATAGTTTTGACCTTTTTCTTTGTCTTAAAAAAGTCCCTTTAACATTTCATGTAATAATGACTTGGTGGTGGTGAACTCCTTTAGCTTTACCTTGTCTGGGAAACACTTTATCTGCCCTCTCCCATTCTAAATGATAGTTTTGCTGGATGGAGTAATCTATGTTGTATATCCTTGCTTTTCATCACTTTGAATAACTTCTTGCCAGTTCATTCTTGCCTGCAAAGTTTCTTTTGAGAAATCAGTTGATAGTCTTATGAGAACTCCTTTGTAGGTAACTCTCTGCTTTTCTCTTGCTGCTTTTAAGATTCTCTTTTATCTTTAACCTTTGGCATTTTAATTATGATGTGTATTGATGTGGACTCTCTTTGGGTCCAACTTGTTTGAGACTGTCTGTGCTTCCTGAACTTGTATGTCTATTTCCTTTGCCAAATTAGGGAAGTTTTCTTTCATTATTTTTTCAACTATGTTTTTAGTTTCTTGATGTTCCTTTTCTCCTTTTGGCACCCCTATGATTCAGATATTGGCATATTTGGAGATGTCCCAGAGGTTCCTCAGCCTATCCTCATTTTCTTGAATTCTTGTTGTTTCTTTTTGTCCTGGTTAAATGTATATCTCTTACATTCCAAATCATTGGTTTGAATCCCAGCTTCCTGCCCTTCTCTGTTGATTTCCTGTGGATTATTCTTTATTTCACTTAGTGTGACCTTCATTTCTTCCTTTATTTTTTTGCCATGCTCAGGGAGTTCTCTGAGCAGCCTGATCACCAGTGTTGAACTCTGCCTCTGATAGTTGGCCATCTCTGTTTTGCATAGTTCTTTTTCTGGGGTTTTGTTGTATTCTTTCATTTGGGCCATTTTCCTTTGTCTCCTCAATTTAGCAGCCTCCCTGTGTTTGTTTCTTGTATTTGGTAGAGCTGCTTTTACTCCCTGTCACAGGAACATGGCTTATGAAGAAAAGACACCTATAAATTGTGTGGGGCTGAGCTTTAGGAAATAACCAGGACAGTGCAGCCTTGTTTACCACTTTGTGGCTGTGTGGGGAGGGTGGGAGGGGGCAGTGCCGCCACCTAGCTTTTGGCAGTGTTTGCCTGGTGCTCATGCCGTTTCCAGTCACTTCACCCCTTTCCCATGTGTGACTGGTGCCCTTCTATTGCTACCCTGATGGTGAATCCCAGAATACGTGGGTTTGAGTATGCTCTAAGACTATGCTGGCCCTTTAAGTTGTGAAAATCTGGCACTTTTCTTCTACTGCTCCAACCCGCACTGGTTTTTACAGCCAGAGGTAACATGGATCTATCTTCTGTGTGCTGGGACCCTGGGCTGTGCGGTCTGGCCCAGGGCTGGGATTGGATTGCTTGCTTCCAAGGTATCCCTCCCAACTATGCCGCCACTGCCACCACCTTTTCATGCCACACCACCTCTCCTCCCATCTCCGCAACTGCACCCCTCCTGCCCATCTGGATGAGTGTGTCTTAAGTCCTTGGTTGTTGAACTTCCATAAAGCTCAATTTTCCGACAGTTCTGAGTGTTACTAGTTTTGAGATCTGGTTGTAATTCTTTCTATGGTTACACAAGGAGATGAAGCATGTCCACCTATACTTCTATCTTGACCAGAAGTTGCAAAGCTTCTTTATTTGCTCTATAACTAACAGCTGATGGGGAATTTCAATTTTTACCTTATAAGTCTGATAAATACCTGGGATTAATAGGAAACTTCAACTTGAAATTTTATTGCATCAGAAATTAGTAATTAAAGTTGTTTTATTTATCCAATCAATTTATAATGATTTAGTTTATTTTATGTTAGAAATATTGTCTTGAGTAATCATAAATCCAGATTTTGCTATTACCGACGTACTTGATAAGCCTTTAAGCTTGGAAAGTGAGTTTATTTAGAGCTTGTCAACAGGGTGATTTCACGGTTCTGCTTTTTCTTCTGTCATTGTGATAAAAAATTCAGCCATGGCCCCTCCTTTATTTTTAATACCGTTTTGGGTGACTGTTCTTTGTGGTAAAAAGAGCTCATAAAAAACCCTAGAACATTTCAAGATGCCATTATTAATTCCACATGATGAATATTTACTGCGATTGCTATTTAGATGTCTCAGAGGGTATTCAAATTAATTTGATGTAACATGGGGAGACTAGCAAACAACATCATTAGGCTTGGGAAAAACACTGATTAAAATAACTAAAATCGAACACAAGCCAAAAAAAAAAAAGACAGAAGGGTAACACTTTCTCACAAACTTGTTTTGGGAATTTCTATAAAAACATTCTGACTATTAATCCACATAGCAATGTTTTTTAGATTATTTTGGATCCTTATATATCACCAAATAAAATCATGCTTTTACTTATTTTTTAAACTTGGTGCATGATGACAGGCTTGTCCTTCTAGTAGGGATAATATTTCTCTGGTGTCCATACTCTTTCACTTCTTATTACAGTCATTTTTAATTATCAGGGAAGTACAGGGTAAACAAATGTGACTTAAAAATTATAAGTTATGTAGAATCATACTTAGACTATTTGAAAATATGGATTAATTGGTAGGGCCTCCTAGCTTACATAAGTGTTGAATCAATGCCAAAAAAGCAAATAAAATTGTGCCTCAGCTGCTTAAAATTCATTGCAAGTGTTAGAAATGTTAAGCTTTATTTTCAGTCATTCAACAGACAGTCCCTGAATATGTAAAAAATCCTGTCCCTGTGGATACTTGTACATTGGGACTAGAGAAATGAATGTCATGACTTCCATTCTTGGAGAGTTCAGTTTTGTCCCGCACTCTTGTAGTCCCTTATATTTGTATAACTTCAATTTTACTTCTTATAGAGCATCACAAATTAAACTGATTGAAATGTTCATCAGGCAAACAAGTTATTATGATGGTCTTCTCCCAAACCCACCATGAATGACTAATTTTCTTTAAATGTACAGTGGGGATTACTGAGAATAGTGCTTCATGATTATCTGCTCAAGAGGTCACGCTGAAAATGTGGCATTGTTCCTCCCTGTCTCCAAATTCCTTTTGAAATAACAAAAAATGACTAAAGAAAAAAGGGAAAAGTCTATGACAAAGAGGAAAACAGGAATAGTTCCTTTTTGAGGAACTTTTTGGAAATGGTAAAAAGATTGTTTGGAATTGATAGGTACATTTGAATACAGTCATCTGAAACCATACCATGTGCACAGCACACACACCCCTTGCAGAGATGATGATCGGTCTTCCTAGTCGGACCCTGGGCAAATTTCCAGTGCGGACTCAGTGGGAGGATGTGGGTAGATGTGATCATGTATCTTCCTGTTATATATTGGGCAAAGGAAGCCAATCTCATTCTCAGAATATAGAAACCCTCAGGATGAGACACCTGACTCAAGCTTTAGGATTTTTTTATATATAAGAAAGTATCAGTTACATAGAATAACAGTTTTACTCCCTCTACTCCAATTTGTATGCCTTTTATTCCTTTGTCTTGCCTATTTGCTTTAGCTAGGATTTTCTTTTTTTGTTTTTATTTTTAAAGATTTTATTTATTTATTTTTAGACAGAGGGGAAAGGAGGGAGAGAGGGAGAGAAATATCACTGTGTGGTTACCTCTCACATACCCTCTACTGGGGATCTGGCCCGCAACCCAGGCATGTGCCCTGACTGGGAATTGAACCAGTGACCCTTTGGCGCATAGGCTGGCACTGAAATCACCAAGCCTCATTGGCCAGGGCAGATTTTCAATACTATGCTGAATAAGAGTGGTGAGAGTGAGGTCCTTTGTCTTGCTCCTGATCTTAGAGGAAAGCTTTCAGTCTTTCACTATTGAGTATGGTTGTAGCTGTAGGTTTGTTATATATGGCCTTTATCACATTGAGGTATGTTCCTTCTATACCCAGTCCATTCAGTTTTAATAATGAAAATATGTTGTATTTTATCATATGCTTTTTCCACATCTATAGAGATGATCATATGATTTTTACCTTCTATTAATGTGGTATATCACATTTATTGATTTGTGTATGTCAAACCATTCCTACACCTATCTCAGGGTAAATCCCACTTGGTAATGGTATATGATTCTTTTAATACTTTATTGAATTCAGTTTGCTAATATTTTGTTGAGAATTTTTTACATCTGTATATCACCAGGGATAGTGTGTGTGTGTTACTGTAGTGTGCTTATCCGTCCTTACAAAGCTCAAGTAAGAATACAGTAAACTAAGCAAGTTGGACAGCTGACTCATTGGGCATTGAGATGAAAGAAAACAAATCAGAGCCTAAGGTGATACCAGAATGATAAGAGAAAGAAAAGGCAGGTGTGTTTGGTAACATTCTCAGTGTGTCATCTCTTACTTTAGCAGTCTTAAAAGCCCTGACTTGATTATCTACTCCTCATCTACTTACCTAGAGGAAAGACAAGTGACACAGTTGAAATTCCTCCTTTGTATTCGTAAAGCCTGTTGTGAAAACTAGTTTCACGATTGTTTAAGCAATTGAAGCCAGCTATCCCTCTCTCTCTTTTTGTATATATGTGTATATATATTTAGAAAACAGTTTTTCTATTTTCTTTTTATTTATTTTTCAAATTTTAAGACATTTATTTTTAATTATAGTTGACATACAATATCATATTAGTTTCAGGTGTACAAATGTAGTGATTTGACATTTTCAGTCACCTATATTAATCATTATAATTCTTTGTTGATAAATTAATTCATTCAGCTAATACGTATGTTACTGAGCCCTGAGATATGCAGAGGTGAACAAACTGAACAATTTAACTATGTTAAATTCCTTACAAAGGATACAAACAACAAATAAACAAAGAAAACCACAGATTATGTTAAGTGCTACAAAAGGCTAAAATACAAGTGAGAAACTGGAGAGTAACAAGGGAGTCACTTTATACAGGGTGATCAAAAAGGTCTCTGTGATGACATGAATTTTGAGATGAAACCTGAGATGAAACTACAATGAGCCAGGCATATGAGAAGTTACAAGGAAGATTATTCTGAGCAGAAAATAGTAAGGCAAGGGACCTGGTACATTGGCGGGGAGGAGCGGGTCAGTAGTTACGGAATTGGATAGAGGCCAGTGGAGCATAAAGAGAAAGGAAAAGAAGGATGTGAGGTGAGGCAGAGTCCATATCAGCAGGTGCCTTGTAGAACAACGTAGAGTCTGGGTTATTTTTCTGATCCAGTAAGATGTCATTAAAGGTTTACCCAGAAGTTGGTATCAGCTGGGTTTTATTTTTTACAAGTTCACTACATCAACTCTGTGGAACATGAATTGACTAAGGGCAAAGGGGAAAAGGGAAAACTGATGAATGGTGAATGGTCTGTGACAGTAGTCTAGGCAAGAGTGATGGTGTCTTGGACTGAGGTGGTGGCCTTGGGCATGATTCTTAGATATTTGAGAAACAAAGGGGGTAGAGGTGGTATTTACTGAGATGGGGACCCGAGGGAGGAGCAGATTTAAGTGGGAGGTAATCCAGAGTTTTAGTATTTAACATATTATGTTTGAGATGTGTGAGATGATATATGTAGTACCATGGGTGTCTCCAGTGAACTCTCTTGTGAGGCTGGGAGTTTCTCCTGCTGCTGCAACCCCCACAGGTTTTCACTGGCAGAGGTTTTGAGGCTTTATTTCCCTGTGCTGGAACATGAATGTGGCACCTCCTGGTCCGACAGCCTCCACCTTGCCCGCCTGGTCCACTGCCTTGCTGTGCGTCCTTTCCACCATTCCTACTCGTCTGGATGAATGATTTTTCTTTAACTCCTTAGTTATTGGACTTCCATACTGTTTGATTTTCTGGCAGTTCTGGTTGCTTTTTGTTTTTAAATTGGTTGTTGTCTTCCTTTTGGCTGTGCAGGAAAAGAAAGCATATATCTACCTGTGCCTCCATCTTGGCCAGAGGTGATAGCTTGATTTTTATTTTTATTACTGATTTTTATTGTTGTTCAGTTATAGTTGTCCCAACTTTTTCCCCATTTTTCACCCCTACCTTGTGCCTTCCCACTCCCACAGGTAATCCCCCCCCCATTTTCCATTAATTTTGAAAATTTTCTACCATTTCTTTTCTGGTCTTATTCCTACCCATCTTCTATCTCCTTTCCTTCTGCTGCTCCAATTACACATACACATATATTGTACTTTTTTCTCTCTACCCTGGGTCTTTTACTCTTTCTTTTGCATTTTTCTTTTTCATTAAAAAAATCTCTCTATACTTACTTCTGGAAATTTTCTTCTCATGTATCTTCCAGTGAGTGACTATTTTTGCAATATTCTGTTAAATCCATATCTAGAGCTCTTACTTTTGAGGTTATGTTTTCAAAAAAGTTGTAGAATTTAGATTATTTTATTTTTCCACTTTCCTCCTCTAAGTCTTACTTTGTTTTCTTATGTACATTTATTTTGATTATGTGTCTTGTACCCTCATTACTTGTATTCCCAGAACACTCACTTTTATTGCCTCTTATTTCTCTTGGTTTATATTTATACTGTTTTATTTTTCATATGCCACTTTAGTTTTGAATGACTGACATCAAATATAAAAACAAAGTATAGAAATAATTTAGGCCTTAGACGATGTTGTTCTTTCAAAGAAGAATTATTTCCTTCAGTGAGGTACCTAAGGTATGAGCAAGTCAAAATCATAGAGCCAGTGTGCCTCCACATTTTCTCTTTTTTCCCAAGATATTATCTTCTGGGATCTCAGCACAGAGAAGAAAGAGATATCGGGTGCTTTTTCCTGCTATGTTCTAACTCCAGTATTTTTCCCAGTAGCACAATGTTGTCAGAATCACAGCTCAACTCTTTAGCTTTTCAGCCTCCTCTTCTCAATTCAGCAAACATCAGTTGGAGCCATGCAGCTTCAAATGCTGGACTCACTTCACGAGGTTCTGCCTTCTTTTAGATCTTGGCCTTAAATTCTTCACTGCCTTGTCAGCTCTCCAGTACCATCAAGTATGTATTTTTAATAGCTGGTCCAGCTACTAATTCTTCTCACTGGGACTGTTGGTCTGAATTACCTTAATTGTGATTATTGGAAATGGAAGTTCCAGTCTATTCTCTTACCTTTTTATATAAGTGCATCTGTCCCTTTGATAAAAATAAATAAATTTATAATTAAATACTTTTTGAAATAAAGTTTTTGACAGAAAGTAAGAAGCCACTATAAATTCTAGTTCAAGCTAGAGACAAGAAGAGAATATAAATGGAGAAATTAACAAAATTAGAGATGTTTAAATTTTTAATTGGCCATAGATGTCCATAATTTCAAGTGGGGCTAGACTTTTTATAGCAACCATTGTATTAGTAAACCTGGTTTTTACCTAATAGTAAAAATAAGTTAATGTCCCAGTTAATTGTTCACAGATATTTTGTTACTATGCTTTTATCAGAAACTTCAGTTTGAACCTGGGCTAAATCCAATGTAGTGAGAAGTGTGTGTATATATATATATTCGTTGTAAAGTCTAATAAAAGAGAATTGGAAGAAATTAAAGCTTGAGAGAATGGTCAAAATTAAGAAGATATAATGTAGAAAAATTACTTAAAATTTTATATTGGAGAAAAACTGTTTTAGTGGTTAGAGTTAATTAGGAAATATCTATATGAGCTAACTATTTTAATAAGATTAGTATTTTTCATCACTGCCACCAAAGAGATCTACAGGGTATCAACACCAGCAGTGAATATAGAGGGAAATTTTTAATATTTATTCCTAATGCCCATATATTAGACTCTCTTTTACTCTACAGTAAGTGTCATTTGAAGGATTTCATGTCTTTAGCTAGGAAAACATTAAAAATAAAAAGTGTTTGAAATATTGCCAAAAAGCAGAAGTGCTTTTAAAATATCTGGGGTAGTGTTGAAAGAAGCCAGCTTTAAGGCATTTCCATTAGCTAAATTGGTACAAAGTGAGATTCAAAAAGAGAGTAATAATTAGGGCTAATTGGAACAAATTGAATCTATGAAAAACCTACCGCTTCTTAATGATACTCAAAAGGGGAAAGTTAATATGAAAAATATAAAAGCGTAGTTGTAATATAAGATGATTAAATATTCTTAAGAAATTAACTAGATGTATAAGTAAATCAGTCAGTCAACTATTGAACAGTAAAACCTCTTAGGGAAACTAATAATAATAATAACAGTAAAAAATAATATACTTATTATTATCTGTAATCCTGGCCCCAAGGGTTGTGAAAGGTGCCACCCAGCTCCTTAACTCTTAGCTTCCTCTTCTGGAATCATCAGATGTAAGCAGGAGAAAAGTAGACCCCAATGCTGGGATTCATTTATGAGGTTTCTGTCTTTTTATTGGATATTGATCTCATAATTTAGCACTTTCAGGGACTGATTCCAACTTCAAAAATAAATTTCAATCCTTAGAAAATAATTAGGCAATCTTTGATCACTCATGCTTCTGTCCACCCATTAAAAATAGGACATCATTATAATATGCTAATAAGTAATTCATAGGTTTTGAATACTGCTGACTGGTGAGGTAAATGTATATTAATAGATTATAGACACACCTAGTAAACTTGAAGAATTTGCCTTTTGGAAAGAAAACACAATAAAATAAAATAAAACCTATGTGAAAGAGGTGGGGCTACAAGTTCTGTTTATATAGTAAGGGCTATATAATTTTTTTAGTTGGAGGAATGAAAACCCTGCACTATTTAGTTTGGAGGCATGGTGGTAATAACTGAACATCACTAAAGTTAATATTAATGTGATCTCACTTGAACATAAATGCTCTTGATATTTGGAGTAATTTGCATTTCACAGTGGATAGTGCAATAAATTCTGAAGACATAAAACTGTAGCACCATTGTTCTAGGGGAAATTTTGTCTGTATTTAAAATAAAGAACCTTTTAATATTGAATTTTTAAAATGAGTATAAATATTTCTTCTATGAGAAATATATAATACAAAAATAGATTTTCAAAATGTTGTAGCAGTATATGGTGCAGTTTGTTTTATTACCATGACCAAACACAAATAAAAATAAGTCCACTAGTAATTTTGTAGAAATGGGTGTAGTGGGAATGCAAATTCCTATTAGTTTTGGTGAAAATGCACCTATCCGGTAATGATGGACCACTTTTTAGAGAATTTGTTAGTCAGCCTCTACTGCTTTATGGCACTACTCTAAGTGTTCAGCCTACAGCAGTGGACAAGACAGAGGAGGTCTGTGCTCCCATGGAGAGCTACCGTTCTAAGGACGAAGAACTATCCAAGCATGAAACAAAAAACATAACTCATTGTTAGAGATTGTTCTTTTACTTTCTCAGAGAGTGGCTATCATGTAAAAAGTCTCAAGGACATTGCTTCTTTATAATGGTGACTGTATAATTTATTGTTTGTATCAGGCACTTAGAGAGTAACAAGGGATGTTAAAATAATTGAGACAATTAAAATTTTAAATATTTATTGATGGAGAAATTAGGTTTACTATATGTCTGGATCTATAAAATACTTTTCTTCAAAAATTATTTTAAAATATAATTTCATTAAGATAAAAATAACATGCTTTTGTGTACATTAAAGCAAAAACTTAAAAAATCAATGATTAACATTAAAACAACATCATTTAAATACTTATTATTAATTTTTATTTTTTGAGTTTAGAGAGAGGAAAGCAGGAGTAAGGGAGAGAAAGAGGAACATTGATTTGTTGTTCCACTTATTTATTCATTCATTGGTTGATTCTTGTATGTGCTCTGACCGGGGGTGTAACCCACACCTTGGCATATTGGGACAATGCTCTAACCAACTAAGCTGCCGGCCAGGGCCAAAATACTTACTTTTGATACATATTTATATACTTTAATTACTTTGTAAACTTTATTACTCTCTAATACTTTGTCACTAATACTCTTCTGAAGGACTTATTTTTTTCCCAACTGGTCTTGTTTTTAATTCCAATACTCTGAAAAGTTTAATTTTATTATTATTAATTATGAAACATTTGGCATTTTTAATCAGCTCTTCTCTGAGGACTATACTGTTTTTAATGAGAAAATTTCTTTCCATATATGGTGAAGTACCTGATAAAAACCAAACTGCTTTTTTTGTAAACAGAGGATATTCTAAATTTTTATTCTTTACATGTTGAAATGTTTAAGTATTGTATTTTTCCGAGTACTGGCTTTTTCACTTGTTTTAGAATATTTCTTTGATAAGTATTTTTTCAAGTTCAAACTCATAAATTCTCTCTACTTATAATCCTTTTGAATATTTCACCAAATATAGATGCATATCATAGGCCTTCTCAGTTTAATTCCACTGTTTTTTAGGATGTAAATTTTTCTAATGAAAAGTGGGAGTTTCGCCAAAAGATTCTTCCAACAAGTCAAAATATCACAAAGTGCTGTTATAGAATTTCAGAATTAAATCTTGTAAACTGTTTGATCTTTCATCATTCAATTTGTTCATTTCCTTACTCAAGTGGGAATAATTTTCAGTATCTTCTGATTTGTAAATTTTGTTTGCTAAGTAGTGATAGTAATTAAATAATGGTTGAAAATTGACTAAACGAGTCAAAAGGGAATTTCTTGGCGTGATGGGCTTACCTTGTATAGACAAATGACTGCTTTACCAAAACTCACCAGAATGTATACTTAAGATCTGTGCATTTCACTGCATATAAATTTTGCCATGGTAAAAATTCAACCAAAAAAAGCAAACTTAGAAACTAAGTGCTTATATGAGAAAAGTTAAAAGACAAACTAGAATAAGCTGTATAGCCTAATATCATTTACATAAATTTAAAATAAATGCACATAAAACAACAATACATGTTTTATAAACCACACACTGAACATAAAAAACAGCACCGAACAGCATAGAATGGTTTTTCAGGTGGGGGTGGGTGGAGCAGGAGTAGCTTATGAAAAGGGAAATAAATGATTAAAATGGGAATTTTCTTGCATGAGTCTTTAAAATACATTTTAAATGGAACAACCTTCTGTACTGAAGTTCAAAGTTGAAAGAAATTTGTTATTAGAATTGTATGAATAGTCATTTTAAAGGAAATTTTGTAAACATTTAAATTAAGAATTTGTCTCTTGATTATTTCTGTCCACTGGAGAGTAAAATTTCTCTTGGACTATGAAAATTCTATGAAACTTGGACTATGAAAGTTCTTTTCAATATATTCAAAAGTAACAATAGATCAGTAAAATAACTCTCTGAAAACTGTAAAACACATGCGACAGATTTTCTTTTTCGTAAGATGGAACTGGAGAGTATTATGCTAAGCGAAATAAGCCAGATGGTAAATGGTGAATACCTTATGATCTTGCCTGTAAGTGGAACCTAATCAACAGAACAAACAAGCAAGCAAAATAGAACCAGAGACATGGAAATAAAGAAGAAACTGACAGTGACCAGAGAGAGGGAGGAAGGGGGTAATGGCGAAAAGAAGGGAGAGGGTCATCAAGGAACATTTATAAAGGACACATGGACAAAGCCAAAGCAGGGGTAGGATCGAGGGTGGGAGGTGAGGCTGCGTGGGGCAAAGGGAGTGGTGGGAGGAAAATAGAGATAACTGTACTTGAAACAATAATAAAAAGTGAAAGAAAAAGAAGCGCTTAGGAAATGAAAAAATTAATAGCTTTATTGAAATATAATTGATGTACAATAACCTGCACATTTTGCTAACTTTTGACCTATGTATACCTGTGAAATCACCACAATTAAGACAGTGAACACATTCATCATCCCCCAAAGTTTCCTCACATTCTTAGTAATCTCTTGCTCCTGACCCTCCCTGCCTCTTGCTAGGTATAGATTTCTAAGTCGATGTTTTCTTTCAGCACTTTCAATATGTTGCTCCACTGTTACCAGGTTCACATTGTTTCTGATAAGAAATCTTGTCATCCTTATAATTATTCCTTTATGTGTAATGTGTCTTTTTTTCCTCTGGTTACTTTTAATATTTTATCTTTATCACTGGTTTTGAGCCTTTTGATCATGATACACTTGGGTGCAGTTTCAAAAATGTGGGTCTTTTGCCTTTTGGGTACATGGAACTTCTTCACACTATGGAGAATAAAATTTGTAACATTTTAGCCATTATCATTCAAATGTTTTTTTCTGTACCCCTTCTTTCTCTTTTTCTTCTGGGCTTTTACACATAATAAGGTCTGTCCAGAGGTATCCAGCCATGTAATATGAAAAATAGAAACATTTATTGAAGAAGATAAAAGATACAAGAGACATTGTACACAGGACAATGATACCTCAGTCCCCTTCAAAGCAGGTACCTTGGGACCTCACACAGTTCTCCCAATCACCATCAGCTTCCCCGATATATTTTCCTGAATCTCGATGACAATCTGACATCTCTTCCCTTTCAAAGGTGATTTTAGTTTTGGGAAAAGCCAGAAGTCACAGGGCACCAAATCTGGGCTGTAGAGGGCCTAAGTCACCTGGGTAATTTGATGTTTCGCCAAAAACGCTGCATGAGATGTGATGCACGAGTGGGCCTGTTATCATGACAAAGCTGCCAATCACCAGTAGCCCATAGCTGTGGCCATCTGAATCCCCTGAATAGTTTCCACGGAGGAATGTTCAAGCTAAATGCAAAATTTGATATTCATTGCTGTACTCATTCAGTTATTTTGAATGTGACGGCCACACAGTATACATGCTCACTCAGTGATGTCTACTGCTCCCGCTGACTAGGACAAGTGACATTGTCACTGTTCACATATGGGCATTCCAGTCCACTCTCACTGGCTGCCAGTTACACTGGTATGCAGACCGTTCTTGTATCAACAATGGGTGGACTTTTTCCGGACAGACCTTGTATATTAAACTGCTTGAAGTTGTCACATAGCTCACTAATTAGTTTTAGTCTTTTTGCTCTCTCTTTCATATTCTACAACCTCTATTACAATGTCTTCAAATTCATTTACTGTGTTTTGTCATGTATAATGTGCACATTTTTGCCCAAAGTTTTGAGGGAAAAATAAGGATGCGCATTATACATGGGTAGTGTTAACTCCATATCTATATAAATGTTTTTCTTTTATTTATGCTTGTGCATTAAAAGTGTAACTCAAGGAAGCAGTAACAATATCAGCAGGCAAAATAATACCCTGGAATATGATAATCAGTTTTACATAGATATATAAATTGAATTAAAAATTAAAACAGAAGATTTTGTCTTGAAAGTTTGGGCCAAAAACATGGTACGCACTATACACAGCTAAATATGGTATTTCTGCTGCAATATCTAATCAGCCTCCAGCTAATCCAGAGGATTTTTAATTTCTGATATAATAATCTTAAACTCTGGAATTTTGATTTAGATTTTTTCATGTCTTTTTACATATTTCATGCCTCTACTCAATATGCTCTGTTCTTCCTTTAACTTTTTAGCCATGTGAATGCAGTTATAATAACTAAGTTAGTAGCATTGTTTGTTAATATTAATATTTGTATTAGTTCTGGTTTGCTTTTGATTGGTTGATTTTTCTCCTAATTTGGTGTTGTATTTTCCCAATTTTTTTCATGCCTTTTTTATAGAATGGCATGAATTTTACTTCCTTAATTGCTAGAAATTTTGGCATAGATCTTAGAACTGTTTTTTTTTTAAATATATTTCTTCTAGCGTTTTAGTTGTTTCTAGGGAGAGGATAAATCTGGTTCCTTTTTTATCTCATTTGGAATTAGGAAGCAACCAGGATAATTTAGAGCAAATTTATGAGAGAATTTGCTCTGTTAGAAAATAATTAAAACATTGATTACTTGGTACAGAATTTAAAAACTGTTCAATTAGGAGATGATCTGTGTGCATATGGAAAAATAATACCCAATAATAATGTCTTTTTTTTTTTTTAATTAGTAGAGAATCTATGGAGAAAAATGGTATTAGAAGCATGGCTGTTTTTATGCCAGTACCAAGCTGTTTTGATTACAGTGGCCTTGTAATATAGCTTGATATCAGGAATTGTGATCCCTCCTGCTTTGCTCTTCTTTCTCAAAATTGCAGCTGATATTCGGGATTGTTTATGGTTTGATATAAATTTTTGAAGTATTTGTTCTATCTCCGTGAAATATGCCATTGGTACTTTGATAGGGATTGCATTGAATCTATAAATTGCTTTGGGGAGTATGGACATTTTGATGATGTTGATTCTTCCAATCCATGAGCATGGTATATGTTTCCATTTGTTTGTGTCTTCCTTGATTTCTCTCTTCAGTGTTGTGTAGTTTTCTGAGTGCAGGTCTTTTACCTCCTTGGTTAGGTTTATTCCCAGGTATTTTATTTTTTTTGTTGCTATATCAAATGGGATTTTTTTT